>OZ012709.1:10560645-10939988 GCA_963942595.1 Cylloceria caligata
ATATACCTTTGCTTGCTTGGAACAGAAACTATGTACTGCGGAGCATAGTTCCCGAACGTGGCACTGGCTGCTCTGATAGACGGACCCAGCAATGCGGGTGCCTATTCAAATGTACCGAGAAAATTGAGTGTAAAAGAAAAAAATTATTGCAGCGTTGCTATTGTTCATTTTTTTTAGCTCAATAATAATAGAAATAGCTCAATTTTCGACAATTAATCAACGTTTTCCCACGTCACATCATTATACCATCGCGTCTGCTACGTTAGCAGTTGACGTAAACAAAACAATTGTGTTCATTCCTGTCACATGGAAATTCTTGACAGAAAAACAGAAAAATAACAGTGAAGGAATGAAATAATCATAATATTAGAATGAAGGAATATAAAAACAGGGGAGGAATGTAAACAGCTGATTGCAAAACAAAAATGACTCGTTTTCTACCATGGAAACGAGTCAAAATTGAGCTATTTTCAAAGCACGTGTGTTAAAAAAGAATTTTTTCCAATGTTGAGAATATGTATAGTCTTAGAGAGTATAATTCATTGGTATATCATAATATTTTGAATAAACGAGGATCCAACGTAGAACCTTACATGTTGCTTCCTTATTATTTTTCACCTTTGACAAAGTCACCTTAGAGAAAGCTTCATCAAAGATGGAAAACAATTTGAAAAAAACGTAACAAATTTAGTAACGTTGCACTTTTAATAACATTTAAACTCTTCGTTTGATTCTCACCAAATTCGAAACCGAGTATTCTTGCTGTTAGAGAAAAATAAATTATTTTTTCGGAAAATCACAAAAAATCATAATTCTATAAAATCTGAATGTCTTTATCGATAATAGAATGTGGACGGCTTTTCTCCATCCCACTCCTTCCCCCACCATGCGTCTGCCCTCACCACCCCACTTTTCCACCGCCGCGCTACCGACTCTGCTTAAGGCCAACACCACTGTAAATTTTTTTAAAAATCGATTTTTTTTTATCAGCTTAACAAATACTTTGAACCTTCTAGAATATGGGACAAACCCGTTTTTACCGGAAAAAAAATGTTTTCCATCAAATTTCGCCCCTTTCCTAAAGCGCGTCAGACTACTCTACGGAGCAGCTGCTGCTCCGAACCGACTGCCGGCTCCAAATACCTGCTATACCCTCGAATTTCGAATTTCTCCGAGACACAGTAGATGTCGTTAGAATTGGTTGCGTAGAGATAGAAACACTTCCAACCAAAAGTACGTTACAGCGTCAGTATTACTAGACAAGTGTCAACACAGTTAGTTCAGCGTCAGTACGTATACAAACAACGCGGTTCTTGTGGGTAGTGTTGAATTTGAACAATTTATTTGTTATCCCCGAGTGCATACGCATCCCAATGAGTGACAAAAAAGGGACAAAAACATCGTACCCAACCCAGCGTCGGAACAGTATATCATCGAAACGACCGTTGAATGGATTTGAGGTTGAGAGCGATTCAACAGGAGTTAGTGCTTCTTCCAAGAAATTAAAAACTTCTGATGAAGATTTTGATGTGAATTATGAAATCGGCAAGAGAATCATAAACTTTTTTGCGTTTTTTTGGTTATTTCGCAACACGTGAAGTGTAAAACAAGTGTTAAACAACGTGCACAGAACAATCGGTACTGTCTTACCTGATATGCCACGACTCATGCAAAGTTGGCAGCGTTGATGACCTGCTGCCACCGCTGTCAACTGCGGATGAGGATGGCAGGTGACACTCTTCTTTCCCGAAGCTAGATCTAGCTGTATAGTGTATGTATTCTCCTCTCGTTCTCCATAACACGAATAACGAGCCTTCCGTGTCGTTTTATATGCAGGGGCTGCTTGTTCTGCAAGAAATTATTTTTTAGAATAAAAAATAAATATTACATGCTTTTAAATTATTCTATATTTTTTACATACTAAGCTCCGCTGCTTCTCTGCTAATCGACATCGGCACGTATTCCATGATCTGATGTTTTAATGAAACAAAGACGAGAGCTCGTTCTTGTTTCTGTCGCAAACCTTTGCTGATGCTTCGGTTTTAGGACTGTGACAGCTCAGATTTTTTTCTCTCTCCATGACTGTCCTCAGCGTATACTTTATAATATCTCGAGCGAAATGTACACTATATACGAGTGTTTACAACTGTGTCTTTATCATAAATAGCTGCACCCACGGAGAATTATTGTGTTCGCAACGCAACACCCGATGCATGATTAGCGAAATCACCACGGTACAGCACAATTATTTAGGACAAAATAATTTTCGTAAGTTCTATATCCTTCGGCGCTAGCAAGGTCGTGATGTGCTCGACCGCTTCTTGAAAAAATTCCTTAGAACCGATGATCTTAAACGCTGTTGCACGAGGCATTTCACTGACACCTATTTTTCACGGACATGCGATACCACCTCATTCATACACCACTGAATCGTTTCACTTTCGCTCTCTAGCGCCTGCACATAAATATCAATTCTTTTACTTATTTCGACGAGCCTATCAAATATCGGCCGCTCCAGAACGATGTTTGGAGAGTACTTTCGGAAACGTTTCCATTTCGATTCACCAGATTCCTCTTGATTCTCGTATTCCTCATTAGCACTACCGCTTATTTTACCAAAGGAGACAACTCTATGCTGGTAACACGAGGTTAGAAGCGTGTTATGCGCTATGTGCTCTTTTATTTATTTATTTATTTATTTATTTATTATTTCATCATCTTTTCTTTGCAGCTTGAGCTATTCGCTCATCACCGCCGCGACCTCTTTTTCTTAAATTTCTCTTGTTTGTTGCGGGATCATATCCTTTCCCTGCGATCTTTCGTTTCCTTTGCCTGTTCTGCTTTCTTAGTTCTTTATTTTAGTGCTCATTCCATTTCTTCTTTCTTCCCAGTTCCTTTTCTTCCTTTCCTTATCTATTTTCTTCTTTCCGTGTTTTAATCTCCCTGTTCGTTTTTCCTTCTGTCTTCTCCTTCTTCTTCCTCTTCTTTCTTTCTTTCTTTCTTTCTTTTCTTTCCTTCTTCTGCTTCTTCTCCTTCTTCTTGTTCTTCTTCGTCTTCTAGATTCTAGTACTTCAATGTCTCTTCCTGATTCTTACTTTATTTTATTTCATTTTCAGGTCTCTTAGCCGCCCGGCTCTCGCTAGACGTTGCCCGTCTCTGCCACGTGGAGACGGACCTGTAATCTACTTTCTAGCGTTCCATCATCATTATTCCTCGGCATTTTCTTCTGCAAGGTATGTATTTCTTATCTCAAATAGTTCCTTGACAAACCGATTGAGCTTTTCGAATATTACCTTTGTCCGTACTAGGTCTGCGTACTGACGCGTCTGAATTAGTTCTGGGTACCGTAGGTCTTCATACCCTGTGCATTCCCATATCATATGTTCCACAGATTCTATATCCTCGCCGCACACGTGACAGGATGGATCATCCGTCAGGTTTCTCCTGTTTAACGAATCATTAATCGGACCGTACCCTGTCATTAAATAAACCACGAATCTATTGGGAATAAACCAACCGTTGTTATTTTTAAACCGGAAGTCCTTGATAAATCTATATAAGTCTCGACCCTTATTGTTCCTATTCCACCTTTCTTGCCATTCAGTTGTTATTTCATCTAATATTAGACGTTTTTCTCGCTCTATGTCGGCACTTCCAGGGTTTTCTGCTGGTACGTATGTATACCTGTTCCACTGTATATAATTGTTTTTCCGCAATCTATATATGAGTCCGCATCTCGTAGCTTCTAAATCTAGCCGGAGGCGTCCCGCTATGACCTGCATGGCTGGAGTAGACGTTGTTCGGCAGGCTCTAGTCAGCGCTAGCAGCATAGTTCTTTGTGTGGCGTCGAGATGGCGTCTCACCATGACACCCGCTGCCTCTCTAAACCACAGAGCAGCCCAATACGTCATAACTGGTATACCCCCTTGTATATTATTTCCATGGCATTTGATCTTATTCCCCATTGGTCTCGTGCGAGTCTCTTTATTGACAGTGCAAATTGTGTTATACTCTCTATGATTCTTTTACAGTGGGGTATAAATGTCATTTTGGAATCGACCGTAATTCCAAGATATTTGTAAGTCGAGCAGTACTTTATTGGGCACCTTGGATTCTTATAATAGGCGGCCTTTGTGCATTGAGATAGCCCTTTACCATCATCGCTTGGGTTCTTGCGCTTGATAGCTTTAGCGCTTTAGCTTATGTTCAGCACACCAACCGTCAACTCTCTGTAAAACATTCTCTCCCAGTCTGTCAATTGCCGCCCTGGAGTCCGCTTTTACAGCTACCATCAAGTCATCAGCATACGCTATGACTTCAATTTCGTTCGGGTTTTCCGACTCAGCTATATCATATAGCAGTGTGTCCATACACCAATTCCAAGCCGCGGGACCAATAATGGAACCTTGTGGACATCCCTTTTCCATTTTCCTCCGCACTGTGTCATGAGCATTCTTGACAAATACTGATCGATCCTTAAAGTAGCTATCCACTGTCACAAATAGTGTGCTACTACACTTGGCTGCTGCAAGCCGTTTTTTAACCCTTTGCACTCGGTTGTCCCCTCTGAGGGAACAACGTAAGCGTAGCATATCACTCGGTTGTCCCCTCAGAGGGGACATGAAAGTTTATTTAGCGATTACGGACAATGAACTTATTCCACCGCAATTTTTTAAGAAACACGTGTTCTCCTGTAGTTTTCTATTAAAATGGCACAAAAAAACAAATCGGAATATGATAAAATTAACAAGATGCATGATAAATAAATCAACCGTTTTACACGTCGAAAAAGAACGTGCGAAGTGCGTTCACGAAGGACTATACACTTCTCTAATCCGTTGAGCAAAGGAATGCAATCAACCCCCAGAACGTTACGTGGTGGAAATATTATATCAATTGATAAGCCTCAAATGGTTCTCGATTATACAGCAAATATGGGCGGTGTGGATCTTGCGGATCAATACGCCTCCACGTATTGTTTTCTGCGGAAATCTTTGAAATGGTGGAGAAAATTATTTTTTTGGGGATTGGAAATGTGCGTTATAAATTCCTTCATACTTTACCGAATCTCAGAAGAAAGAAAACAGCAAAAACCAATGACACACTACAAGTTTGTGTAAAGTCTTGTAAAGCAGTTGAGAGGTGATTTTCGCGAATCTCGAACACGTCCATCTACGTCGCTGTCAGACATTAGACTGAATAATAAGTTGCATGTTCCAAATGTGGGAGAAAACGGTATTGTATTGTCTGTTCTGACAGAAAAACACCAGGTGGAAGGCAGCAAACAACATTTTATTGTGAAACATGTACAAATCAACAGGCTATGCATATTGGAAATTGCTTCAGACTTTACCATACTGTAGAAAATTATAAAAAATAAATTTTGATTTTTTTTGTAAATATGTGTTCTTCAATGTCCACAAATTCATATAAACCAAATTTCATTACAATTCCTTACTTGGTTCTAAAATTATACTGTATAATATCACGTTTCCAGGGTGTACGTTTTCGCGAAAAAGTGGCGTCGAGTTGCTGGTAGGTAACGTCCGAAACGGTGCCGAGTGCAAAGGGTTAATAGCTGGCCACCACAGATTATCAAATGCTCCCTCTATATCAGCAAAAATAACCAATATATATTTCTTGTCCGTTGTTTGAATCATGTTCTTTAGTTTCACAAGTGCATCCTGTGTCGATCTCCCGGAGCGAAAACCGTATTGATGATCGCTACTTAACCTCATGACTTCGTCGTATTGCTTATTTATTCGTTGTACAACGATTCGCTCGTAGAACTTGCCTATCACCGGGAGTAGCGCTATGGGCCTATACGATCCGATTTTCGATCGATCGCGATTTGCATCTTTCAGAATAATTCGAAGTTCTGCCTTCTTCCATACTTTTGAAATATACCGCTCTTTAAACAATTGTTGTACAATGCGCTTATAATTGTCTTGTCATGTGCCCAAATATTTTTAATGACCTCCACTGGTATTTTATCTGGCCCGGGTGCCATCTTATTCTTAGTCATCCTTACTGCTGCCTCAATTTCCGCGTTACTGATTTCAGGCTCCACATTCAGGCACTGATAGGCATCGTTTTCACTTCGTATTTACCGCAGCCCCTCCGGCTCCGCAATCCTGGGATCCTTGGGTACCATCTTTTGAAGCATGATTCCCACCGCTTCTTTCCAGCTATTTGTAACTGCTTGATCGTCCAGGACAAGTGCGCATGGAATCTCTCGTCTTTTGATTTTATCTCTCGCGATCTTATAAATGATCCCCCATGGGTTTTCGTTCCCTTCTGTTCTCACAGTCTTTCCACGAGTTAAACTTACTTCTTCGAATCATTGACGTATACTGGTTCCTCAGATATGTGTAGGTTTTCTTAAGTTCTCGAGTGTTGGCTATGTTCATTCTCCTCGCCCTTGCTAGTCCTTTCCTTGCTCGCCTAACTTCGAGTTGTTTTTGTCGGAGACCTGTAGACCACCACGGCACCGAGTCTCGTGCAACTCGCTTTTCCCTTAATGAGCTTTGGCATACTGCGGTGATCACTTTCTTGAAGGTAAGTGCCGCCGCGTCCGGGTCCGAATTAAAAAGTCTGTGTCGAATTCTATCAGACATATATTCATCATAGGTTCTATTGAATCTTTCCCAGTTTACATTTTGAACCTTGTAGCCTTTGCTTTCCTTTGTGTTCTCGATGTATTGTTCCCACAGCAATAAGGGTGAACGTAATCATGTTATGATCACTTGTGGTGCAATTAGATGTCACCTGCCAGTTTCGAATTTCATTTGCCTATATATTCGTGGTCATTATGACATCTATGTTTGACGCTCCCGTCGTTGATGCATAGGTCGTGAGGTGTGATGGTTCATTTAAAACGATCATGCCATATTCCATGAGAAAATTCTCAACCAAGCTACCTCTACGGTCAAGGGTATCCGAGAACCACAGCGGCGACCTAGCGTTCACATCAGCCGCCACCATTATTCTCGCTCCCCCGCCCGACAGCCTAATCCTCTCAATCAGTTCACCAATCGCCCCCAGAAACGGTTCGATCTGCTGCGAGCACTGACAATAGAGACTAACTACGTATATCGATGTTATTGCCGTTTTTATATGCATACATAAGACATGGTCGGGCTCGTTAGTGTGCACATGAAATACATCGATCCCAACATTGGCAATCAATATCGCAACCCACGGTGACTCTGTTTCAGGTTGTATAACTCTTATGTTGTGATTTCCGTATCCCATTACTCTGCTGTTTCGAGTGTACGGTTCCTGTACACAGACAACATCCAAGCTATCGGTCTCTATTGAGATTCTTATTTCCCCGGCCGCAGCCGTTGACCTAGCGGCATTTATTTGCGCAAACTTCAGCTCGATTCTATTTTGCTTCTGTAGAACTCTACCTGCCTCAGGTACTCAGGGCATCGTTTGTCATTTGACGGATAATTTGTAGCCTGTCTTTGGGCTTTTTTACAGTTTGAGCAGCAGGGATCCTCCTTTTTTGGACAATCATTTCTAATATGGCCTTCGTCGCCACAGTTATCGCACCGCAGGGTTTCCGAGGTACAGTTTTTATCAATATGGCCATATCCATTGCATTTATAACATCTTGTAACATGCATATACTCGTTTACCTTATAGGATTTCCACAGCATAAATACTCTTCCGTCCCTTGATAACTTCTTAAAAAGGAATCCGGGTACGTCAACTATCCAGTTGAGATTTCCGTTTCTGTTTTTAATACTGTGTCTGAACTTCACCTTTTCCTGCAATCCAGCTATTTCCGTTTTTTCCATCACACAGTTTTTGTTTATAAAGTCTTCTTTCAGGTCCTCGATTTTTGCGTTCCCCTCGACATCGTGTATTATTATCGTAGGGTTCAGTTTTTTCGGTTTTTCTACCCTTAGGCCTACCGGCTCCAAATTTACTTCATTGATCAGATTAACATCACTAGCACTTGCAACCTCCATGCCTATACCTTGATTTCTCATATTCCTTATGTTTTTTTACTTTCAGCTTTGTCCGGACATCTTTGAGCGCCTCAACGACCTTTCCACAGATCTCTTCATTAGACCTCGTATCGTTCCCGGCAACTGGCCGAAACAGGATCACCTCGGTTGGTTTGCGAGGAGGACGAGGAGGACCCACAGCCCCCACCGGCACGCGTGTCTCAGAGACTGGAGCAGCCGCTAACCCAGTTGACAGCACCTGAGCGAAGGTAGGCCCCGCCTCCTACACAGGCGCCTTCGCCTCACACTTCCTTCGCTCCCTCTTTTCGAGCTAGAGTTCCACTTTGATTTTCTCATATTGCACCACATGATTGTAAAGCTCCGCCTCGAGTGATGTCCACTTTTCAAGTATCATCTTTATTGCCTCCTTGCTCACCTTGTTATTTTTATCGAATAAGAACGCCTCAAGCTCCTCCCGATGCTTCCTGATATCCCTAATGCCATGTGGAACCGGCCCACCGTCTTCCGCTGGTGGCGGCGTCTTTTCTCCCTTCCTAGATTTCATTCTCTTTGTCCTTAGTTCCAACGATCGATCATCAGTGCCTGTCGATGCGTACGAATGGAGCCTGCTCCTCTTCCCCAGGCTGACATTGTCGGCAATGTCCATTGCACTCTCGTTGTTTGTCCATCCCCCGATATATCCCGCCCCGGGTCCTTCGACTGCCCCTAACTCTCCCCTATTCAACACTATCGCCAACTCCGGCTTCTGCTTCTTCTTTGATTCTTTTAAGGTTTTTTCCATGTTATTCCCACGAGAAGGTCAGAAAGTATGTCCACCCGACCAGAGCCGCCTTGGCCGCGTAAGGTGTAAATACTGCAGGGTTCCACCAGGTGCCCTGCAGGGATCGTTTGCGACCGCACAGTTTTACATCAACGCGGCCATGCAGCCATAGGCACGATGTCTCACACCGTAGCTTTTGATGTTGTGTGTTCTTAGTCTGCCTGCTGCCCCTGGACCTGTCCGGCAAGGTAAGACCTGTCAGGGGCCGGAGCCCCCGCCGGCTTAGCTCCAGGGTTCATCGCAGGAACCCAACCCCCCCCCCCCCCCCCCCCACCATGAACAAACAAGGTGACACACTTGGGAGAGCGCTATGTGCTCTATGCGAGTATTACTTATTTTCTCGGCATCAGCTCCATGAGCTTCGAAATATCATTGTACATGAGAAAAATCACTTTTAAACACTCGCTACTCGTCCGCACTGAATGTAATTCCGATAAAAGTATTCGACAATATTTTCACCATTGGAGTAAAAGTTTAACTCGAGACCGGCGACGATTATTTTACCGAATGATTTATTTAAACCGTACACCACGGGGTTCGCTATATACTATATAGCGCCCCTATAGGGCGATATCGTGTGAGACGCAGCATCGATATTTGCCATTTTTATTGCTTTCTCGTAGACTGTAACTTTTTGAATAAATCGTCGGCGGTGTTCATACCCCGTCTTATACAATTTACCCCTACCGCCTAATTGCACCTCTGCTACTTTTGATACTGTAAATTATACGACTACAAATGACTCTCCAATATCTTTTGATATTTGTCTCATTTTCCTTAACAGCTTTGTAACAGCAGTAGCAAATATATCTCAAATCACTTGCATACAATCTCCGGCACACCTACACTCACCGGAAAAAAAAGCGGTACACTTAAAATTTGGAAAAAAATCACTAAATTTCAAATTACGGTAACTTCGTAAATAATGAAGATAGAAAGGTCTTTAAAGAATGAAAATAAAGCTTGGAATCTCTACTTAAAGGATCGATTTATTTCAATGTTGCGAGATAAATTTATTGAAAATGGCGGATGACAAAGTGTTGGGTAATCAGCTGGCGCACGGCGATCGATATTCGTCGTGCGCCTACCTGTTGCGGTGCTCTAGCCCACTGCGTTCGGTTGAGCCGAAGATAGCCGAGGCAGGGCTTCGCAAAGCCGAGGCTGTGCCTCGTTGGCATGCCGCGTCGAGCGAGAGGATGTCTCTCTCGCTTGACTTCGGTTTCGCTCACTGGCGATCTCGCTCAACTGACTTCAGCGCCCAACGACGCTTTCATACTCGCAGCCATGTTGAAAATTTAGACACTTTTTGGCAACGCATCAGTGGAACAGTACGCTCATCAGGACTCTTGGACTATTTTCTCTGTCGCTATTCACCGAATTCACTCAGCTTTCTCGCTCACCAGGACTCAGAACTCAAGGTAAGAGTTCACTGATATAATGCAGGGCCATTCACTGTCAGTGAGGAGGAAAATATCGGTACCTTATCATTCTTGTCTCACTCTGTGGCGTGCACTGCAGCACATGCTGCACCACGTTCTCCTCACTGTATTTTGCCGGTGTAATTAATATAATTATGCATGTGCTTATATTCATTGTAGTTTCCCCCAGTAAACCTGCTGGGAAACTGCTGTGAATATTCTCTTCTCAATGGTGCATCCACAGTATATGTTGTATTGTGCTACGCAGTGCTGTCTGCGTAGCTTGTCTCACATACATTCAGAGCACTCAAGCAATTTAATTGCTAGTGCTCTCATCTATTCACTGTAACCTCTCTTCAACAAACTGCAGAGAGCTTGCAGTGAATATTTTATAAAATCTTACGCACTTATTTTTCTCTAGCGTGGTGTGCTACGCAGCACTGACTGCTGCACGCGCACCGCTCTTAGTGCTCACAGCACACAATTAATATAATGTGTGCTGGTTCTCTGCTCATACCATAGAATCAATTCACTTGTTTATATGCAGTCTAAATTTGTTATCAGGAGTACAAATTGAAAATGCGGGATTTTTTTCTATTTTTGAACGTTTATTCTGAAAAAATGGTAACAAATGAATTATTCAAAGTATTGTCCATCGCTAGCCACAACTTTTTCCCATCTTTCTGGCAATTTACGGATACCGTCGCGAAAAAATTCGGCCGGCTTGGCTGCTATCCAGTCATCGACCCATTTTTGGGCTTCTTCGTAAGAATGGAAGCGCTGGTCAGCTAGGCCATGTGTCATCGATCGGAAAAGGTGGTAATCGGAAGGAGCAATATCTGGGCTATACGGCGGGTGGGGTAAGACTTCCCATTTCAGCGTTTGTAGGTATGTTTTGACCGGCGCTGCAACATGTGGCCGAGCGTTGTCATGTTGCAAAATTACTTTGTCGTGTCTTTGCTCGTATTGTGGCCGTTTTTCTTTGAGTGCGCGGCTCAAACGCATCAATTGAGTTCGGTATAGTGCTCCTGTGATGGTTTCGTTCGATTTCAATAGCTCATAATACACCACACCCAGCTGGTCCCACCAAATACAGAGCATGAGCTTGGCGCCGTGAATATTTGGTTTGGCCGTCGATGATGATGCATGGCCGGGGTAACCATATGATTTTTTGCGCTTCGGGTTATCGTAATGGATCCACTTTTCATCACCAGTGACAATGCGATGCAAAAAACCCTTCCGTTTTTGCCGTTCGAGCAGCAGTTCGCATGCAAAAAAACGGCGCTCGACGTCTCTCGGCTTCAGCTCATACGGCACCCAATGTCCTTGCTTTTGGATCATTCCGAGGGCTTTTATACGATGGGAAATGGCTTGTTGTGTCACTCCCAATGAATCTGCGAGCTCTTGTTGAGTTTGACACGAGTCTTCATTGAGTATTGCCTCCAATTCAGCATTCTCAAACTTTTTCACTTGGCCCGGCCGCTCTTTGTCCTCAACGTCAAAATCACCACTTCTAAACCGCACAAACCATCTCTCGCACGTTGAAACCGATGGAACATGACTCGGATAAGCCTCGGAGACCAATCGATGTGCTTCAGCAGCACTTTTCTTCAAATTAAAGAAGTAAATTAAAACTTCCCGCAAATGCTGTTTTGTTGGCACGAAACTCGACATATTGAGAGCTCAAAAAAACTATGAATTTGACACTGCGACAAATTGACACATACTGAAAATTAAAGCTATAAGACGTAGCTTTGACATGAACATAGTCACAGTACTGCCTGATGCGTATAGCGTTAGTAACGCCATCTGTTATCAAACCCGCATTTTCAATTTGTACCCCTGATAATTTGTTGGTGTTTCAATTTTATATCAATTTTGTATTTTTCTAAATTCAACCTATTTTTGTATTTATTTTCACCTTTATCGTTTTTTACAAATTATATTTAAATTGTATTTTGTATCCCACCTGTCGGAAGGTGGGATGAAACCACTTTCGCAACATAACAATGACATGTCTGGTTTATTTATCACCTTGTCTAGAGTGAGGTTTCATGTGTTCTCAATATATTCGCAGATCGGTCAATTCCATCAGACGGATTCTCAACACAAAGCGAGAGCATGCGAGATTGAAAAATATTGGTCCGAGTTTGCGACGACCCATGGCGTGAGTCAGGTGTCGCAACACAATGGGATAAAAAGCATGTGATAGTACAGAGTCTCCTCTTTAAAATGATTTTTTAATCGTTTCGATACGATGATTTTTCGCCAAGTTAAGCGCATTTAAAATAAAAAACATCCATTCTCTTCAAATGCGAATAATTCGGCGAAAAATCATCGCATCGAAACGATTAAAAAAGCATTATAAAGAGGAAACTCTGTACTATCACATGCTTTTTATCTCATTGAGTTGCGGCACTTAACTTTCGCTTTGTGCCGTTGCAAACTCGGACGATTATTTTCCAATTTTGCATGCTTTTGCTTCATCAACCGCCATTTTGAAAAAAAATGTCGCACATAATTGCGATATAAAATTTCAAAAAGTTGAAATCCGAACCTTTAAAATGCTTTTTGTAAAAACTTGCTAGCTGTTTCAAGTGCTAAGATATTCAATTTCGAATTTTTAATAACGTTGAATAGCAAGAATAAGAATTCCGTTGTTCGCTGGCACCACGATATTTGAAGACTCCAAACCGTCCTCGTGGTGTGTGCGTATGTGTGTGAGTGAGCATGTGTGCGTGTGTATGTGTATGCGTATGTTTGTAGACCATAAAGATAAGGACTAGATGGCTCGTCAGTTCCACAGTATTTCAAAACTCCAAACCTTCTTTGTGTGTCCTTACAGGCGCCTTCTAAGAGTGGGTACTCTTAGTCTGGCCCTCCGTGTCTGCCTCCCCGCCAAGGTAAAACCTAAGTCGGTACAGCAAGACTCTTCATAGGGCACGCAAGTCTCTCCACTACGACAAGGTAGTACTCACGGAGGTGGGTGTGTGCAGCGCGCGCGCGCGCGCGCGTGTGTGTGTGTGTGTGTGTGTGTGTGTGTGTGTGTGTGTGTGTGTGTGTGTGTGTGTGTGTGTGTGTGTTTTATCGGGGGCAGGTGGAAATCTTTGAAAGTCACTGAGGAGCCCCTGCTCCACAGCGTGTGGGATTTCTACCCACTAAAACCACCTCCCTATGCGGCCTGTGTCGTCCTGCCGGACTGCCGTTAGGCATAACTTAGCAGGAAGGGCCCTAGCCTTAGCTCTACCACCATTTTTCTTCACCCTTGCTCAGGGTTTGTCCTTCTTCTTTCTCTTTCGAAACGTCGTAGCTCGATCGTGATTCGCGCCGTCCATGCGCTCACCGCCTCCCAGGAGTCCACGGTGGCCAGCATGCAATCCACGATGTTCTCTGGAGTTGGGTGCTGACCAAAGGCCTCTCTAAGCTCTTCGCGTTCTGGAAGGAAACGTGGACAGCGGAAGAACACGTGTTCCGCATCCTCCGCGGTCGATTCGTACGTCGGACAAGATGGCGTATCCTCTATTTTGTATTTATGGAGGTAGGCTCGGAAACATCCATGACCGGTCAATAGCTGGGTGAGGTAGAAATTTACCTCGCCGTGACGGCGGTCCACCCATTTCTTGAGGGACGGTATGAGACGGAATGTCCAGCGCCCCTTTTGCGACTGGTTCCATCGCGTCTACCACTCTGCGATGGCTTGTGCCCTTTCCGACCTGCGATTTTCGCCGCTACTACATTCGAAGAGCCTTCGTAGCTCCATTACTAGCGTGTCTACTGGCGGTATGCCAGCGACCACGCAAACTGCATCATCTGACACAGTGCGAAATGCGCTGGCGACTGGTAGAGCACTCAATCGGTGAACCGAAGCCATCTTCCGCCTATAGGTTCTAGCTTTCAGAGCACCAGCCCACACCGGGGCTCCGTATAGCATAATCGACTTCGTGATGTTAGCCAAAAGTAATCTGTTACTTTGTTTTGGTCCTCCACTGTTCGGCATATATCGCGAGAGTGCAGTATTGACCCTCGCCGCCTTATTGCCTGCGTAGGCAAGATGACCTTTAAAAAAAAGTCGGTCGTCGATCATGATGCCCAGGTATTTGATAGACGGTTGCGAAGTAATTTCACAATCGCCAACTGTCAGGGTGATGGTCTCCCTCTTCTTTCTGCTGGATATCAAGACCGCCTCCGTCTTGTGTTCCGCCAGCTGCAGATCCACCGATGTAAGCCACACTCTAGCGTTTGAGATTACTTTGTTGCTGATTTGCACCACCTCTTCTTGGAGCTTTGCAACCGTCACAATCGCAATATCGTTTGCGAAGCCGATGATCTTAGCTTCTTCGGGCATCTGAAGCTTAAAAACTCCATCATACATGATGTTCCACAGAAGACGACCCAACACCGAGCCCTGTGGAACACCTCCCGTAACTTGGTACTCTACTGGTCCATCATCAGTATCGTACGTCAGAAGTCTGTGCCCGAAGTAGTCAGCCACTATTTTTCTGAGGTACAGTGGAACATTCATTTTCTCCAAAGCCTGGTGGATGCAGCTCCATCTGGCGGAGTTAAAGGCATTTTTGATGTCGAGTGTTACCACCGCACAGTACCTCCTGGATCCTCCGCTCCATCTCTTTCCTTGAATAGCTGTTTTGGCGGTTTCAACTACCTTATTAACAGCGTCCAGTATAGAGCGCGCCTTACGGAAACCGTATTGATGTTCGGCAAGACCTCCTGCTCTCTCTACGGCCGACTCCAACCTGTTGCAAATCAGGCGCTCCAAAATCTTGCCGGCTGTATCCAACATACAGATGGGGCGGTATGAAGATGGGTCATCCGGTGGCTTCTTTCCCTTCGGGAGCAGCACTAGTCGTTGTCTCCCTCTCTCAAGACTCCCTCTCTCAAGCTCGAACCGTACGCATCCAGGAACATGTCGGGTCGCGTCTGCACTGCGGTTTTCAGTGCGATATTCGGGATGCCGTCGGGACCCGGGGCTTTACTGTTCCCTACCCCGCTGCAGGCCTTCAACAGCTCCTCCAGAGTAATTGGTGATATCTTCTCCTCTATACTATCGCCTACCCTGTGAGAGTTTTCGCTTTGGCGTGGAAATAGGGTGGTAACAATCTTACTCATCAAGCTCGGGCAGGTAGGACCTGGCAAGGATTTTTTAAATTTGCCCATGACTATTTTGTATGGCCTACCCCACAGATTTTGGTCGACCTCTTTTATGAGTGCTCTCCGACTACTACCTTTGCTCGTCTTGATTGCCCTTTCGAAGTTACAACGGGCCTCTTTATAGCTCTGTTAGAGGTCGAAGAAGGCGCTCTTGCCTTTCGCCCGCTGATGCAATCTTCTCGCTCTATTGCATCTCTTTCGCAGTTGAGCGATCTCGGCATTCCACCAGTAAACTGGTGTGCGCCAGTTGTTGGTCATTCTTCTAGGCATCGCCACATCGCAGGCTTTTTCGAGGCTTTCCATCACCCCACGAGCTTTGGCTTCTGCTGTTCCAGATGGTAAGCCGACATCCTTCAGTTTGACTACGAATGTCTCTTTATCGAATGCTTTAGCTTTCCATCCCCTCACTTTGGCACGCTTCGGAGTACTTCGCCGATTCTGCTGTCCCGTACCATACATATCCAGCAAAATGTCCTGGTGATCACTATTTGTATAAAGCTCCCCAACCTCCCACCTGATTCCTTCTCTGACCAAGCTGTTACTCGCGAAGGTCAGGTCAATCACAGAGCCAACCCCACCTCGACGAAAAGTATGAGCGCTGCCGGTATTAGCCAGCACCACTTCCAATGTGGAGAAGGCCTCCAACAACGCCCGCCCTCTCGCGTTCGTGTGTGGGCATCCCCATTCAACCGCCCAGGCGTTGAAGTCCCCCGCAATTACCAATGGGCTCCCATTGGTAATTCATCGGTGCACTCGGTGGGGTGTAGTAACTTTAGATGTACACCCCGTCTAACCTCGCCCTTGTAAATGCTTGCTCCGGGTTTGCCATTCTTTCCCGGATCGGCCGTCTTCCGCAAGACCAAATCGCCGCCCTTCCCGCTGAATCCTTTGTCCAGTCGTCGCCTTCCGGATTCCGGTACTGCTCGCAAAGAACAGCAACATCTACCTCCTGTTCTCGCACAAACTGCTTCAGAAGGTCCTGGGCAGCCACACAGTGGTTCAAATTCAGCTGGTATATTCTCATTTTCCTTTTCTCCTGTCTAGTATTGCCTTTCGAAAAAGGGCACCTGCTACTATTACAGGCATGGTCGCTTTTAGCGCCGTCTTTTTTTTCTCAGCAGAGAACGCAGCTCGAGTTGTTGGTACATGTCTTTGTGACATGGCCTTCCTCGCCACATTTCATACATTGATTGGACCTGTCAGCTGCATTCTTACAGTTCCGTACTATGTGACCATAGCCTAAACATTTAAAGCATCTGAGGGGGCTAATTTTCTCTCGGATTCTGCAGACGACCCAGCCAACTCTTAGCCTGCTTAGCGCTATAGCCTTCCCAGCTAATTCCGCTGGCAGATCCACGACTGCCGTCCGCGTTTCCCCATATGCCCTCCTGATGGATCTGATGGAGTCTGACTGAATAGTCTGTGCCCCTTCCAGCTGTTGCCTCAAGGCTTCGCAGACCTCTTCTTTCGTCGTGAGCTCATCCAGATCCTTCAACTGCAGCTGGACCTCATAGGTTTTTACCTCTGCCATGACCCCAAGTATGGTCTCAAATGAGGGTTGGAACTCCGACGCTTTCTTCTCTGAGGATCGGTCTAACTCCAGGAGCAGATCCCCGGCTGCGGTTCGACGGATCTTGGTCACGCATGGCCCCAGATCCTTCAAGCCAGGATCGCTCTTAATCCTTCGAAGTACCTCTGCGCCTGTCGTGTCCCCTATAGGTTTAATAATCAGGGCATCTGGGCGCATTGGTTTGGGCCGCGTTCGCTTGCGCCGTGTCGATTCGGGCTGCGGAATAGATTTGTGCGACTCTTGTCTCTTCCTGCCTTTTGCTACCTGCCACTTTTCTTCCTCGCCCTTTCCCCGTTTGAGGGGGTTGATGTTCGAACCACTTCCGCGAATGACCCCGGCTTTGGTGGGTTCTTCTCCTTCTTTTTCTTCGTAGCACGGTCGTCCTTAAATGGCGAGGTTACTTTCTTCCTCTTGGCCGTTGTGCCGCCCGTCCTCTTTGGCTGACCTTGTAACCTCGGTCCAGGTGATGTCTGGGTACTCCCTTCTATCACTGAGGGTTTTTCACCATAGGACATGGTGTCTTTTTCTGTGGTGGCCATGTCATAGGCACTAGAGATCGCGCTCGCTAGACGTTTGATCTCCGTAGGAACGTTGTGCTTGGGTTTCACAAAGTCCAATAGCTCCGCGATCTTCTTCCCAAGCCTTACGAACTCCTGTCGTCTCTTCTCGCTTGTCACATTAGATGCTACGAAGACCAAGCTCTCCGACCTTGTAGCACTGCGGTTGTTGGATAACGACGTCCCGAGACCCGCTTGCTCACCCCTGACAGACGCCGGTGCTGGGGATCCGACCCCCTGCACCGTAAGTATACTCTCCTTCGTCGTATTCTCAATATTTGGTTTTTCATTCGGGGTTCCTTCCCCTAGTATGCTGTCCTAGTATGCTGCTTATTCGCCGGGTTTATCCGCTTACCAGGTGTATGCATAAGTTTTTTCCGGTTTAACTAAGAGATGGCGCCAGCGAAAAGTACGCAGCGTATTAATTTGACACATACGTCATTTTGTTCGTCTGACATTAACCTACAAACACACACAAGTTGAGTCCGCCAAAAACTAGCGTCTTTGTTTTATCGTTCAGTGATCATGTCGAGTTTTGTGCCTGAAAAAGAACATTTGCGGCACGCATTGCTTTTCTTATTTAATCAAAAGAAAAAGGCTGCTGAAAGTCAACGTTTGCTGGTAGAAACATATGGTGAACACGCTCCATCGATTAGAACATGTGAGACATGGTTTCGACAATTTAAAAGTGGTGATTTCAATGTGAAAGACAGTGAGCGCTCTGGTAGACCACAAAAATGCGAAGACGAGCAATTGCAGGAGTTATTGGATGATGACCCAACTCAAACTCAACGGCAATTAGCAGAAGCATTTCATGTGTCACAAGAAACAATCAGCAGACGTTTACGAGTAATGGGGAAGATCAATAAACTCGGTAAATGAGTCCCACACGATTTGAATAAACGTCAAATAGAAAATCGCAAAGTCACTTGTGAAGTGCTGCTTCAACGCCACGAAAGGAAATCATTTTTGCATCAAATTGTGACGGGTGACGAAAAATGGATTTATTTTGAAAACCCGAAGCGGAAAAAATCGTGGCTTTCACCTGGCTTCGGCAAGAAGACTATGCTCTGTGTCTGGTGGGACCAGAGCGGTATTGTGTATTATGAACTCTTGAAGCCCGGCGAAACCGTTAATACACAACGCTATCGCCAACAAATTATTTATTTAAACCACGCATTAATCGAAAGACGACCGGATTGGGCCAGAAGACATGACAAAGTGATTTTGTTACACGACAATGCGCCGTCTCACACAGCAAAAGCAGTGAAAGACACCTTGAAATCGCTTGGATGGGACATCCTTCTGCACCCGCCGTATTCGCCAGACCTGGCGCCATCTGACTATCACCTCTTCGCATCAACGGGGCACGCGCTCCCAGAGCAGCACTTCAGCAATTTCGAGGAAGTTGGAAAATGGCTCGACGAATGGTTTGCCGCAAAAGACAAGCAGTTTTTCTGGCATGGTATTCATAAGTTACCTGAAAGATGGGCGAAATGTGTAGAAGCCGATGGCCAATATTTTGAATAAAACAAAAATTAATTTCCCTTGAAAATTACGTGTTTTTTTTTACCAAAAAACCGGAAAAAACTTATGGATACACCTGGTATATCGCAGCTATCCCAACTCTTGCCCCTAAGCCGCGCGCGCGCGCGTGTGTGTGTGTGTGTGTGCGTGTGCGTGTGCGTGTGTGTGCGTGCGTGTGTGTGTGTGTGTGTGTGTGTGGCATACTAGGCATACTCCTTATGAGTGTTTGAATTTCGGCCTGCCTAATTTTACCCCATTCAGTTTGAAGAATTCTTCGAAGTTCTGGCAATGATTGCGGAGCAGGTACATGAGTGCGTACTTTTCTGCCGAGATTATCCCAGAGATGTTCAATGGGATTTAAGTCTGGACTCATGGCTGGCCATTCGAGTAAATTGATACCAACTTCCCTGCAGAAATCCAGTACTCTTCTTGCAACATGTGGTCGTGCATTATGTTGCATGAATATGAAACCCTATCCAATGAAGGGCGCATACGGAATTACGTAGGGTATCAATACTTCCTCTACGTATACATCTGCGTTCATATTCCGCTCGAAAAAATGTAAATCTGTATGAGCATTGGCAGATATTCCTGCCCAAACCATGACAGAGCCTCCGTTGTAGCTGTGGCGTTCACTCACTGTGCAATCTGCTAAGCGTTCTCCAACTCGACGGTAAACCCGTTCTCGCCCATCTGGCGAGAACAGAGCAAAACGAGACTCATCGCTAAAAAGAACGTTACTCCAATCTGCGTACGTCCAATATCTATGATTGACGGCAAAATCGAACCGAACTACGCGATGGTGAGGCGTAAGCGAAGGTACAGCTACTGGCCTTCGTGCAAAAAGGCGGTTTTCCCTCAATCGATTCCGAACAGGGTCAACGCACACGTTAGTGTGGCGAACGTCCCTGAAACTGTTTCGAATTTGAACAGCAGTTTCATAACGATCTCGTAGTGCATTTAAAACAATAAATCAGTCATCGTTTTCATCGGTAATACGGGGACGTCCCGAACCGGGTCTTCGCTGGTAAGAATTGGTCTCTTGTGTAACATAGTTACACGCATGAGCGTAGAAATAGATGCAGCGATTATGATCGTGCAGTATAATAGAGTTATACTCTCGAGTCCACGTTATTAGGTCGAACGGTTATAAGAGCCGGTATAGATTTCGAGGATGTAAAAACACCTGAGCGACAGACTCGGTACAAGTGTACCGAGGTTCGCGGGCAATAGGCCATCGAACTCGCGTGAAAAACATGCTACGTCATGCCATCGGAATTCCCTCGCTGACATAACAGCAGGGCAGCGACCAACTGATTTTGCTGGGAGGCGAGGGGAAGGCGGAGAGCGGGGCAACAGCGTACCGCGTCAGCCAAGGAAGGCGTTAGATTTAAAAATCATGATGAAAAATGTACAGAGGGGACTGAGGCAAGGGGAGGCCTATAAAAGGCCGGTGCGGGGACAGGGAAGCTCTCTTGTCTTTTAGGCAGAATAGCGAAAACTAACAAGGTATGGAAATTGTGAGAGATATTAGTCAAGTGAAAAGCTCATGAGAGCATTAAAATATCTGCGAAACGGTGAAGATCATTACGTGATCACTCATTAGGAAGTTAATAGGGATAATCAAGTGGATTGATAGATAAATTGATACATGGAATTCAGTAGTCGATAAGTATTATTAATCTAGAATAGTGCATAGGAATAAGAAAACTGGCTATATAAGAATAAATAAAACAGTGCGTTCTTTAAACGAGCGGTAACCAAGGGACCGAATTCCTTGTGTGAGTGGAAGTGAGAAAGAGCGAGAGCAGAATAAGAGCGAAAAAGAAAGAATTGTAAACAGAGTTCATACACTCTGTACACTGAGAATCTGAGGTGTGTGTGTGTGAGAAGGGAAACACCGAAGCGTAGCGACGCAACCATAGCCCGAGTACCGAAATTCCGCGAATTTATGTGCAAATAAGTGGAAATCATAATAACTAAAATCGAGGGAACTCCCTGATTTTTTAAATTAAGAAAATAGAATTAGGAATGTAGAAGATAGAATAGTTGTAATCGAATGATAATCGGTAGCATTAAATGGATAGGATAAATAAGTAAGAATAAAGTGTGTATGAGCGAAAGTAAAATAAGTGTGAAAGGTAAAGAATTGTAAGTAGAGTTAATACACTCTATCTAAAGAGCGAATGCGAAGCGTAATAGCAACAAGTGTGAAATATCTGTGCACTGAGGGTACAACAACACAACGGTGCAAGAACAATAATAAGCCTACGGGAGTACTGAGAGAGGTAAACATAAAATAAATTATAATCGTCGAAATAATTGCGGAAATTACGGAATTAGATGGACATTATGTAAAATTCGAGTGACCGTAATTAAAAAGTGCCGTTTTTACGAAATTGTTTTTCTTGGAATAAAGCCCTACTGTCAACCACTAAGAAGTCTAAATTAATTAGTCCTGTGATCGAGCTCGAATTCCCACGAAAAATAAAAATATATGATAACGTTAAAAATTACCGTTACACTTGATACCTATCGTAAGCACGTTGCACGGCTGACACCGATAAGTTAAGTGACTGAGCAACGTATCTACGACTTCTCCCATCTTCAATTAACGCCACAACTTGTGCAGCGACTTCAGGAGTAATCGTAGCCATAATGATAATGATAATGATAATGATAATGATCGTGCGACTTTAGTGAACCGTTGGTCGAACGCCGCGCCGCCTAACAGCCTTCGCCGCCGTCGTACGGGCGTACTTTTCAGGCCAACGTAGGGTCGTTCGGAATTGCCGCCAACAGGCAAACTGTAAGATGGTCTTACTAGAGCGTTACGTCGCTTGCGGACAAATCCGCGAGCTGCACACACGATGGCACGACTGAACTAAGGGGACGCGTATCGATGAAATTTGGAAATACGTTGTTACGCAGTGTGACTCGACAACGAGGCGAGGTGGTCATTTTGCCGTGTACATCGACACATTTCTAAAAATAAAACAGGAGGCGAGTGGGCCGCCAGCAGAGTGTAAAGATGACGAGGAAGCAATAGAGCGTTTCATAGCGTTGTACGAGGAGTCTGAGGGTATATATCTCGAGCGAAGTGCTCTGCAGTCAAATCACGGTGTACGATCACTCGCAAAATTGGCGCTTAATTCATTCTGGGGAAAGTTTGGTTAACGCGAGAATCTCACGAAAACCGTTATCGTTTTCACGCGCTCGGAGCTAATGAATTTACTAACGAGTCCGGAGATTTAGGCGACGGGTATGCTACCGGTTAATCACAAAATCATGTATGTGAACTATGTAAGAACGGCAATGCTATCCAACCATGCCCGACATCGACCGCAGTGATTGCAGCATATACGACGGCACAAGCTTTCCTAAAACGATACGGTTATCTTGAGGAGCTCGGGAGGCGAATATTGTACTGCGATACGGACTCCTGTATTTACGTGAGACTCCCCGGTAGCAACAAGTATGAGCCACTAATCGGTCAATTTCTGGGAGATCTCATGGATGAATTAAGCGAATACAGGCCAAATAGCTATATAAGTTCGTTCGTTTCAGGAGGACCAAAATTTTACGCATACCTTGTTCGTAAACCCGACGGTACGACTATTGAAAAATGTAAAGTAAAGAGTATCACGCTAAACTTTGCGAATAGCCGTCACGTTAATTACGACGCAATACACTTCTTCGTGACAGGAGGTAGGAACGTACCTATTATTTCAAAATTTGACGCTATTCGATGCACGGAATTGCATCAGGTAGTAACGCGTAAAAAAACGAAATCATGCGAACCTGTTTACACGAAGCGAAAGCGTCTGGACAAGTACTCTACTGTACCGTATGGCTATTGTGAAATACGCTAATTAGTATAACGGAAAAAGTATATAGTTTTATATCTTATGGGTGAATTCACGGTTTTGTTCTGACTTTCTCATCGTTGATTCCTTTTGTCCCGTCTTGCTTATCGAGTATTTCCTTTTGTTCCGACTTTTTTGTGCTATCCCCGTGGATATAATATTGTTGTTTAGAATTACATGATTCATAAATTTTGCATATTGATCTGTATGCATAGTGAAATAAACATATTGCTTTATTTGTGAGAAATTAAAAACTATCGTTATTTAATTTACATACGGAGTAAACATCAGCTTATACCGCGGGCACGCTCCTCATCAGCTAGTACAGGCACGCTGCGCCTTATGAGCTCGTCAATCCCGCGAAAATAGCTGATGCCGCGAGTCCGCCGCCGCCGCCGCCGCTGCTGTCGTCGCGGTATAAGCTTATTTAAGAGTCAGCTGATTGGTTTTGAAAGACACTCATTGATATGGATACACGTTGGATACATCCATGGACAGCTGTGATAAGCGGTTCTACGGGCTATGGTAAAACATATTTTGTCAAAAAATTCTCTAAATACATGCGCGAAATGACCGACATCCCGTTCGAGCGTATATTTTTTTATTACTTAGAGTGACAGTCCGGGTATTCCGAGTACAGTAATAAAATCAAATTTCGCGAGGGTTTACCGCAAGCAGCGGACTACTCGAATAATACGAGGCCTAAACTTGTGGTCATCGATGATCTAATGCGCGAGGCATTGAACAATACCGTGGTCAATCTTTTCACCAAGGGTAGATATCATAAAAATCTTAGTGTCATATTCATCACCCAAAATCTCTTCTGCCAGGGTCACGGGCAGCGCGATGTCTCCTTTGTAACGAATCGGCCCAGTAGGCTACCGGGTCGATAGTATTAGTATAGTAAATTAATTAACTTTCTGCGTACCGTGGATTCGCCTATGTGGTCCCCGACTTCCTAACGTTCAAGCGCGTCGAAGTATATTGTAACGAGTTGTGGGTGGGATATGTGTGGGTAATGTACACAGTGCGCACCGGTAGGCGCACTATGAGTACAGAGTCGGTACTTGTTTGAAGATCGCAATTTACTTAGTCGCTGTATAGCCGTCGCACAGCACACTCGCCTTTGTCCCAACATACTCAACTGTTTTATTATAATCTCTCAAATGCGTACATAAAAGTGATCGGCAAAATCCGTCGCCCTGAAGTAAAAACAGGTATTTGTGAACATTATAAATCATATTATGCAGCGTGCACAGGAGGACTTAGTCCCAAATATCGGTACAGTAAAACAGCCATACTTAGTTATTAACTATTGTGTTATAGGGAATCGGTGGCTGAACACCTTAAATCAGTCAAATTCTTAAAGAAAGTGAATTTTCCGAAGGCATCAAAGTGCCAAATGCACAAATGTTGCGTTTTACAACGATACATAATCGTCGCACATCATTTCCAAGGCCAACTATTATTTCGTCGTTTATACTATCGGATCTTATGGACGGGCCAACAGCTAATCATTGGTCGCAGACATATACCGGGCCGTTATAGAAGCACTTGCGGCAAGTAGTTGTCAGCATCACGGGCATTGCTCAGGCAATTCCCCGCGCACCTCCTACACCGTACATCCAACCGTCGGAAGATGTAAACACGCGCCACGAACCCAAGTACTTGCTCTCGTACGATATAATTGTAATATGCGGTCGTATTATTCTTATTTTGGGTCACATTATAAATTACTCGACTTAGCTTATTTGTATTATAGTGTCTTGCTTATAGAATTTTATTCCGTTACTGGAAGTTCAATATATTTTATCGTCATTCATATCATGTGTGAAATAACCCTCAGAGTACAAAGGGCCTTCACGTGTGACATTTCTGTAATCCTTTGGGCTGCTAGCCATAAATAGCACATAATTGAGATTTCGCCCCTTTGTGTATGATTCGTGTATATGAATATGTTGATTACGTATGATGTACGTATTAGCCATCTCTGGTTAACTCGTGTTTGTTCATATGTTAATATAAGGTGTATAAATTTATGTTGCGATTTTGTATGATATGAAGATGTATCGAATTTGTATGATACGGATTGAACATCACATTCCCGTGTCATTTAAATTTATAATTTGAATGTTAATAATTAGCACGTTATCAGTACGTAAACACATTAATTGAGGATAATTCATTCACCTCCTCTTGAACTCCTGTATACATAACGGATAACGGTTCACTAGTCGTTCGTTTTTTTGGTGGAATGCTATCAAGAATTATAATTATAATTTGTGAGCCAATAATCATAAGTCCGAATAAAACAAACTTTTGTTAACATCACCGATTCAGAGTTCTTGTGTGGTCAGTATTCATATTTACCTATCGAGCCCCAGATTAGATTAAGTCCTAAATTAATTCATTCTATTCGCATACTAAAACCCTTGTCATTGAAACGTCGAGTATTACAGCAGCATCCAGAATCGAGAAAATATAGACATATAAATATAAAAACAGAAGTTATATTTATTACACCTTAAAGGCTAATTATATCGTTGTCTTCAAAAATCCGCGAGATCACGCGCAAATTCAACATCTAGCACGCTACGTATGTCCCAAGAATCCGAGACTTTCGCTGGAGGTATATTTCGATGCAACAGCTGCACCGCACGTCGGTTTCACACTTTTTTTTTATTTTTTTCTTTTTAAAAGGTAATCTGTGCGATTTTCCCATTTGGCACGGCTCACAGAAGACGTCATTTTTGTCCGTGAATGACACACCACTCACAAGTGCTTTTTCAACCATTTCCCGTATTGCGCGCTTTCCAACGTGTCCCAATCGCTCGTGCTACACTGTCAAATTTGTTGTAGCTATGTTCACTTCATCGGTGCTCCCTTGTTTCATGACCTTGAAGAACATGCGATATACGTTGTTGCCTTGATCCATGCCCATCGCGAGCACTTCACCATCGCGTGCTAGTTTGACTGTATTGTTTTTGAATCTCACTTCAATTCCATTTTTCGCGCACACACCTACCGAGAATAAATTTTTGCGTAACTTAGGAACGTGCAAGACATTTTCAATCCGTGCGTTGTGCCACACACATCGATACACTTTTTGATTTTTACCGTGCCTTCACCGACAACATTGCAGGTCTGACTATCACCTAATGATATCGTACCACCCGTATTATCCGATCTGTAATCGGTAAGCCAGTCGCGTCGGTAGGTGCGGTGCCTCGATGCACCACTGTCGATAAGGCAGACCTCGCTTTGATCGGCCGCCATTATACGATTCTTTGTCCACAGCACACGAGCTTTTACCGTATTTTTGGACTCGATGCAACCGAATTTTTGTCTGTTTGCACCACAAATGCACAATCACTGGATTTTTCACCATCGTTGCGCGGCTTCCTTTTGTTTTTGCACTGATTCGCGATATGTCCCATACTTTGACATTTGTAGCACTGTATTTTTTTATTTTTATTTTCAGTCCTTTTGTTCGGACTACTTTTTGATCCTCGAGAGTATTTATTTTTAGCCGTCGCGGCCAACGTTTCCGAAGCGTCTTCTTCACTACTGAGCCTCGCGTCCTCTCTAATTAGCATTTCCTGCAGATTATCAAGCGTTTGTCGCACGGGATCTACGCTGTCCCAAGCCATCTGTAGCGTGCTAAACCTCATGGTCCAACTTGCGAGAATTTTCGCCATTACTGTACTATCCGATACGTTTTCACCAACGTCCTTAAGCTGACTCGCCATGTTCGTTACCCTGGCCACATGCTGTACCGCCGTATCCGCTTCACTCATCCGATATGCATGAAACTTTTGAAGGAGTCCTAACTTATTTGACACGGTCTTCTGTTCGTGAATTAAACATATTCTATCCCACATTTCTTTCGCAGAAATACACGATAGCACACACACTTGTTGCGTTTCGTCGAGATTGGATAGAATAATGAACTTCGCCGTTGCATCGTCTTTTATGTTTTTCTTCCGCGCGGCCGCTTGTCCCGCTCCCTCGGCTGGCACTTCCCGCGTGCCGTCTACGACGTCCAGAACATCGTTCATTACGAATAGCGCGTTCACTTGGGCTTTCCAGCTCTGGAAATTCGTTCCATCGAAAGGCTTCACACCCTTCACCGAAATTCCAACCAACATCGTTGAATGTAGTCCCGAATGCACTTTTGGCTGACACGCTAATACCGACACTGTAACAAAGGCCGACTTAAATTGCATGCCACTGGTTGCTCGCCTCGATAATTCGCACCGCGTTCACACCCTTTTTCCACATTTAACCGTTAACTGTGCCCATAACCTGTTTGAGCAGGAGTGGGTGAGCGGGTTAAGAAATAAGCTTTTATTTTAACAGCAATATATTTCTTTATTATGCGAAGAGTTAATGGCGCGTTGAGTACTTGACTATAATAAGCGCCGCTGCGAGCATACTCTGTTCCATTCGAGGCAAGACTCGAGACTGCCTCTGTTGCGTGGTTGCTAGGCAAGCTTGCTTCGTAACCCGAGAGCTGCCGAAGTTGCTCGAGTCGCATTCGACTCATTTTCAGGTACAGTCATAATGAGAACATTGTGCCTGTACACTCGATACATAAAAATGCGCTGAACTCAGCTTTTCTTAACAGCTTGCATACACTGTTCCTGGAATCTTCATTTACCTTGAGTCCTTCCGGAATCTCCATATATATAG
The DNA here is from genome assembly GCA_963942595.1 of Cylloceria caligata. Taxonomy (NCBI): domain Eukaryota; kingdom Metazoa; phylum Arthropoda; class Insecta; order Hymenoptera; family Ichneumonidae; genus Cylloceria; species Cylloceria caligata. Next base: position 10,588,244 of record OZ012709.1, read on the forward strand.
TCTCTTCCAGCTTTCCGTACAGGAATGCAGTTTGCATATCGAACTGCATTATTTCCGGCGAAATAATTTGCATTATTCCGATTTGCAAAAGCGATTTGCATTATTCCGGTTCCGGAGTTATGGTGCTGGAGTCGGGTAGGTGGTTTTAGTGGATAGGGCCAATTAATTGGAGGAGTCCCATACTATCGGTGAAGTCAAACTCACCGGTGTGCGTAAAGGCATTTCCACCTACCATAAAAACAAAAAAATTTTTGTAAACTACTGCTACTACTACTACAGAACTGTCGCCCTCCGTACAGATCACTGGTACACCATTATCGCGCCTCGACTCTGAGCTGAGTGAAATTCTAAACTCTCACTCGTACAAGGGCGAGAAAGAAACGGACAGCGTACCAGCAGGTTCTATAGAGTTATCTTCAATTAGTACGATAATACAGTACCGAATATTCCGTCAAAATGAAAAATACCAGTACTCGATAGCCACGAGAATAAAATCGACGATGTTTTAATGAACGAAGTAAAATCTCGGCTCAATGACACACTTATTATCGATAGTGTTGCGATTTCTCTTGCCTGATTTATTGTATGATCTGCACGATATTGAAAGAAAATGAGTTTTTACTCAAGACAGGTGTGAAATAACCAAACGAAAGATGTCGAGAGAGAAAATGGTCTTTATTATCACGCTTCTTCACTCAACTACAAAAAAAATATAAAAATAAATGAAAAATGATTTTAAAGCAAGTTGAATGAGCCGCACGTACAATTTTAGTAATTGCGTGCCAAGAAATGCGTGAGTAAAAACGTGAAGCAGCCCGCGCTGCAAAGCACGCCACGAGGTGAGACTTTTGAGGATGCAAAAATAGAGATTTCTCCACTTCACCTTGATTGAATTTATGTAAATTGTCAAGATGCCACTTTACCGTTTAATTTGAGACCTGTTGAGCACGTTTAGGTTGAGTAGATCCAATGAAAACGGTGAAAATTTTCCGAGCTGAGACGATGCTGTTGTAGCTGTCTTGGCGAGTTTCAAGAGAGTAGCGAAAAATATCAAAATGGCTGAACTGTACGAAAGCGTCCTTGCGCAATGCCGGCGTCAAGCGAGAAATAAATGTTAGTCTCTCGCTTGAGTAGCGTGTCTACGAAGTGCTGCCTTGGCTGTACGCATTGCAGCCGAGCGCAGCACAACACCAGTAGCAACGAGCTGCCACACGGCGAACATCGTCGCCGTGCGTCAGCTGTTTTCTTAACAGATAACGTACCAAAAAATTTTTAATCTAAAGCCATATTGCTTCGCAATTTGCATCGCAGTGCAGTCGGTAAAAAAATGACGTCGGATCGTAACGGTGTTGTTTCCATAGACGGCAGAAGAATTTAAAATTCCAATATCGTTGATCTTGTTAATGATGCTATGCGCGCTAGAAAACGCGAGACACCCGTCGGTCGATCTCACTTTGTTAAGGGGTTATACGCAGTTATGATTTTCAAAAAATCGATTTTTTTATTATTGCATTTTTGTAATGTACATATATTCAAAAGTATACACACAAAATTTCAAGTCGATCCGAGCAATACTTTTGGAGTTATAAGGGGTGGTTAAATTTTAAGGGCCGATGTTGATTTTGAATAAAACACAAATTATTTAGGAAATTATTGTCAATTCTTTTTATTATGATAATATGGTATGGTTCAATTATGTATGGAACAAAATATCGGCCAAATGGCCGCCGCGACCTCGGCGGCACACCTCCATCCGATGGTCCAAATTTTCGATGACGCTTAGGCATAATTGAGGTTCTATACCGTTAATGTGCCGAATTATCTCATCCTTTAGCTCTTGAATTGTTTCTGGCTTATCGACGTACACCTTTTCTTTCAAATAACCTCAAAGAAAGAAGTCCAACGGTGTCAAATCACATGGTCTTGGCGGCCAATTGACATCGCCACCACGTGAGATAACACGGCCATTGAATTTGTCGCGCAAAAGAGCCATTGTTTCGTTAGCTGTGTGGCAAGTGGCACCGTCCTGTTGTAACCACATATCGCCCACATCCATATCTTCCAATTCGGGCCATAAAAAGTTCGTTATCATCTCACGATGGCGAACACCATTCACAGTAACTGCCTGACCGGCCTCATTTTGGAAAAAATACGGCCCGATGATGCCGCCAGCCCATAAACCGCACCAAATAGTCACTCTTTGTGGGTGCATTGGTTTTTCGACAATCACTCTTGGATTATGATTCGCCCAAATGCGGCAATTCTGCTTATTGACGAATCCACTGAGGTGAAAATGTGCCTCATCACTAAAGAAGATTTTCTTCGAAAATTGTTCATCCACTGTTGCCATTTCTTGCCACCATTCTGACCATTGACGACGTTTGGAATGGTCAAGAGGCTTTAGTTCTTGAGTCAATTGCACCTTATAAGCGTGTAAATGCAAGTCTTTATGCATAATGTTCATCAACGACGAGCGTGAGAGGTGCAATTGTTGGGCACGACGACGAATTGAGGTGGACGGCTCTTCAGCCACACTATCGCGAACAGCAGCAATATTTTCTGCAGTACGAGCTGTACGAGCATGCACTGGTGTTTTAATATCTCCTACAGACCCGGTTTGCTCAAATTTTTGCACGATTTTTCCGATTGTACGCACATTTGGACGATTAAATTGACCGAAAAAATCACGAAGTGCACGATATGCATTTTGATTTGAACGCCCATTTTCATAATAAGCCTGAATAACTTTAACGCGTTGCTCGATTGTGTATCTTTCCATGGTTCAAATTGAGTTAGTCTGAAATTGAGAAATGTCAAATAAAATGCAGAAAAAAACTTGACGTTTAGGTGTGGTTCACATTCAACATCGGCCCTTAAAATTTAACCACCCTTTACTTCTATATGTAGAGACGCCTCGGCGCGTTGAAAGTAGGTGGGACAGAGGCTCAAGGGGCAGCCGTTTACCTGGACCGTTGCTCCTTTTATATACCTGTGTATTGTATTCATATACATTGCGTGAGAGTGTAGTAGTGTTTTCCTTGTACCTGAGAGCAAAATTCAACGGTTTCTAGACGTTTATTCAGTATATACAGCCGAGGCAAGCAGTGAAGAAGTGCGTTCGTTTCCGTATTTTCTGCAATATTTCGTTCGGATTTCTAAGATAATTGTGAATTATAGTATAATAATTTAATATGAAAGTAAGTAGAGAACGGCGTTCTGTTACAAACGCGCACAAATCAAGAAATCGAAAACAGAAAAACGTTTTTAAGCAATCCCGAGTTATTACACGAGCCTACACCTATACCGCTGCAGTGTCGAGGATGACACAGCAGCGGCGTGTCATTTTACCACGCTAGAAAATTTTAATTGAAGTCTCTCGGTGTCGGATCATATTCTATAATGCAGAATATGAGCAGAGCAAGCGGTTCGCAAAGAATGCAGCGCAAAGCGACACACACGTGCAAAACCGCTGTCGATGCATTCAAAGCGCTGGACACCTAGTTTCGACTAATAGGAGGTTATTATCTTTAAGTCCATGACACCCTCTAGCAGCATCCTGAGCATTCAATCTGTCTTTGGCATCCTACGCGCAAGCATTAAAAAGTAATATGTATTCGTGATACGGCAAGGAGGTTTAAGCAACACATTTTGGTGACGAGTGATTTTGGTGGAGAGCGTAATGAAGCGTGCGTGTGTGCGTGCGTCCATGTGTATGCGAGGAGTGTGTGTGCGTGCAAGTGAGTGAGTGTGTGCGAGTGTTTGTGTGGGTGTGTGTGTATGAGAGTGCATAAGTGCATTCGAGATCGACAGGAGTTTAAAATCGCCGCGGAAGGAAGGTGGAAGCCAACAACAGCTGAGGTAGTGAGTTCATAATTTTATTAATTTTTCCAAGTATACGGATGCGTTTGCTCTATCCTGCTCTTATCTCTACTCTTCCTTGTTCACCAGAGTACCCACACCGCCTCACTTTACCATCTCCACGTTAACGACACTGGTTAAGCAGAGTTGGTAGCGCGGCGGTGGAAAAGTGGGTTGGTGGGGGTAGGCCCATGGCGGGGGAAGGAGTGGGATGGAGCAAAGGCGTCCACATCTACTATCGATTATTGCCAAACTCAATACCAAGCAATCGTGTCCCCTCGCCTAGTCTTGTAGACAGTTCTAGGTCGATAACTCCAAATTTACGAAAGTTAGAGAGATCCCGTTTTTCTAAAAATTCATACTACCATAGAATGATGCACCCGTTAACGATTTGGGCGACTTATGTGAAAAGTTTCAGGATGATGTTGCATGATATAATAATATGACAGTCGTACTATTATCTAAAATAAAATTTATTATTATTTACACGGTGTTAACAATAAATAATAATCGTGCCTCACCGCGATATTTTACTAAATTTCAAACACATTGTAAAGCAAGTTAAGTTTCCGATCATTGTGATAAAAATGTAATGTATACCTTCGCGTCCAAACTTTCGACTGGCGCAAATAGAAATTTGATCTGAAATGCAGTTCCTATCGTCTTTACAACGAATATCATGTAATTATTAATAATCTAAAAAACAGCATTTCTAGAGAACACATTCAACATTCATTTAACTGGACGTAGTCCATAATGTGTTGATAATAACTTATTATTTTCACATCATTTTAGGTCGAGGATCTTTTTCCCATAAAATATGAAATAAAATAACAATAGATGTAATGCCACATTTAATCGGACATATGTTACGTCTGAAAAAAGAATAAACTTAACGATCAGACCGGCCATTTGTTATATTTCCTAAAACTATGTTTCCTAGTGATCACTAACCGATCACCCCAAAAAAAGTCTGCCAAATGCTCCCATAATGCAAGGCGAAACCTCTGTGTTTCACCTATGAGTGCGAAAGAGATAGGATAGCATGGCGCTCACGGCGGAGTGAAAGAGAAGCAGCACATCTGTCCAAGTATGGAGGACCTCCATTGGAGGTTTCGCCTTGCCATAAGCCCATAAGACCTGTGCTTCCATGTAACTACGTTCTCTAATAACGACGTGGGCTGGTAGATCAAAGATGGCAGCTATGAGAACCTAACTAGCTGTCAATCTCGCATTACAATTGAGTTTTGTTATTCTAATCAGGCCGGTTAATTGAATATTTCCATATAATCGGCAAGGAATTTTCGAAGCTCAAAGAAATATCGACATTCATTGAGCGATTAACCGTTTTTTTCATCGGCTTAACGAAAGGGCGAAGGTCACAGAGCTTGTGTATAGGTTAGGACGTGCCCGTATTTATCCGTACATCTAATCCTAATTATGCTATAGTAATATTGTTTACTGTATGTTTATCGAAGTAAAACGCAGTACAAGTTTAAAGTTATTCAGTGAATTATGGCTAGATCTTTGATATCTGCTCAATGCTGTGACACAGTCGCTTCCTACATGGACGGAGTTCACGTCAAAATTGCAGAGGCCTACAAACCACCACGCAAAGTCACTCTTCCTGCTGCTTACAATAACAAATTGCTGGATATATCAAAGCATAATTATGACTTTAGCCTTGAGAAGTCAGTACTCTACAAGGTATTTTTAATTATTCTTAAATTTATAGTTTAAAGATATTTTGTCGATTCATTCTGATTTATCGCATACTACAGTTATACAAATTTTTATTAAAATTTTTTTATTTGCTGGTTATTCAGATTATTTTTAGTTATCTAAAATTAGTTGAATTATTTAATCTTTTTTATTATTAAATAGAATAAATCTATTTTTTATCTGAAATTAAATTAAATGTCCAACTTATTATTTTTATAATTTTATGTACTAAAATTGGAGATAAAAAAACTTAAATTTGCACAAAGATATGAGAATAAAAAAAAAGAAAATCCAAGTTTACAGAGGACAAAAAATATATTGTACCTACTGAATGATACACCAAAATGATTATTCCCCTGTTTGTAGTTGAGGGAATGGCGGCTGGTGAGACAGACAAACAACGAAGCTCGGCGCTTGCATTTGGAGGAAAGAAAGAAGAGAACGGGTATAGAAAGGAAGAAAGGGACAAAAGAACATTCTAACCAAGAGCACGAGAAGAGCAAGGATCAAGGTAATCAAGAGGATACAAAGAAAGAAGATAAAGCAGAGAACAAGAAAAATATTGCAGATGACAAGATTATAAAGCAGGGGATGCAGCAGACAGAGGTTCCTATTAAGGTAGCTCCAGCTCCAAAAACTACCATACTTACTCCCCAGCGTTTGTCGCCCCCGGTAACGGATATCCGCGATAATATCAGCCCCTGTAACGGTGGCCTGGACTATTCGGATTTCGACAATGACACTAGCAGTCCCTTTGATAACATGGAACTAAAGACTATCAACGACATGGAAGAACTTGCTCAGGTTCGTCCAAGAAATTCCACTAAATTATTCTAAAAATTAAGATCTTTTATTCGTGAAAATTATCTTAGGTTTTGCAACCAACATCGCGATGGATTGCACCAGCCAAAGTAAACAATATAATAGAAGAACTGATGATTGAGAATCGCCCAACGGAGGAACAGTCAAACGAGGAGAGAACCGACAATCGTGTCGTAAATCCTGACGACAGAAATAATTCGAATGGCCGAAACGTATCTATTATCGTCGAGGAACTTGAGCGTGAACTAGCACGGCCTTACATGGAAGTAAGTTGATTGAGAATTCGGAAAACGTTGCGTAAAATAGCATAAACTATCATTTATAAAGGAGCAAAGCAACAACCCATGGTCGTCTTTTGTATGTTATAGAATTGGAAGCCGTGGCCAGACTTAGAGAGCCCCGAGTGCGAGGATAGCGAAACGGATTTGCGCCGCGAGAATAGGAACTCTTCAAGGGATTCCACACCCCCGAATCCTCTATTCGATCTCACGGAGGAAGACAAAAAATTAGCTCGACATCTAAGCGACATGGGATTCCTGTTGTCGAGGGCAGCTCGAGCGATTCGAGATCTTGGCGGTAAGGACACCAAAAAAGTCGTCGAGTATTTACTGGCTGTGCAGTACTTAGAGGAATTGGGAATACGCGGTGACGAGGCAGAGAAAGCTCTCGTTCTCACCGAATACGATCAAGAAAAGGCCAAGATCTATCACGAAAACCTTTGCACCCTCAAGGACCTAGGGTTCCCAGAGAGCGAAGCGTCCAAGGCCCTTCTAAAGTGCGACATCGATCGAGACAGAGCTCTGGACTTCCTCATCGCGTAGCAACTTTCTTTTAATGCGAGAAAATAAATATATCAAGATAACATTGGCGCGAAGTGCTCTGAAATTCCCTAAAAATCTCATCTCGCGTAATCGTCACGATAAAAAATCAATTATTTTTCGTTGGCATCTTTTGCAAGACTCCTCGACTCACGTGTTTACATGCCACTGGTAGTTCCGTACAGTAGAACACCCATTGATGGGGCGGAGTGGCAAAATATCTTATTATCGATAATGATGGTAGCATACTATTCTCTAATTTTTTAATTTCGAACAATAAATTTTATACCTAAATTTTACACAATAATTTTTCGAATGAGAATATCGAGTACAAAATTCAAATTTGTACCAAAAATATTGAGGGTTTTTTTTTCGATTAAATTTTCACCACCTATATTATTTTTTTCTTTTTAAAAAATTCAATAATTGATGCATAAGATTTGAATTTATATCTTAAATTTAAAAAATTCATTTTAGAATTTACAGATCATGAGTATTACCACTATACAACCTTTATTTTTAAATTAAATTCAGTACTGCTTCTGCAGAAAATTACTAGTAACTTAAGAGACAGGAGAAGCACAGTTAATCCGATCCCCGGATAACCCGACCTCGGTTACTGCAGGTTCTACTGCATACATTTATTTAAATTCGGTACTTTTGACGTCCAATCGTTCGATACACATTCCGAAGTACTTGATTATTTCAAGTAAGCAATTTTTATTACGAATCTGTTATTCGTAATAAAAATCCGCCTCAAACGGGTATTATTGGGGCAAAAATACTCGCAGATTATTGTCTAATAACTTTATTTATTTTCAATTGTGCTATACAGATTGATTGTTATTTGTGGACGAGGTGCCATTCTACGGATTCGAGTCCGGTAGATAGAGAGTCGAAATTGAGTGTACAGCTAGAAAAAACGGATGTTATCCCTTTGTGAATACTTTAAAGGCAAATCATACAAAGACTGAGATATGTAATATGTACTTTTGACTGCAATACAAGGCTACTATTGGCACCGAGGCTGAAAGTGAATCTTGTTGGGAAGTAGTAGCGATTAGCCAGGCTTCCGTGAACATTGCTTCGCGACAGTTGTCGTTCACGCATACGGCAATCGGTCCATTGATGATCAAATTATAGGACACGCTTAGACCAAGCCTATCCTGATGCTTGCTTTGCACTTGTTTATTTCTGAAAGTGTAGAGGGTGAATTTAATGGGATTTGGAAGTTTTAAGCGACTGTATTGTCTATGAAAAGACAGATGTACTAGTAGTGACCATCTCAAAGACTTTATGGGATTATTGACTTTTTAATTTATTCATTGATTTACAACTGCACTTATCTTCGAGATTTCATTGCCTGTAACCTGCAGTGTTAAGAATATGGATTTATTTTTAATTCACATATTTCATAACATCTTGAAACTTCTTTTTTTTTATATATTTTTGCCTGGAATTGGCTGATTTATCATCATTCTAGAATTACGTAATGAGATTCTGTTCAAAAATGGTTTTTTTCACAAGACTTACTAGATATGTAAAGCGAGAACAGTAATCAGGAGCCTCTAGAATGCAATTGATCAATTTTTGAAAGCATAATCTACTCACAAAGAAAGATAGATAGAGGCAGAGAGTGAGAGTACTCACAGAATTCCTTACCTATTGCAATAAATTCTTCTCAGTGCTAATTCCCACAGTGAAGCGGGTGTATTTACATCAACGTTGTGAACTTTCAGTAATTGCCTAGGTAATTCAACAGTGATGCCTCCATCCTCTTCAGCCGATAGGGAAATTTTTAAATTCGCATTTACAGAGGAATTACGTGAGCGACATTGTCCTAGGGCAACTCCACAGTTGCCTAAATTGCCCAGTAATTGGCGAAAGACTGGATAGGACAGATAGTTCAAGTATGGATTGGAATGAAAGTAGATTGAGGGGCAAGAGACGAATCCATTGAGAGGCAAATATCTCAACCTGTATAGGAAGGGGAGAAAGTATATCAAGTTGACTGGGCTGAGGCTGAGCTAAGGACTCGTTTCAACTACAGAAAAATCATACAACTACCCAAGAATCAGTCTACAACCTGTTAGAGCAGACAGAAACAATGCAGAGACCAGGAGCAAGGGTTAGCCGATTTGGCATTTCTTCTAACGAGTTGTTATCTGCTCGGAACTGCTCCAACTTCTTAAAAGAGCCTAGCCATTCCGGCAGCACGACAAATTCGTTGTTGCATATAGACAGAGAGTGCAGATTTTTCAAACGTTGCAATTCTATGAAAAATTATATTTGGTATGAAAATTAAAAAATCTATGTTTATCTGCAGCGCTATTTCTAAACCGTAAACTCTTTCGGGTCCAAAAATTAAAGTTAAAAAAATTAGAAAATTATATTATTGTTATTTTTAGACTTCAGTTTTAGTCTTGCCGCTGATACACTAATTGCCACTTGGCTATCCAATGAAATTGCAGTCAATGTATAAATAAAAATAATTAAAAAATAAAAAACAAGAAAAAGTTTTTTTAAAGTAAAAAAAATTTATTAAGTAAATAATAATAGATACGAATATACAAAATCCTAAAACAATCGGCGAAATACCAGCCTACACTCACCGGGTGGCAATTTTTGCAAAAAATTGTGATCTATAGTGAGAAATTCCAAAGACTGTAAATCCCCGATACAACTGGGTAAACTATTAAGACCATTTTCGCTGAGATCCAGGAGAGTGAGATGTGCCATAGATACCAATTCCAGTGGAACCTTGTGCAAACTGTTTCCATGGAGATAGAGATGAGTTACGTTGACGAGTTCAGTCATCCACTGCGGCAAATTCGTGAGTTTGTTCTCCTTTAGGTATATTTCACGGATATCACTGGCGCAAACCCTAATTGCTTCCGGAAGTTGTGTGAGACCGCGGTAGTTCCAGTGTACTATCATTTTGCCCCTTATTTCGTTCACCAAATCCTCAGAATCTGGATCTGCATTCATCCTTTCTTACTAGTTCAAATGATATTACACACATATATCGAGAGTAATCGACTGTAAAAGACTCTCCATGCGCATTTTTCTTGCTGCACCCTGCACTGAATCTGCGGCAAAACTGAGTGCAGAGGGCCGTATTGGAACGCGCCCAAATGTCTCAAAATGAAACTTGCGATTAAATTCATATAATGTCCTAGTGTGGAAAACATATAATTAATAAGCTTCACTTTTGTGTAATCAAAAATTCGATAAATTTGTACGACGAATAATTGATGGCATGTAAATTAAAAACTGTTTGCGAGGGTAACTTGACACGATCAATTATACCGTGAGTTCTTGACGATATTGGCGGTGGCGCATCTGTTCTACAGTCGATGCGAGAGACTATAGAGCTCATGAACATAGGAAACATCGTATTTCCTATGCCCATGCTAGAGCTACACTCGCAGTTGACGGCTGCGAGTGTATCTTATTTGCAGGAAGGAAGCTTATTTCCTGCTTATTTGTGAGGATCGGCAAAGTCAACCCTGCAGTACGCGCCGCGTGAGCGTAACCCTTTCGTTGGATGTTCTGGATACTTCCCCCATATCTTCGATATTCTATTGTAGATTGCCCATCTGTCACAAAATTACTGAGAGTTCTATTAATTCTGCGAGAGGTGTAATTACGAATCGTGATTTTAGAAAAGGATCTCTTGCGAGTTAACAAATTTATTTATGTGTGATAGAAAATTGGCTATCGCATACCGAATATCGTTGCCGCGAAGGACTCCTCCCCAGCCAGCCCAACCAAGTGCGCGTGCTCGGAATTTTTTATCAAACTCCGAAAACCAACCAATAAGGGTACAGCAAAGGTAGAGAGGGTAAAAATGATGCAGAAACGTTGGTGCAGAAACTGGCAGAATAGACGGCGACACCGGTCGGCCGTGTTACGTCACAGAATGATGACGTTCTAATGGTTAATGGCTTCTACTGTCCCGAGAGCTCAGCCTTTACTATGAGAAAGCCAAACGAAATCCAGCGAAAAATCCATGAAATATGATGCATCGAAACTCAGTAATATAAGAATATGATTGCTCGTTCTACACGTCGGCACTGCTGTCGTTAATTTTCATGATACATCGTACGCGATAACGACGAAAAAGTCTGTGAGAAAAGTTAGCGGGCACGTAAACGGGGATCGGACATAATCATCGCTGCTATTTCGGACAACGGCCAGATGCGAACAACTGTGATACTCGGGAGGATATCACCGAACGAGCATTGCACGTGAGTAACGATAGTATCGCGTTTTATGCTTTTCTCCAGTTTTTCTCGAGCCGAACATTGTCTTTAACCGTTAAAATGACATCTTAGCCAACTCCCTTCGTTTACCGAGTCGTCACAAATGGCGGCTCTAATAACGCAATTGAAAAACTTGGCTCGTCTATTATCGTCATCCTAAAACTGACAATTCCCTACGTCTCTACTACTCGACAATCCATTTTTTTCTCCCAAAAATTGATTTTACCTTTCGAATTTTTGATATTTCATACTTTTCTAAATCTCGATTATTCACTTCCTCGAACTCACACCACTACACTCCACCACCGTCTATATGTATATTTCAGGGCGGCTCATATCCCATTTTGATTTAACGGAATACCATGAAAAAGTATTGCAAAAAGTGAAATTTTGTTTTTTCTAAAACTATGACAATAACCAATGCTGTGCGGAGGTTGCTATTGAATAATAATGAAAAATATATATTTCCAACTTTATTTGTTACCAACACCTTTTGAAATGATTCCTAAGTACTAAAATTTGTGATTGCTAATTTTTTATAGATCAAATTATCGCTAAACAAATAGTGGATCTGAAAGGATTATTCAAAATGTTGTTCTGTTAACGGCAAAATGTAACTGACGATTTCTCAAATCTCCCGCTGAAGGTGGTCGACATGACATAAATTAAGATGTAAACTTTACTATTGTTAATTCTCAACCTTGCTTACCGACCTTTTTTAGAAACAATCTTAATGCAAATATCAAGAATTTAACAAGGCTTATGGGCAAACAATTTTGTAGACACTCAATCCGATAATAAACATAGTTTGTAATTAGACTATGTAGATAGTAAACTTCTGACTTCTACGTCAGATTGTATGGATTTCAGCACGATCATGAAAAAAGAGGCTTACTAAGTATTTTATATAGATATTTTGAGTTAACCTACAGTTATATAGCCTGAATTTGCCATAGTACCAGTAGACTTATGTCTCATCAAATTCATGTACCCTGGACAACATGGCATATCCATGTATACACAGAATGCAGTGTGTGACATACATGCTTACATTAACAGCTCTTGATGGTCGATCAAAGCCCAATCAAATCAGAAACTTTCGATCAATAACCTACATCATATAAATTGACGTATCTGTTCTTATGAATTTATGGGCAGAATGATTTTCCCCATGTCTGCGACGCTTGTGTCAATCTGTCTTAACATGTTAGCGAACAAAAGGTCATTTCACTATAATGTCGCTGGTCTTCCTCCGTAATTGTTTGCACTGCTCTCTCAGATCTCAGCCAAAACTTTTGTTTTACCACAAAGAACATGCAGTTCAAAGGGTTCTGTAAAATCTACATTTAATGGTAATTTTTATTCCTTCTTTGGTCCACAATACTATTTTTTGTTCAACTTGGTTGTTAAGATTCTTGTAGTATGCTTATAATACAGTAGCATAAGCTGCATTATACTTATAATACAGAAGGTTATGCTATTCTACTACAAGAATCTTAATAGCTAAGATAAACAGAAAATACAGTACCTGGTGTAGAATGAAAAAATTAATTAAAATTGCAGGAAGAATGTAGAAATAAAAATCTTTGGTTTTTCAGTAGGTGACATGCCTAGCAGTCGTGACATAGACCGCATCGAACGCAATGGAAGATACAGGTCATCGAGAAGACGAGGAAGCGCGGGCAGCGACATAAATCGTCACGGTTACGAGATATCAGAGAAGAAGCATCGAAAGCATGGCAAGAGCAAGAGCTCGAGCAGGAAGAAGAAGAAGAGATCGCGCGACAAATCGGTAGACAACGTGCCGAGAGTAGCATCTTCGGTGGTAAAGCCGCTTGTAGAATATTCGGACGTGAGCAGCGAAGATCTATCTGAGCCGGAAGCTGGTGAAATACAGTCGGAGGAAAGCAGAGGAAACAGTTACACTGACGGCGAGGTAGCGGAGTCGCGGTTGCAGACGCGATATTATGGGGGGGTGAGTCCAGGTCGTAATCTTGGTGCGTCACCTATCAGTGTCTCACCGTCGCCGCCGCTCATGATGCAGCATCGAACGCATCGTCACTATTCTCCGGACGATAGTGGTGAGACGACGGCCCCGTTACCACCTACCTCGGTTTCTCAGCAACAACCGGCTGGTTCTCTGACCGCGAGAGACAGAGTCGGTAGTGCGAGCGGGACGGCTGCCTCGGTATCGCCGGACTACGCGAACGAGGAATCGAGGCGATACGCGCGGAGAAAAGAGAAGAAGCACAAACGCGAGAAGAAAAAAAAGAGAAGTCAGAGCCCAGGTTCGAGTACTGGGAAAAAGAAGAAAAGAAAATCCAAGCGACAATCGCCGAGTGTGAGCCCACGGGATCAGCAGCAACGACTGCTAGGCCCTTCGAGCGTTATCACGAGCCCAGAACATGAAAAAGTCGAAAGTATCGCGAGCACACATAGTTGGCCAGCGTCGCCGCCTCTACCGCTTAAGGATAGCACGTCGCCGATTTCACCGGCTACGCCGAGAGACGAAGACCGACGTAGGCAATCGCCAAGCGATATGGAGCTTGACTCGCCACCACAGAGAGAAGAGAGAAACGCGACACCACCTGTTACTATTATGGGCTCAAGACACACCGAATCGCCGCACACGCCTCTACTGCCTCCCAGGGCAATCACGCCTGAGAATAATAGTGGAAAACAACAGCATCATCATCATCAACAGCAGCATCAGCATCAACATCAGCACCATATGCTCGCCGAACGACAAAGACGGAGCCCCAGTCCTATTCACACGCACAGACGGAATAGCCTCAGTCCAGTAGTGCCGAATGTTTCGCGAAGACGCGCGCACAGTCCTAGTCCACCCTCGAGGCGAAGAGATCACAGTGCACCGAGAAGAAGGGACTTTAGTCCCAGCCAGGGGCTTCACAGGGTGAGGCACAGTCCCAGCCCATCCAACTTACGACGCAGAGACTTTAGTCCTAGTCCTGGAGCACACAGAAGACGAACTTCGGATTCTTTGACAAATTCACCGCCCAATAAACGCAGACGACGCGGCGATGAGCCTGATAGGAGACACAGGCATCACGAAAAAGACAGAAGGGACAAGAGAAAATCGAGATCAACGAGGAGTCCTATCGGTAATAGGTAAGACAAGGATATAAATATTTTGTTATTTACTTAATATCTCGAGATAATCTGCTAACTAGCAACTAAAATAGCGTTTACTGAAAAACTCTACACCAGGCGTTATTTAATCCCACAGATATGTAAAAATGCCTGTAACAAGCTTAACAATTTATAAAAATATATGTAAAATTTATAATTGTTCCACCGTGCGATATACTTTGAAAGAAATCTCAATACATACGAATATCCTACAATTAATAAGCAGAGATCCATTTTAAAAAGAAATAGTCTCTGATATACATGTTTATTTTAGTAAATAATTTACTAATAAAGGATCTATTATATGTCTAGATTGCCAGTGCCGATGTCACGTTCGCGATCGCGAAGTCCCAGCCGTTGGCGGAAGGCACCGCAGTCACGTTCGCGTTCCCGATCACGACGACGAAGCAGAAGCCCCAGGAAGAAGTCCCGTTCGCCGAGTAAGTGTCACAAATCGTCACGGAAGCAAAAGTCCAAGAGTCCGCGACCTTCGCGAATACCTTCACCCTCGCCACACCGTTCGCGGCACCCGCGGAGTCCGACGAGCATAACCGCGAGAAATCTCAGAGTCCAAGCAAAGATAAGCGAGACTAGCTTGTTTGCGGAGCTGGTAAAAGACCGAAACATGCGAGAATTGGCGTACAAGAAGCTCCAGGCTGCCAAAGAGAAGGCGATCAACCAGGACGACGTGCAAATAATCGAGGGAACTGATGAGCGGGACTCTTCAATCAAAGCGCCGCCGCCAGCGACACTGGACAAATCCTCGTCGAACGGCAGACCCGGAGACGACCAGGGATCCCTCCTATCGAACAACGATATATCTCAGGGCGTCGAGATTATCGATATTCCTGTTCCCGACTCAGCGATAAACCGAATTGTGGAAGGCCTCGTCGAAGAGAATTCAATGACGGGAGGGACTCCCCCACTACCTGCTACGAGCACTCCTATCCTCCCCACCGTTCCTTCAGGCGTTATTTCTTCGACAAAGCCTTCGATCGTTCTACATAATTCACCGGTAGGACCAATAGCTGATAACAGCGGCGCTCACATTCCGGTATACGGACAAAACAATAGCAACGGCGCGACTCCCACTCTTACGATACCTACGACCAACAACAACACGTGTTATCCCGACATGGCAAACGCTCAATCCACCCCGAGCACGCCACCCCTCGTCGAATCAGCGATTCCTCTCGCCCCAACGACTCTTCTACCCAATATGTCACTTCCTCCACCATCGGTTCATCTCTCCATGCCGAACGCAATGGCCAAATTCAATACTCCGAATAATTTGGTTCCTCTGAAATCCGTGGATCCTCCGAAACCTCCCATCGTGGCTTTCAAGACGAAGAGCCTCTCGAAACTACCGCTACCACCGGGAATTAATCAAAATGATCTTGAGAGTATCGACTCGCCGCCCAGCAGGTCCCCCAGCCCGCCGGGCAAAGGACAGCAAGGCAAAGAACCTGTGCCTGGCACTTCCACCGGAAAATCGCAGCCAAAAAAGGGCATCAAGGACCTCCCAATGCCACCAGGTGAGACTGGGTTCTCTTTGGATTTGAAGAATTCAATCGCACTCCTAGAACAATGGTGTAACTACTCATAGCTTTAAAACTGCATATTTTATGCTGTGATAACAAATGCACTATTGCGAATTAATTACGATCTATTGAAGGAAATATCTCTTCCTTCTGAATAGATATGTAGCTAAACGGAAAAAACTACCGACTGATTTCAGAGATTACTTCTTAACGTGAATTATACTGCTATTCATTTGTTTTTAATATTAGATCACTTGCTTCATTCGAGTCTGGCTTTTTTTTTTTTTTTTTTCTAAGTATCTTTTGACTTTTAAAAACGTAGATAATGGTTTTACCCAAAAGTTAATTTTATTCTACGATCGATCTGTCCAAAGTAAACGATAGTGATATTTTTACAATTTTCTTCAACACTTACAAGTACACTGAAGGAGTTATAGAAATGTTATTATTGCTGTTACATTGTTTTTCTAGGAAAGCGATATACAGTCGAGTTAGTGAAGATAATCTGCAATTATTTCAGTTGTACCTGGTTCGGAAGATTTTAGTGGCGAGGACGATGCAACCGCAACACCACCAACTGGACCGGTCGATCGTGTTACTCCGAAACCAAAGCTCAAGAGACCGAAGATATTGAAGAGAAGGAGCTCGCGAAACTGTCACACGCCAATGTCGGCGTCCGGTGGCAAAGACTGGGGTGAACGATGCGTCGACGTGTTCGAAGTTATAGCTCAAATCGGTGAAGGTACTTACGGTCAAGTGTATAAAGCAAAAGATAAGCGAGCCGGCGTACTCGTAGCTCTAAAAAAAGTTCGTCTCGAAAACGAGAAGGAGGGTTTCCCGATAACCGCCGTTCGGGAAATCAAGATTCTGCGTCAACTAAATCATAAGAATATCGTCAACTTGCGGGAAATCGTAACAGACAAGCAGGATGCTCTGGACTTTCGGAAGGTTTGCTTCTCATTATTTATCATCAGCTATGTTGATTACATTCGAATGGAATTAACACGAAACTTTATTGAATCTGCAGGACAAAGGATCGTTCTATTTAGTATTTGAGTACATGGATCACGACCTCATGGGTCTTCTAGAGTCCGGTATGGTCGACTTCAACGAGATGAATAACGCGAGTATAATGAAGCAATTACTGGACGGTTTGAATTATTGTCACGGCAAGAATTTTCTCCATCGCGACATCAAGTGCTCGAATATCTTGATGAACAATAGGTATGCAAAGTACTACGATGATTAAATTACTTGTGTAGAATGTATAGGACCAGCACAATTAATTTTTTTCGAATTTTAGAGGAGAGGTTAAACTCGCTGACTTTGGTCTCGCTAGACTGTACAACGCCGAGGATAGACAGCGACCCTACACTAACAAAGTAATTACTTTGTGGTATCGCCCACCGGAATTATTACTTGGCGAGGAACGTTACGGACCAGCTATCGATGTGTGGAGCTGTGGATGCATTCTCGGTGAATTGTTTTCCAAGAAACCACTATTTCAGGTACCTGCACGATGATGCTTACTAAATAATGTTCAATCATAATAATTATTAATATTAATAATCAATTACATTTTTCATTCATTTTGTACCAAGGACATTGGAAATTTAATACCAATGCCTATAATTCGAATATTTTCAATGTTTCTAATATTCTGGATAATTAAAAAATTAATTATTTGAAAAATCGAATATTCGACTACTGAGTATTGCTATTGGATAATCGAACAGGATAGAAATCGATTGGACGATGAAGTCAACTCGTTGATAACTTTATTGAATTCTTACATTCGTCTCCGGTAAATAGGCAAACATGGAGATGATGCAACTCGAGATGATATCTCGTGTTTGTGGTACTCCGACGCCCGCCGTGTGGCCCTCGGTCATAAAGTTGCCACTGTGGCACACCCTCAAACCAAAAAAGTCACATAGACGCCGCCTTAGAGAAGATTTCTCGTTTATGCCGGGACCGGCTCTCGAGCTCCTCGACAAGATGTTGGAACTCGATCCGGAGAGGCGTATTACAGCGTCGGACGCCCTCAAAAGTGCCTGGTTGAAGAATGTACAGCCGGAACAGTACGTAAATGCCCTTTTCCCAACGTCAGCCCTTCCTTATAATAAAACTTAATTTTGAAGACAAATTTGACTTTTTTCCATTATTCTCCGCTAGATAATCTCCTTTTATTTTTTAGAATGCCAGCACCTCAGCTACCAACGTGGCAAGATTGCCACGAGCTATGGAGCAAAAAGCGAAGACGACAGATGCGCGAACAGCAGGAAATTTCCGATGTCGGGGGGTGAGTAGCAGTAGACAAAGAGAGCGATTCGACGAATATGAAATATTATTGAATGATATATAGAGGAAAAGAGTGTGTGAGAGAGAGAAAGGAGAAGCGCGATCTGCGATAATTCCAGGATACTTCGAATCTGCTTACACTCGCAGGTAGAATCGTTGTGTAACTCTTAGTTTTGCTTGGCATTTATTCTAGTAGTATATCATTATTTTATTATAATTATTATAATTATAAATATATTAATGTTATTATCATTATTATCATTATTATTTCTTTTCGTGCACATCACGACGGAGGATCGACCGAAGAATCAAATAGTCAACAGCACCCAAAAAGGCGCTATATTTACTCCTTGCATGCGAAACACGCTGATATTGGTACACGCGATTAGTTGTTGATTTACGATTTTTATTTGTTGTTTAATTCACAGTCTTGTATTTCGTGAAAATACGAGAACTCGTGCGTGTGTTATTGGCGTTGATGAAGCGGAGAGCAAGAGGCTGTTATTTTTGGCATTTTTTTTTTCGAATTTTGAGCTTCTATTGTTGTCTTATTTAAAGAAAAAACGAGATATGAAAGGAATTCTTGACCGCTAGCGGCCCAGGAATTTTAAATCGATGCTTCTATTAGCCAAACAACCGACCAGCCTAGTGAATTCGATTACGACCTCACAATCGTTGTGCAGAGTTCTTAGTTGACTTACAACTGTTGAAAATGTGACCAAAAAAGGAAAAAAAGTTTTACTCTTGAAATTGTCTATGCTGTATCGATGCTGAAATGTACGATTATATAAAGCAATATATTGATCGTATACACGCATATATATATATATATATATATATATTAATAAATAAATATACTTATATATAACGACATTGTTAAGTTATATATATATATATATATACTAATAAATAAATATACTTATATATAACGACATTATTAAGTTATATATATATATATTACGAAGACGAAACGTTCTAGGTATGACGATACATCAAGTAAGAATTAGAAGAAAAGAATATTTCAAGTGACATTGAGATGAGACACGGAGACGATGACTTATGGCTCAAGCTACATTGATAGAGGATGCGAGAGAGCCACGATCAGAGATTGTCTGTAAATATGTGTTAGTTTTTAGTAGCTAAGGTTCAAGAAGCTCATCTCAAACGAAATGCTATTCGTTTTCTCTTTTCTTTCGCAAGTACACGTTAGATTATAATTGAATATACAAACTTGAGCCAGAAACCTTTCGAAAATACACCGTTACGATGTAAGCACGGGCTCTGGGTGTAAATGATATAGATTATTAAATAAGGTACTACTCTATTATTATTATCATTATTATTATTATTATTGTGTAAATAAAAGATAAACGATAAAAGGACAAGAAAAGCAGCTTGAACAATAGAATATAATCGGTTATCGAGAGAGGACTCGCACGAAATCACTTCGTTGACCACGAGGCTATTTGCGTGACCCTGCAGATTCCGAGAACAAAGAGACAAGATCGGGTAGCGATACTGTAGCCCGAGAACAAAAAAAGCTGCTGTTAATGTATATTTATGAAAAAGATTGAAAAAAAATAATTACTAGATTTTAGTCGGTTATCAATGAAATTCTAATATTACATAAAAAAGAAAACATTTTAGTGTTTAATTTATTATCTTTTTTTTCTAAACCCTCTAAGTTTAGTTTGATATTTGTTACATAGGGGATAATGGCTCGATGATAAACCAGAGCGCATAGGCTGGCTGCACGTGTTGTCGAGATGTCGAAACGCAAGGAAGCCGCAGAAGACACGATTCTCGGCATCCCACCAGCTTTTATACAGTACCATATTGATGCGCCCTCGAATATTCTACTATTTGTAACGATACTAGGATTAAAATATTAACGCGACATCATTTCCGCCGATTCCACGACAATGAATAATTTCTTTGATTTTAATTGTATATGAATTATTCCTTATTTCCTTCCATTACAAATAGTGTCGCCAGTTCGTTTAAACAACTACCACCAAAAGTGCAAAAATTTCATAGTCACTCCAGGATAAGCGCACCATAAGGGGGAAGTACAATGACAATGAAAGAAAAATTAATACTATATAATTCGTACACACGCAAAAATCGCGGTAAATTGCACTCAAAGTCATGGAATCGGGCGGGAATTAAACCAGACCCTGGAAGGGACGATCAGTAAATGACACTCCTAAAAAATCGATTTGTACTTTGTTAATATTTAAAGCCAGAGGAAAAAAGAAGAAAAATATAAGCAGAAAACATATTTTTTTATCTTAAAAAGACGAAAATCTAATAGACGAAATATAATTGTGTTTCAGGAAATAAAAATAATTGTGGCCGAATGATAGAGGGACAGTTTTTATGGTAGCACTTGTAGGGCTGTACATATAGGTAATGGATATTACGAAGCTTATTTTTATTACTATTTAATTTTTATTAACGTCTAATCACGAGGCTGGAGGTGTATGATGTGGCTGAGGCTTCACTGATTTACAAGAACATATTACACTCCACATAATATCTGACAAGGGAGGTTGTTTTTTTTATTACTAATAAAACAACAACAATCTAACTGTAATAAATGTTTCGTCGAAAAAAAAATCGGTACCCATAGCTTAACTCTGATACCTGGCTTTTTGAACGTGTCTACTGCACCCGTAAAATACTGCATGTTTGATCCAACGTGGAATTGCCAACGCATGGTAGTCCAAACCTATGTGGAAATTTTTATATGTATTTAAAAATATACGCGACATATATAATGTACTTAACGTTGAAACCTATATAAAAATCGAGCTTACACCCGTAAATATACGAGATATTGAACTTTTTGTTACAAGTGTAAAAAAATATATATATATCGAGGATTATATCCTATAAATCGAAAGACATATTTTTTCTAACATTCATTATCAGAAAATAAATATGGGTTACAAAACTTTGTTGCGGCAAATATAATGAAAACATATCTAATAGCTTTTACAATTACATTTTCATAATTACCTCAAGTTTTATACAAAATATAACACTTTTTCCCATAATATATCCATATAGAGAAAAACCTACATACATAAAAAGAATTATATAAAATTTTCCACGAGGGTATGCTTGAAACGTTTACCACTTTTTCTGGTGCATGAAGACTTTGCATGTGTCTCACATAGCTTAATGCATCGTATATAAACGTACGGAGAAAATAAAAAAGATTTCACGTGGCTTGAGTACAGTAGGGCCCGCACCTATCATCGAAAATATTTTCTCCTTTGCAGATCATCGAAACGCCTTAAAATGGAGGCTGGTTATAATTCTCAAGCGAATTGCCACAGAGCAACAGAATCACAGTTCGCCGGCGAGGGACTCTTCGCCGAGGGCGGACACTTCGTCGCTTCACCGTCGACTTATCATTTCAACAGCCCACCCGCCTGTTTGGCAAAGGGGCGCGAACTCAGCGGTACTAGAGTTACCGGAATGATTGTTAGACCCCAGCACAGTGCTACTGCTACTGCTGAAGCCAACAGTGAAAAGACCCTCGCTCGAAAGCTTACTATCCTCACTGACTCCCTGGGCCAAGGAAAGCCCATTAGAGTCAACGACCTGATGTCTCTGAGGCTCGACAACGAGGTGAAAATCTCTTAATCGCCTTTCTGCAATCCTCACTGCTACTTTCAATTAATTCGTGGCTCATTGTTCTTTTTTAATCAGAGCAATCCAAAGGCTGTTCAGCTTCTGGGAAATCTTCATTCTGAACTTCGTCTGGCTGCAGCAAATTCCAGACAGAGCGGACAATTGGATCCACATTTTCCAGTCCTGAATCCACCACCCGTAGGTCAGAAAAATTTACTGTTTTTTTTTTACATTTCTTTGCCTCTGTTCCTTCGATAACGTAATTCATCTTATGTAGTTCAAGCACTTTTAATATTTCCTGAAAAGGCGATTTTCCCATAAATAAATAATTTCAGACATAGCAACCAACCAGAAGGGAAGCTTTGATGCTCACGCTGTCTACGCAGGCGATGATGCTGTTAGCTCCGGCAGATGGTCTCAACTCGCGACAATCGGTATTCGTACCGCTCTCTCGGCTTTAATGTCTCGCTATGGCTTGGAGACGTACAATCCCTCTCCCGCCGTCACCCAAGCCCCAGGTAAATCTTACGTCGTGTATTCACCCTGAAATCATAATTTCCTACCATCCATCTCCATGTTCACAGCCTTTGGCTCTTAAGAGAAATGATCATAATTATAATTTTTTATTTAGCTCTTCTCAGAGATGTCATTGTACTTGAAATGTCTTACTTTTTTTTTCTCAATCTTTGATACATCAAAATGTTTTGAGGTTCTGATTACTCACCACCTCGAAAATGGCAATTTCACCGTTACTAGCTATTATTTTTAAAAAACTGGCGTGTTCGATTTTTTTTTCCTCGAAACTTGTTTTATTTTTTAAAATGTGAAATTTTTTTTTTTTTCCAATGTTTCTGTAATGTCACACTTTTTACGTCTCTCGCGTCTATTTTTCTAAACCAAAAGTTGAGGCGTTCGATTGCAAAAGCCCTTTTATTTTTCGATACTTCCGACAAGTTTTCATCAATACAAAAAACCTGTTGCTTCCGTATCGAAAATTGAGTGATATACTCGCCTGACCACACACACATACACACACGCCACTATTAAAAGTACTACCAGCTTGACATGTAAATAATTTCAGGGAAACAATAAAGTGTCGAATAAAGCGCCCTACTCGTGATATAAAACCATTTCCGTTTGTTTATCGCTTTTTGCGATTAAAACTAGAAAATTTCCAACACGTTTCAGACTGAGAGCGGAGTGTTTGGGTGCTGGGAGGTTAGAAAAAAAGCATCGAGCTTGCAGTGTGACAACTTGAAGAGGTGACACAGCAAGAAAGAGAAGGGGAGACTGGCACCACTGGACAATGAAGTCAGGCTCGTATTGTACTTTTTTTTTCGGTTATATAAGTATTCAGAAACAACGTGCATCGAACGTGTCATGGCGCAGGACCGAAACACGAGTGAAAACAACAGTGATAAAATATATATTTTATTGAGGTTATGCGCGTTACGAGTCAATTGTGTTGTGGAAACAAAAATAAAGGCTGTACAGTTTTTCTTTTTTTTTTTTTTTTTATTGGTAAAACGACGAAACGCTACTTAATTCGTAGCTTGTTAGGTTTAGTCGCGTTTAACCCGCAGATTTGGATGATCAACTGATACCACCGAGCATTCTTATCATGGTAATATCCCAACTGCCCAAGTTCGAAATTCCTGCGGAGGAAGCTCTTAACCACGAAGACAGACACATCTTGGATGCCTTCAAAATTCTTCTCAGTGGTTACCAACGTACGTTAATTATGTTTATTTATTTATTTTCAAAGTTTTAATATTATTTATACTAATGACTACTTAATTACCGATTTATTGATTACATTGGTTAGCTATTGAGGCATTTAGCAGTTCTTATAGTGTTTAAATCATGAACGACGCTTGATACCCCAAAATCCTATTTCTCATATGTTTCTAATATATTGTAATGATTATTAAAGTATCTAATTTTAGCAGAACATTCTTGCTAGTATAACAAACTGTGTAATGCTACTAAGCAAATCAGTTTTATGAGAGAATTATATTTTATATAAAAGTTATTTGAAATTTGTTATTTTGGAGCACCATTGAAAGATGTAGAACAATTATATACAAAAAAATCATGTGTCGACTTATTTTTGGTAGAGGAATTAATGGCAGAGATCCTGCTGCATTTCATAGTAATCGTATAAATTATTTTATAGTTATTACAGTTAATAGTAAAAGCAGAATGCAGTAGAACCACGATAACTCGGATTGGTTGGGTCTAATATATTTGTATATGACTGAAATGATAGATAATCTGAATTTCGACTGGAAATTATGAAAACTGATTTTGAAAAAATTTCTGGATCTTTGTGTATGTGCATCTGTGTGTTGAATCTTCAAAAAAGTCTGTGTCTGAAGAGTCGCATAACCGATCAATCTAAAATTGGGTCTCTAGCTAAATTGGAAATGTCTTTTTTTCCATATAATTTTTGTCAAAGTAGATGCACGGATTGGCATTTTAAGACGATTTGAATTTTGTGAAAAATGTTTGTAAGTGTTGTTCCAATCCTTTGGCTATTGAGCTAAATAGTTCTTTATAAGTAAGTTAGTGTTCAAGATTTTGAATTTATTAATTTGAATTAAACTGATTAGTTGATATCAAATTTTCTACAGAATCAAACAATGGATATTCACTTTGGCAAAGATTCGTAGAAGGGTTCAAATTTTGCATCAATTTAAATTATGGAATTTGAACAGTTTCCACTTTTGAAACATTTCACAAAACGGATTGCGACATCAGACACGCAATAACATTTTGAGATATTTGGTATCAAATTTGGGGCAAGTCAATCTAGGCGTGTTAGAATCTTATAGAATATTGCATTTTTTATTTACAATAACTGCTGTTTATAAAGATAAAATGCGTGTTACTCCTAAATTTCTCTTTATTGGCTACAATTTTTCCTAAAATATACTGAAGCAAAGAGATTTTCGGTTTTAACAAATTTATTTCTTGTTCACTCCATTGCTTTCTCATTAATATCCATTTTAAATATAGCTATCCCTATGAGGTATCCATAATTGATCACCAGACTTCCTCATAGAGATGGTTTGTAAAAAATAATAACTAACGAGGAATCAATATGCAAGATTCTGCTTTACATAATTTTTCATTTGGCATAAAAATCAATATAAAAAATATGATGTTTCATTCCTCTGGTGAGGAAATCAAGTACAAAGTCAATATTTTTGCGAACATTATTCAAAACTGTTATAGATATTCTACTTCACAATATTCATTTTTTCAATTATTCGATTTTTCTTAACTGCCTGCATTTGGTTTTTCATAACTTTGTAAAATTTCACACATATAATTTATATCAACAGCACCTACAATTACTATTTTTAAACCTACACTTTTTCCGAATACATGATTTCTTAGATTTGTCATTTTCATATCAGAATTTACAGATCATAAGTATCATCGCTGTAGAACCTTTATTTTGACATAAAATTCAGTACAGTTTCTGTAGAAAATAACTAGAACTTAAATGATAGGACGTGGATGGTTAACCCTTCTACGGGATAACCTGGCACCAG
The DNA here is from genome assembly GCA_963942595.1 of Cylloceria caligata. NCBI lineage: Eukaryota > Metazoa > Arthropoda > Insecta > Hymenoptera > Ichneumonidae > Cylloceria > Cylloceria caligata. The sequence goes on from OZ012709.1 coordinate 10,613,923, forward strand.
TTAGGTTCTACTATAATAATAATAATCTACTAACCATAGAGTACTTAAATATGAATGTATTTGCGTTGCTTTAAAGCTGTTCGATAGTATTGAAAGTAGAAAGTTTGGGTAAAATGATAACTTTGTCTTGTTGCAGGTTCACAGGGTCGTTTGCGAGCCGTATTGAAAGCATACACTAAATTAGAAACAATAGCACTGAGCCTCCTCAAAAAACGTTCTGGAAACGATGAACCATCGTCCAAAAAACAAGAAGCACCAATTTCCGATAAAACTAATCGAAGAAAATCGTCGCCGTTGCAGTTGCACGATGACGATTCGCGCGATGATATCTTGATGGTAGATCTTACTTTTGACCTTGAGTCTCTGGATCAATCAGTGGGCACTCTGGACCAAACTACAAGTCCTGTGTTTGGGCAACAGACAAAAAGGAGCAGAAAGAACGATGGCTCAGAAAAAGAATCGACGGCTATGAGTTTGAAGCAGAAAATTGACAAAACAGAGGTACAATCTTCGACAAAAAAACTGACAGATCCAGAGAAAAAAGATTTAGAGGAGGAAGTGGCAATGGGCAACGAAGAAAATAGACCATCGCTCTGTAATACTAACTTTAGGAACTTCAATAACGCTGACAATAATTCTACGATCTACTTGAACGAATCAAAGCCAGTAGCAAACATAGGCTTGACTAAGACAGTATACAGCATTGACCCGCATAGAACGCTCAATGGAAAACGATTGAGACAATCGATGCTAGTTTTTAAACCTCTAACTGCCAAGAAAGATCTCAGTTGCTCGGAAAAACAGACTACAAAGCCCAATGTCTCGCAAAAGTGGGGCGATTTGTTTGACAAGAATTTTCGTAATGCGAAGAAACCAGTGTCTGCAGAAAAAAATAACCGAGTGAAGGAACAGGAAAATCATGAAATGGTTGCTAAAGATTTAATAGAAAACAAATCGAAGAAAGTATTTACCTCAAAGACAAACGATACTACAACCACATGCACTCCGATATTAGATAAGGATCAAAAGTCTGAAAATAGTTCCACTCGACGAAAGGAAAAATCTTTTAGAATAGAAACTCCAAGTCAAATCGACGAAACTGCGCGTTCTCTCTTCGAAGACGAAGATCTAGACGATTTTGATGGCTCAAAAGATTTGCTAAACACCTGCATGAACTCGTCCGCTACTGTAAATAAAGTAATGAAGTCGGTTACTCCTAACGTTCTTGAGAAGGGCAACAAGAGCGTCGAAGTAATTGCATCCACTTCAAAAGCCTCGCAAACCTTTCGCGTCGTCGATTCAATGAATGAAACGTTTTTTGCTTCTGGAGAGATAGAAATGCCAAAAACAACCGTGGAAAAGATGGAAAAGGCTATTTTCGAAACTGGTTGTTCTACGGCTGCTAAGGCGAAAGATTCTCGGAATAAGAATTGCAATTTGAAGAGAAAATCCAACAATGAGACACAAGTGGATGCTGTCAAAGAATTGGGAGATTTTGAAGTACAAGATATTGACTGGGACGCGGATATCTGTAACGATAGTTGGCCACCACAAAAACGACCTCTCAACAATAGCTTCAACATGTAAGAAATAACGGATTAGTGGCAGAATACGCCGTAAATCCAGAACCAACAATTAACCCTTTATAAATCACACCGCTTAAAACCGTATGGGAATGAGACTATGGAAACAGAATGGGGATAACGCGTGTTTTGGTAAAACCGGGGCGTGATAATATTCTTGTGACTTACAAAGGGTTCGTACGACATTTTCCTGTTTTCTATATACAGGATGGCCGATTTATCTGAAGACATTGAAATATTTCGAAAACTACGCATCGGATCAAAAAAAGTTTTCAATAAAATTTGTTCGCCTGGAAGAGGGTCATCCAATGATACCAAAGTCGACCCCTCACCCCCTCCCCCTGGAGTGGGGGTGGGGGCAACTTTGAAATCGTAAATGGGAACCCCCGTTTTTATTGCAGATTCGAATTCCCCATAAAAAATAAGTCATTTTTATCTGAAACATTTTTTTTCGATTCGTGATAGATGGCGCTGTAATCGCAAGAAACCTGATTTGCGAATATCTCGAGAAATTACACATCGGATCGAAAAAAGAAGAAGAGACATGTTTCATTTTTCAAAAAGCTATTCAGCGATACGAAACTCGATCCACCTTCCCCCCCATCCCTACCCCTTTGTGGTGAAAATAGAAGCACCTAAAACAAGCACCCCGATGGTGAGAGGCAAGGGGACTCACCTAAAACAAGCATCCCGATGGGAACAAAAACTACTACGTCCACGTCGTTGTTCCTGGGTAACACTAAAAGTAGTTGTTAACTTATTGATAAACGAATACATGCTTTCGATTGCAGCGCCATGTGTGAGAAAATTTCATATCAACAATAAAGTCAAATCAATGGATTTTGTCATGGAAAACCAGGAAAAAAATAGGGTTTTCCAATCACGATTTTGAAGCAACTTCCATTTTCACCACAATGGGGTAGGGATGGGGGGGAGGATGGATCGAGTTTCGTATCGCTGAATAGCTTTTTGAAAAATGAAACATGTCTTTTTTCTTTTTTCGATCCGATGTGTAATTTCTCGAGATATTCGCAAAAATCAGGTTTCTTGCGATTACAGCGCCATCTATCACGAATCGAAAAAAAATGTTTCAGATAAAAGTTACTTATTTTTTTATGGGGAATCCGAATCTGCAATAAAAAATAGGAGTTCCCATTTACGATTTCAAAGTTGCCCCCACCCCAGGGGGGAGGGTGGATCGAGTTTTGTATCGCTGAATAGCTTTTTGAAAAATTAAACATGTGTTTTTTCTTTTTTCGATCCGATATGTAATTTCTCGAGATATTCGCAAAAATCAGGTCCCTTGCGATTACAGCGCCATCTATCACGAATCGAAAAAAAATGTTTCAGATAAAAGTTACTTATTTTTTTATGGGGAATCCGAATCTGCAATAAAAAATAGGAGTTCCCATTTACGATTTCAAAGTTGCCCCCACCCCAGGGGGGAGGGTGGATCGAGTTTTGTATCGCTGAATAGCTTTTTGAAAAATTAAACATGTGTTTTTTCTTTTTTCGATCCGATATGTAATTTCTCGAGATATTCGCAAAAATCAGGTCCCTTGCGATTACAGCGCCATCTATCACGAATCGAAAAAAAATGTTTGAGATAAAAGTTACTTATTTTTTTATGGGGAATCCGAATCTGCAATAAAAAATAGGGGTTCCCATTTACGATTTCAAAGTTGCCTCCACCCCCACCCCAGGGGGTAGGGATGAGGGGTCGACTTTGGTATCATTGGATGACCCCCTTCCGGGCGAACAAATTTTATTGAGAACTTTTTTTGATCCGATGCGTAGTTTTCGAAATATTTCAATGTCTTCAGATGAATCGGCCACCCTGTATACAAAAATGCAGCAAAATAAAAATAGACTTTCGAGACGCTTGATACGCAGTTGCGTTGCCGATGGTTTTGCTAAGGAAAATAGTCTCGAAACGTTCAATGATGCGTTTTCTAGTATTTATTGAAGATTTATTATTTTATTTCCCTTTTTGCTTCCTCGTAGAGGAAAAGAAAACCTTTGTTACAAAAAATGTTCTCGAGATTTTGATGCCTTAGTACTTAAAATGTATATGAGTGATAAAATTGCAAAATTGAAATGGCTATATCACTAGAACGGGTTATTGGATCTTTCTGAAACTTTGCACAAGAGTCAAATTGCGACCCGCCCCCTCGGTTTGCTGCAATTTTCGACCCGATTGCTAAAGGGTGTCTCATTTTATGGTTTAAATTTTTAGAGAAAAGTGACCTCTCTAAGTCTTGTAAAATTTGAGCTGTCGAGCTAAAACTTTCTGTAAGAATAGGCCACGGCACAAGATTGTTCGGTATTGAATTTGGCAAGAATCGATGAAGGCGTTCACATTATATAGAATCATGCGTTTTTGTAATTTTTCGAAAAAAAATCTAGTTTTGCTCTAACTTTCGTAAATTGTTATCGATCAAACCGAAACTTGGCATACACATTGGCTAGGGTACATGGATACTTATTCTTGAATTTGATGAGAATTGATAGAGAGGCTTAAATTTTATTGAATGTGCGATTTTACTATTGTGCTTATTACATTTTTAAATATTATTTTCCATCTTTCATGGACCAAGCTTTCTCTATGAGGAAGCCAAATTCGATCGATATACTTCCTCCTAGAGGTGATTTTATCAGATGTCAAAAATAATGAGGAAGCAACGTGAAAGTTTCTACTTTGCATCCTTGTTTTTTTTTGTACTAACTAACTAGGTATTTTATGATTTATAAAACATTATTGTCCTAAAAATCCTGTTTACCCTTTTTGGTAAAACTTCCGTTTAGGGGATCCACCTCCGATCGCCTTCGGACAAAGTGTATTCGACGATTTTTCGCATGGAGAACAACTTTTTCTTCTGACAAAATTGGCGGTCTCATCGGCGAACGAAGATATTAAACGTCAAAGGTGTCAAAAATGGACACAGGTGTGCGCGCGTGTGTGTGTGTGCGTGCATGTGTGTGTGTGTAAATTTATGAATATTTATGAAATTTATTTATTTATTTATTTATTTATGACATTTTTATTTATTAATTTATTAATCATTTATTTAGTAATTCGCGTTTGGTGGCATGTAGGTTCCACGGGTAGCATCTCCCGTCGCTACGCTCCGGTCGTCGAATTAAAAAAGTTATCATTCATGGTTGAAAGTTGATGTTATGGCTTGAACGCTCCGCTCTTATTGCGTAACCACTCGATCGCACACATATACAGATACAGACCATGAGTTTTTAATATCTTTAATATTAAATATCTTTGTTCGCCGGCGAGAGCGCCGATTTTGCTACAGGAAAAAGTTGTTCCCCGTACGAAAACCCGTCGAATACACTTGGTCCGAAGGCGATCGGAGGTGGGTCCCCTAACGGAAGTTTTACCACACAATTTTTTTTCATTTTTCTTTGTTTTCCATCTATATTTTTTAAGGCTGGGAACCCTATCACGTATATGTTACACAAACAACTTAGGTAATGAATATTTCGGAAATACAATGGTAAATCCAAATCAAATTTAATATGAAGCCTCAAATATGATTGACGAGCAAGCTATATAGATTTCAGGTCAGTAGCATTTAACGTGATGTGACTACAGGAATACCTTAAAGATGCGTTACACTGCATTAATATTATTTATTCATGGCCGCCTATGTACATACGATTGCTTTACATAGATTTTTCCAACCTAAATGTTCGTTTGATAAAAATTTGAATACTCCGTGGTAAGAGAATCTTTTTAAAAATCAACCATATTCAAGATACTAAGAACATTTATTTACAATAATAATAATAATGCAAACAAATTATCAAAAACGTAGTTTCATATAAAAATTCATTGACAAAAGAAAATATTATTTTTTGTTTCATAAAATTTTTGACAATTTGTTAATTTTTCCCAATACATTTCATTTTTTCAATAAATATCTGGAGAAATATATTTTTTTTATTCAATAATTATTTTATCATTGCGAAATTTGATGTTTTCGGGAAAATGTTTACTATTACACACAAGAAGTTTCGGGATACCGAACGAACAGTTTCATAAAAACAAACTTTGAAAATAATGAAAAACGAAAAATTCAAAATTCAATTCAGATCAAATTTATCAAACTTTCAATTTTTCGAAATTACTTAATTTAACGGCGTTATTATTATACAGAAACTGCTCTTACTATCTTCAATGTGATTGAATTCTTGAAAAAAAAATTTTCTTATCGTAAAATGCTCAAATTTTTATTGAATCCACCTTTCGGGTGGCAATGTAGACGCGGCCAAGCATGCTTACGGGGGAATGAAACTTACTCAGTCGGTAACAAAAACTGTAAACAATAGCATTTAGATACCGTAGCGTTTGTTCGTAGATATTGTGTCGACATGGCCTATATAGCTCAGCTGTATGAAGGGGGTGGGGTGGAGATATTCATGAGTGCGAAGGAAATAAAAGGTACTAACAGCAGAGAGAAGCAGCACATCTGTGTAAGCATGGAGGCTTCGCCTCGCCTTAAGGCTAGCCTACTCTTTCGCACTCATATGTGAAGTATGAATGTTCGCCTCTCCTTACGGGGTGACGAAAATCCACTCTTTCGCGATGCCGCAACTAACGCCAGCTTGGTCAGTAACAAGCCCTTCCGTCTAATTTTCCTAAATTGTCGGAATCTTACAGAAAAGGAAGAGACTTTACATGGTGTATAGTTTATTAGAATTTCTCTGCCACTGTTGTTCTCGCGGATAGAAAAACTCGAGCGTCACCAGCAGAATTGTTAGAAGGAGAACAATGTTTTCGTCTTGTATTCAACTGATCAACCGAGACAAAGAAATTCAGATTACAGTTTTTGTTATCGACCGAGTAAGACCAGATTACCTTAAGATGAGACGAAACCTCCACACCACGCATCTAATTCCCGGAACACTGAACTCGTTCTATACTGAACAGAATGAAATGAATTTTGGTCACTAGACTGCAAAATCGTGAACCTTTTGGGTGACAAACGTAGAATTGTGAAAATAGAAAAAAAAATTACAGATTAATTATCTGCAGTTACCTGTAATGAAAAAAATACTTTTAAAAATAACTTAAGGCGCAAAATGACAAAACGCCGTTTGTCACCCCCAAGCCAGCACAAAAACACACACAATACATCCATTCTGATTGCGATTTAGAAACAAAAAAGTACCTCAACCGTGCACGGCAACTATTGTTGATAATCTCGGAAAATAAATCCGCGAGACATTGCCGATGGCTCAGCTGTACGAAGATATGGCGAAATATGCATGAGTGCGAACGAGATAGAACTAGAACTAGTATAGTTTCGCCTAACTTGAATTCCGCGAGAGGCGCTGATAGTATATTATATGTCTCTCTCACACATCAGTAAAGTGAAATGCTATTGTTTACAGTTTTAGCTATCCACTGAGTAGGTTTCGCCTCCCCTTAATACAAACCAAAAAATTATTGTCCGCAAAACGGCTGTTTTCCTATATTTACAGTGAAAATTCAATTGACAAAATCAGTTTTCTCTGGTAACTACAAAAAAACAATACTTTCATAGTGAAGGGCAAAAGTGCAATTTTTCATTAAATGTGAGTAAGATAGCGAAATATGTAGCATATAACGTTAACCCTAGCATCGTCATATTCTTTTTGGTAATATGATAATGAGTCGTTAACAGTCTCATTTCCTAAATGTAGAGTCCCGGAGAAAAACAAGAAGAGTCCAAATTACGCTCATAAGGGTAAAGTCGAGAGAAATCAAGTAGAAAGGGCAAAACTACGTGGCTGGAATTGCAAGGAATGCGAAAATGTAATTAATCTTCCTCGTTAAAACCCTCCAAAAAAATCCCTAGCTATTATATTCATCCTTACAACTTTTCAGTACTATGGAAACATGAATCTACCGGAGGAAAAGCTCAAAAAGCACATGAATCGCTGCTCCCGACATAGATCTAAATTTAACCAGCGATATTTCACTCCGAAAGATTTCTGGAATCCGGTGTTTCCCGATACAACGGACTCCAGCGATTTCAGCGAGGAAGAACCATCGGACAAGCAAAAATAACGCCATAACGAAAAAAAATCATTCTATACTCCGTGATCTTAACTATTCTCTTTATTATTTACACAGAAGAAAGCTATCAGACGCTGAAAAAGTCTCCGCAGCTTATTGAACAGTAAGAAACACGCTCGTAAAAAATCGTAGTGTCAAAACATAAACAATTTGTAAAAAATAAATTCTTTAATTCGTAAACTCAATTATTGACATAAATTGGGAAGTCGGCGTAGATGGCGTCGTATCGAGTCTAATCTCCAACCAGAAATCGGTCATATCTACTGCGCCGGTATGTTGAATCGCACATAAATCGATGTAAAATACAATCAGTTGACATTGTCAGTTGTTAATCGCTGAGAGATGGAATTGGTTCGTCACGCTTGGAGAAAATCCATCTTGGTTTATAAAGGCAGCTTCCAAAATTCGATACGCAACTCGTAAGTTTGTTTCTGTTAACCTACAAGTTTTTGCTTCGGAGCAGATGATGTTTTGGGGTTGTAGAGGCATAAGTGGAGCGTCAAAGGGAGGAGCACCATTCGCCTGTGCGTCAGAAAGCGATGTTTCTCCAAGTAGTAAGTCAACGGCAAGAGGAGAAATGATCGTCAATGCTTTAGGAGCGACTGATGAATTGTCGTCGTACATCGGGCTCGCGCGGGAATTCGCGTGTGATAGCAAAGTCGAACATCCCTACGTTGACAAGCTCAAGAGAGTTCAAATGATACTTTTTGACCTAAACCACGCGATCTCTCGGGCAGGTCGGAAGGTCAATAGTTTTGAGAACAAACACACCAAAGATCTGGAGGAATGGATCTTGGAATATGCTAATCAACTTCCACCCCCCGAGGACTACATCATTCCTGTGAGATACATTGTTACCTATTTTTTTAGTTCTCCATTTCCTTGAGTATACAAGTACTCTGTGCTAAAGTTGGATTTAACTACATTTAAGGATGCATTACATGTACATTCCTAACAAAAATTCTTATTCTATCGGGTGACAATTTATTGATAAGAAGAAAATCTTTAAAAAATAAAATATCTTGAATGATACTGAGAACACCAATTTTTAATAATAATAATGTATGAAGTTATTAATAAAGCAGTTTAGATAGTACAGAGTGACTAGTCAAAATAGAGTTGCATTATGAAGATGTCAAGATAGCAGTATTTTTTTTTTTTTTTTAATATTCATATGACGAAGTATGATTTTTCATGTGCATGAGATACCTTAATTTCGTTATTTACGACCTGTAAGACAGGACAAATTTTGATTAAGATAGTTCTGTGCGTATGCTAAAGCCATAGACCATAGAGACTATTACTCGATAGCAAGTGTATGCTGAATGTTGTAATAATAAGCATGAGCAATTGGAAGTGTTCACTGTGGTGTGGCCGAATTGTCGAACAATTTATTATTATTAGTGTTGATTAAACTGTTCGAGTTATGATTATCATTAGATCGACAACTAGTCAGCAACGTGACAACATCGTAACACACGTCGTGTGTATACGATGTACGGCTGCGCTATCCGCGAAACTTGATTGCTCGATTACTGGCGTTTTAAAGCTACGCGTTTGTTCACGATATTCATGCTATGTGAGGTTATGTTTTTGTTTTGTTAAAGAAAAAAGTACGCATACAGAAGCTGTCACTAAGGAGAATCGCAATGTGAAATTTCAATATGAAATCTCATGGATAGCTAATACATATTTGGAAAACACAAAGTATATCGTTCAATTAGAAAATTTCTGGCCCAAATATTTGTCACGTATAGAACATTTATTGTTGCATATCTTTTTTTTTGTGAGGAATTAATAAATTCCAACCATTGACTCTCGACTCCAAAAGAAGGGGTATTAGGCGTTTTCATGTACATATCTATAATTCTGTGATAGGTTTTGTGCTTACTGTAAAATTTGTATACTGTAAAGTGTACGTCAATCTGATCTATTCCCATGCCTGTTAACGTGAAATAACTCCTCCAAGTATCCTGAGACTTCTCTTTTTTTTTTAACAATATATATCCATAATGTCAAAAGAACAGGTAATTTTCTATTTTATTAATCTTGCTTCGAAGTATACAAATAATTGACCTTAAGTCGCATTGGTCCACATTGAATTCTATGCTCCTGGACTGATCATGGACATTGAGTACAGAATATTCTTTGAAACATTCGGTAAACCCACTCTTTTTCAATATCATTTTAACGCTTCGTTTCCCTGGAACTTTGTAAGCTTGTTCATTTATGCATCTCATCGCGGCATACAAATAAAACAGCCAAAATGCAATCGTAACGCCTCTACCATATTAGACAATGCTAATTCTGTTGACTTTAGATTTATTTATTTACTTATTTTGTTCAAACAGCATGTACAATATATTAAAAATTCAGCATCCATATATGTATCTAATGATCAAGTATGTGCTCATACGACATTAAAAATAAAAGATACTCAATAAATATTCAGAAAACTACATTTTTTATCTTATGAAATGATTTCATTGATTTCTCCAAATTCATATGATTTTTAACAAACTTTCTAGTGATTTAGAACTTCTCAAAATTATTTTGATAAATGGTTAAAAAGTCGTGAATTCGTTGTTTTCGTGGAAAGGTTGCGTATCACACGTAAGAAGTTTCAGGGTCATTGAACGAATAGTTTTATAAAAATCAGTCTTTAAAAAATTGTCAAAAGCGTAAAATTGAAAATCATTTAAAAATTATTTTTTAGATCATAACCGAAAAGACTAAAATGTTTATTTAGTAACATAAAAAATAAAGCTTTCTACTAAATTTGTTAAACAATTATTTTTTTAATTACTTTATTAATCATCTTTTGTCATTATTAAAAATCAATGTTCTTAGTATCTTCAATATGGATTATGGTGTCTTACCATGGTTCTATAAACTGTAGCTATATATCTTGTAGGAATTAGAATTCGTTATCTAATAAGATTCTAATTGACTCGTTCTAATATTTGATAACCCGTAGAGCCTTCAAATATTAATAATCGCTCGGCGATAATTTTCCCAGTAAAGGAACAATAAATGATATCATTCTCCAGGGTGGAGGTAAAGCGTGTGCTTCACTTCACGTAGCGAGGACAATCTGCCGGCGTGCGGAAATAAGCGTGAGGCCGTTAGTGCGCGACGGAGCGCTCGACGAAGAAGCGCAAGTGTACCTCAACAGACTCTCGGAATTTCTCTTGACCGTCTCCCGAATGGCGGCAAAGTGCGATCAGCGCACAGAAAATATTTATATACCTCGTACGGCGTTGAGCAAAAATGATAAGTAAAAGGTAATACTGCTAGCGAGACGGCTTAAAGAAGATCGAGAAGATAATGCAGGGTCCGTGATCGAACTAGTACGAGACGGACGAGTCTAGTATCTTATTGTATTATATAATATATTAATAATAGTACGCAATCGTTCTACATATTACAAACGTTCTATTACACGGTACGTGCATACCCTGAAATTATTTATAATGTACTATCTGTATATATTGTTAGAACTACTCGCCACTACATTGTATAATGGCTACCAGCCACAAGGAGGGCTCTACGAATGCCTGGCGCATAAAATGTTAAGCTGAAGCTCATGATTTGTTTTTTAAGCATTCATTCATATATAAGTATGAATGTATGAATGAATGAATGAATGAATGAATATATATATACAACGGATAATAGTTTCTTTTTTAACGATGAAAAAATTTGTTAAAATGAGCGTTATTCCAACAGCTCTTCGCCTTCGGTGATTTCCTTGAGATTCACGAGTTCCAAGACGCCATTCCCCTTGGTCTCGGATCTCACGAGCTGGTCAATTTCTCGGTATTGTCCAGGATCAATGAGACAAGTGAGATTTAAGTTACCACCATCCCAATCTTCCGTTTCGATCTTAGTTGCGAGTTTCACTATCTTTTCTCGAAGTTTACGCGTCTCTTTGCCGCTTGTCGATAGCTTCAGCCGCATCTGCGCTCGCTCGAGTGGCATTACACTCTTCAATTGGGGAATCACGTCCAGAGCTTGCTGTTTTGTGTTGCGATTGGGTTTCACGGAAAAGTGAACGTCCTTCATAGCTTTTTCGATCATCGAGACTGGGTAAGGCCTCTTTGTTTCCGGATTTATACATTTATCGGCTACCGTCGTAGCTATGTCCTTCAGCATTGAGTCCAGGGCCAAATGTCTCTCCTTGTCAGAAACTTGAAGTTCGCCCTTTGTCAGAATTTCTTTGCATATTTCTGTATGATCTTCCTTACCAAAGGCTTTCAGCAAATCTTCTTTCTTTGCTACCTGTCCTTTCGATACATTTGTGAAGACACTGTGAGTCTGGAGAACTTCGTCAATGTCCTTTTCGCTAAAACAAGAATGTCTGTATTTTTTTTTGTCCACATAAGTAACGCAAGAATATGAGTTGCTCCACTCGCAAGGGGATTGTCTACAGACCTAGAGCCCGAACAATTTTGTATTCATATCAGAATTAATTGTGCGAACCAAGAACCGGTTAAACATTCAAAATATATTGAATTTCATTTTTTTTTCCTTTATTTTACATAGATTTAATTAAATAAATTAATAAAGATGTAAACATTACTAGATGTTGGCTTACAATAGTATTGAAATGATCCTTGACTTTCCAATCTTTCTAGGATATCAACATGATGCAATACCTTCAGAACCTGTGACACGATTTATTCAGTACCAGCTAATATTTTAGATAAAAGTTTATTTGACTTCACTTTGTCTACTTCCAAACGAAACCAAATTTGTTTCTTTCCCAAACGTTGATAATTTCTAAGTTGATTGTATTACAGTTACCGAAGGTGTGTCTCATTATCTTAAGGTAATTTGAAATACCGATGGAGTAGGCAGCGACTTAGTTCGTATACCTTAGCTCAAATTTGATCAAACTGTGGGATGGATAGAAACAGTGAAATCTAATTTATTTTTCCCAAAAAGACAGATCCTGGATTTTGATGACTCAGGTGTCTTCCATAACCTTAGTTCAAGTGTATTATTAAAAAAAATTTTATGAAAACGACATTTCTGCGTTTTATGCAAATAAAATAACGACAGTAAACCACATATTCATGGAGTACATGCGAGGCCCCATTTACACCGTGAACTTAAATTCGTCAATTTCAAAAAGGAAACGTTAACCCAGACTTACAGCTTATTTCTCCAGGAAACAACTTTGTTTCTATAGCAAGCGATTTCGAATCTCTTGCCTACTTTCTTCATACGAACGACAGCTACATTGGTTAGCCGAATTTGGTTAGTCGGCGTGAATATTATCGACATTTTCACCAACTACTACTTCTTGTTACAGAATAAATATCGATACCGTTATCTCAAACTCCTAATGCTACTTCACAACAAATGTTGCAATTGAAAGTTTTTCTGTCTTTTTCACTTATTTATTTTTAATGTAGGAGGATCACATCGATAAAAATGTCAACGTGCATCATTCGCACAGTTGACAAAAGCGCGTCAACAATCACAGCTGATTATCTTTAAAGTAATTAAATTTGCGCTATCGTCGATGCTGCAAAATAAAAGATGGGAAAATGAATGAACTCGCACTTCCGGCGCGTTAATAATACGCACGACTCGCGTATTGTTTATGACTTCCGATGCGCCGGCTTCTTAATCTACACGTGAAGTCTCTTTTACTATTTTTTTTTGCATTTGGTACAAAGATCATCGGCAGAAATGTGAATTATTTAATGAACTTGACGGTTGAGACAAAATATTTTCAACAGGCTTTGCGCTTTATTCGCAGTAATAATAAATAACTAAATGGTCGTCAGAACTCGCAACAATTACGTAGTATATACCGCCAATTGGTCTTTATTAAAAATCTTTAGGTGGGAATCTTAGAGGTTTAAATATAAATTACGTATACCTATAGATAAATCAATATCTATATGAATTGAGTCACACTCGTGGACATTGAAAACCGTATATTTATTATCTCTCTCGTGTACAATAATTAATAAGACTCGTAATTGTAGGGCGTGTGATGTGGAAGACGTGCATAAGCAAAGAACGATACAAGTGGCAACAAGCAACACTGCTCGTAGTCAACTCAACTAGACAGCGAAAAACTAGATGGTTGGACGAGGATGAGGGCATGAGGCATAGACTTATAAGTCTATGGGATGAGGTGATCGCTAGGAATCCGAGCGTGGAGTTAACGTTTGCTTCCGTCGGTGACGTGGCGGTGCATCGGAGGTGCATATACGCCGTGTGGTGGATGGTGAAGCTAGTTGCGTTGTTATATTGCTTGGTCGGTAATACGTGGTGTAGATTGGCGTGACGGAGACGCCACATATCTACGTCAAAACTGTTGTTTCAATAAAATATATAAGCTATGTTTCATGATATAACTGGTATTCACAAATTCGATACTGAAATATTCCCTTGAGAAAATAACAGGAGATCTAATTACAAAAATATATGCAATCCAATGTCATAATAAATTATAAAACGTAGATGTTTCTTCGAACAAATATGTATGTGTTTAATAACGGCTTACAAGGGGACCTCCAGGTACGTGGAACACCGATTCGGACCAGTTTTTTTTTACAGATAGGTTGCACCCAGGGGTGCAATAGGTGTAAGTAATAGGATGCGCTTCTCAGCCGTTTTCGAGATATAAAATATTTAAAATTTCCGAGCGTCCATATACTCGCTATATACTCTCTGCGTTAAATCATATTCAACAAGAGCGCGTAGCGTAGTAGTCCAGAAAAACATATAATTATCACAGAAAATCTAGCCGATTATAAACGGGTCGAGAAGCGCTCGAAAAAGACGGAAAACAATATTTTTCTTTCACGCCGAAAGAAGAAAAGCTTAAAACCTATCTTCTAAAAAACCTCGAAGGTAACTTCGATCCGGAAAAAGTACGTCAGGAACTAACCGCGCTTCAGATTCCGAATATTGAAATTGTTAAAGTTTCGCAATTCTCGACAAGGTTTTCGACCGCGAGAAACAAGAAACTTCCGATGTTTATCGTACAGCTTTCTTCGCAAAGCAAAGTAGGTAATCTCTCACAAATCAAAAGAGTTCTATACCAAAAGATCGTTTGGGAAAAATTCCGTAAACCAAACAGAACGCAGTGCAGGCGCTGCCACCGAGAAGGGCACTCGGCAGCGAATTGCCATCTTACTCCGAGATGTGTAAAATGCATAGAACATCATCCCCCAGGAGAATGTCCAGTAGACAATAGCAAACTATAGCCCGACGATCCCAATTGGGTTAAAGCAAAGTGCGTTCATTGCAAGGGCGAAGGTCACCCCGCGTCCTAATACCGAGGCTGTCCGAAATTAAAAGAAACCAGGCAAAAAATTAAAGCACACGTGAAGTTAGCAAATTTGCGCAGGGAAACAAAAATTAAAAACATAGAAAGGTTTGTTAATTCAAAAATTCCATACAACGCAATAGTAAAAAGCTCTCAACCACAAACAAACAGCGCCGCGACACAAGCTGTATCCCAAGAAAGTGGTCCTATAGCGCCCGTCCTTGCCGACGGTATCGAATCACTGAGGACTGAAATTCGAAACTGCTTAGAGCAAATAAACAAAATATTGACCGCCGTTGCGACGAACGCGAGTAAAATAGAGTCTATCTACGAAGCACTCGAACTGGATGTTACCCATAATGCCTACTGACATACCAGTGACAAAAAATCAACGTTAGCGAACGAATTAGATATAATCGCGATGAATGTAAATTCCCTTATCAAAAATCAAAGAAGAGCCACACTTCTAGATCTATTACGTAATAACAGACTTCGTCCTCCTGAGTGAAACAAAATTAAGCGATAGATTCAACCTCTCTTTCCAAGGATATATATACAGTAGTAAGAACCGATAGGAGAAACTCGATTCAAGGCGGAGGCACAGCAATCCTCATGAAAGATTGGATTAAGTTTACAAGGCTCTTTCTGAATTCACAGGTGTCGAACGTTTGCTTAGAAAAAACAGTAATAAATATCAAATTTCCGGATAATTCCTCGCTTATAATAGTATCAGCGTACGCATCGGGCAACAACAAGAGACAATTTATCCCTGAAGTCCAAGCGCTATTCAATGAACTTAAACTGAATTCACCCACAAATTTCTATGTGGTAGCAGGAGATCTTAATGCTAAACACTCTCATTGGCAGAATACGACAAATAACCCTAGAGGGGTAGCACTTCACAAATGGCTCTCAGATAACGAAACCTTCTTCAGGATAAATTTTTTCGGCTCTGAACTCCCCTCGTTTCCGAGAGGAAACTCGTTTCTAGGCGTATGCCTGACAGACAACCGTCTAAACATTATTAATCTTTCGTCCACAAACAGAATGGAAATCCTCGCGTCTGACAGTGACCATAATGCGATAAGAATGCGCATAGCGCGATCTAACCCCTATGTGTTAGAAAAACCCCCCGAATCGCACAAATATAATTTCAATAAAACAAACTGGTCGAAATTTACAGCAACATTAATCGAGGCAATAAGCCAAATTCCTGCTTCAAATAGAAATCTTACCAACACTGAAATAGACAACGCGCTTAATTATCTAAATGAGAACATAGTACGGGCAATAGACATAGCAGTTCCGAAAATGAAAAAATTCAATTCTTCCGAGGCGTATTTCAATGCAACTATTTCCCGACTTCAAAAGCATAAGAGTTTTCTCATAACGAATATTAATAAACTACACAGAGTGGGCTCCACGAACAATCTCGTCCGTCTGCATATTTTGAAAAGTCTCTTAAACGACACGAGAAACAGACTGAAATTAGAATTTTTTAAATCTATCAACTCATACTGGGATAACAAGATAAGAAATGTTTCTATTAAGGATCCAAAAAAATGGTTTTCTCAAGTCAACGGGTTATTTAGGAAAAAAGGGCGCTTCGATATGCATACACTAGAAATTTCTCAAAACAAAAAATTCCTGCTAGACAACGGAGATATTCCCGAACAGTCCCTTGCTCTAGATACAAACAATAAATTTATCGTGTCAAATCCCCTACATAAACTAAACGTGATAGGAGCTCACTTTGCAGCAGCAAATACACAAAATATTAATCTGGAAACTTCGAGACTCGAAGATCTTATCACAAAAAAAATATCAACACTAGAAAACGAAATAGCTTTTAAAGAAGAGAACCAAATTTCAGTCACTCAATTCTCTCCGCGAAATGTAGCCTATGCCCCATCTGATGAAACATTCGCTGATTACTTTATCTCGGCAGGATCTCTGAGGAAAATCTTCAGAAAACTCAACAATAAACGGTCAACCAGTTTTGATGGCATTCCTAATTTTATTCTCAAAAGACTCCCGGTATTGGTCATAATACAATATGCAATATTTTTTAACAATACACTCAACAATAAATATTTCCCCTCGAAATGGAAAACTGCCAAAGTTATAGCCGTACCAAAAAAGGGAAAGGAAGGATCCGACCCGACGAGTTATAGGCCGATAAGCCTTCTGCCAAATATGAGTAAAGTCTTTGAAATTCTTATCAATAAATCTCTAACGTCATTCTGCGCTTCTAACAATATTATTCCATAACAACAATTTAGCTTCCAACACAAGCATTCCACCATACATGCGATAAATAAATTCGTCTCTGATATCAATTGGTCTCTAAACGACCACAAATGTGTAGGAGCCTGCTTTATAGACATCGAAAAGGCATTTGACACCGTATGGCTGCCGGGGCTTTTCTATAAACTTATCAATATAGAATTCCCAACCCATCTCATCAAAATGCTGTGGAACATGCTCCACGGTAAACAGTTTTACGTTTGTGATGGAACCCTCCACTCGAATAAATCGTTCCCTGTCTCGAACGGACTACAGCAAGGAACCGTAAACTCGCCCATCTTATTTAACATATTTATGAGTAACCTACTATCGTTATTCGGCCTCAACACCGAACACAATAAAAAGGCGGAAAACAATCATTATTTCGGCATCGGGCGCACTTAATAAATGCTCATCGGTAAAAATCTCGTCATATAATAATGGATTCGTCTGGCCGCCCCAGACATATTTTGCGACATGTTACGATACGCTTGGTTCGCTGCCAAATTATATGACGACAGGAGATCTTTCGTAAACGTTAACGAGGTTTGCTTCGCGATTGACGTCTTGAAAAATCCTTGCGGATGCGGAAACTCGGCACTTATTACGTGCGCCCGATGCCGAAATAATTATTGTTTTCCATGTTTTTATGATCAGTACCACCCTAGTTCTTGTAGTTGCGATAACCAATGAAAAGTTAATAAAAAGATTGGTTATTCTTTTAAACTCGTGTATCCATTTGTCACGATTCTTTCTCTACCTTTCAACCAAAAAATAAATAAATAAAAAAAGATGCTCGTTTTTCCTTATAACACCAAAATGATCCACAATAAAAAATATCTATTCATTCCTTTACGTAAATATTAATATAATCACATAGTAGTTGCCGTAGAAATGATTTAATAATAATAATAATAATAATAATAATAATAATTTTAAAAAGTCCGCGTCGAGATTTGATCCGGCGATCCAGCGCTTACGAAGCGGAGACGTTGCCGACTACGCTACGCGCTCCTGTTGAATATAATTTAACGCAGAGAGCATATACAGAGTATGTGGACGCTCGGAAATTTTAAATATTTTATATCTCGAAAACGGCTGAGAAGCGCATCCTATTACTTGCACCTATTGCACCCCTGGGTGCAACCTATCTGTAAAAAAAAAACTAGTCCGAATCAGTGTTCCACGTACCTGGAGGTCCCCT
This sequence comes from Cylloceria caligata, assembly GCA_963942595.1. NCBI lineage: Eukaryota > Metazoa > Arthropoda > Insecta > Hymenoptera > Ichneumonidae > Cylloceria > Cylloceria caligata. Next base: position 10,632,366 of record OZ012709.1, read on the forward strand.
TGTTAGATGTCGTGTAGTCTTTTTGTTTTAAGATACGTTGAATTTTATGAGTGAAAGTATTATGATTTTTTGATTGGGAAAAGAAATGTATTTCAATTTCAGTACACACCCAGAAATAATACCAGTAATCGATGGTGTTATGTATTATTGTTAACAATATTGTATTTTTATTATGGAAAATGTTACGACTCTGCGCTCCCGCTCAAGTAGCGCAAGATGAGTTTTTTGCAAAATTTATCCATTTGAGGGGGTGATAACCAATGTCTCGAAGACTCAATTTCTCGAATTGCTTTTGACCGACAAGAACGACTGATTGTTCGGTACGCCGTAGAAGGACGCTGATAGCGAAAAACAATATAAATAACGTTCTGTCAGGATCGTAGGTTACATAACATTAATTAGGAGTGACCGGTGGGGACACTAAATAAATAAATAAAAAGTGAGTGTGCTTTAGACCACACGACTGAAGTAAAACTTCTTTAGCTCCATCTATATGTATGTATATATATGTATATATGTATAAAATATACATGTATATACATATACATATATTAATTTTCTAAAGGGTGATTTTTTAAGAGCTTGAGAACTTTTTTTTAAAAAAAAACGCATAAAATTTGCAAAATCTCATCGGTTCTTTATTTGAAACGTTAGATTGGTCCATGACATTTACTTTTTGAAGATAATTTCATTTAAATGTTGACCGCGGCTGCGTCTTAGGTGGTCCATTCGGAAAGTCCAATTTTGGGCAACTTTTTCGAGCATTTCGGCCGGAATAGCCCGAATTTCTTCGGAAATGTTGTCTTCCAAAACTGGAATAGTTGCTGGCTTATTTCTGTAGACTTTAGACTTGACGTAGCCCCACAAAAAATAGTCTAAAGGCGTCAAATCGCATGATCTTGGTGGCCAACTTACCGGGCCATTTCTTGAGATGAATTGTTCTCCGAAGTTTTCGCTCAAAATGGCCATAGAATCGCGAGCTGTGTGGCATGTAGCGCCATCTTGTTGAAACCACATGTCAACTAAGTTCAGTTCTTCCATTTTTGGCAACAAAAAGTTTGTTAGCATCGAACGATAGCGATCGCCATTCACCGTAACGTTGCGTCCAACAGCATCTTTGAAAAAATACGGTCCAATGATTCCACCAGCGTACAAACCACACCAAACAGTGCATTTTTCGGGATGCATGGGCAGTTCTTGAACGGCTTCTGGTTGCTCTTCACTCCAAATGCGGCAATTTTGCCTATTTACGTAGCCATTCAACCAGAAATGAGCCTTATCGCTGAACAAAATTTGTCGATAAAAAAGCGGACTTTCCGAATGGACCACCTAAGACGCAGCCGCGGTCAACATTTAAATGAAATTATCTTCAAAAAGTAAATGTCATGGACCAATCTAACGTTTCAAATAAAGAACCGATGAGATTTTGCAAATTTTATGCGTTTTTTTTTAAAAAAAAGTTCTCAAGCTCTTAAAAAATCACCCTTTACAAATATTTAAATATATTATGGGTTTTCATTGATAAATTAATATTTTTGAATAGATTTTTTATTTGTATTCATTATTTTCATTATCGGATACATCAGTAATTACTGTGGTTGATTGTAAGACCGAGACGATAGGCTTATGGTATGAGAAATAAGATACATATGTTTTCGAATGAAAATTAGAAAGATATCTAGAGAAAACTGCATCGATTGTTGTTCTATGTCTTGTGGTAGGCTCATTTCGGTTATTATTCATTTGTAGTTCTAATTTATCTTGTAGAAAGTTTACCAAGAGTTGTCCATCTTCGGACGCGAAATTGACATTGAAATCTCCTGCTAAAATTAGTGGCAATGTATGATAGTTTTCTCCTAATTCTTCAGAGCCTACTCGACCGTAAATCATAAGTCTTTTATATAAAAACTTTATAATATTATTAACTGTGTTATTGAGCGAAATGTAAGCAGCTACCATTATGATGTTTGTTCCATCGTCCAAAACACAGTGAGCAGCACATATATCACCAATTGATGATTGACCAATATCGATTTCACGAATATGTCGTAATAAAATGTCCATTTTCGAAGTTACTATATTCGAGACATCATTTGATTTCTGATAAATTGCCACTCCTGCTGATCTAACATTTTTACGCTTAAATTTCGCAATACAATCAAAATTCGGGATGTCAACATCTTCTCTTCTAGTTAGCTCTGCGGATATGCTGCTTATTGTTGATGGACCAGCCGTTTGATTTACTTGTGATGATGATGTGCTGACTATAGCATCTAAATCTTGATCACTTTGCTGCTTCAACAGTATTTTCTTTGCTCTAAGTAAGAAAATGCAAATAAGAATTTTACGAGCCTTCAATGGCATAAGTTTTATAAATAAAAATAAATTAATATTTACAATTTTTTTCTCTCCCGGTATTCTCGCATGCGTTGAGCTGCAGTTTTCGCCTGTTTTTTTGATGACTCACTAACGCTTTTTTTTTTCTCTCTCCATCGCCGTGTTGCCTCTGCAGACTTTGCTCTTTTTTCTATTGTCCTTATTTCAGAGGGTCCAGGGACTTGATTGTCTTTTGATGGACCAGCATTTCGAATATCTTCTGTAGCAATTTCAACTATTGCATCTGATTCCTGTTGTTGCTTACTTTGTTGTTTAAGCAGTGCTTTTCGTGCTCTGAATTCTCGACCACGTTCTGCAAAAGTTTTTGGCGCTTTATTCAACCTATAATTTCATCATTTTAGTTTGGAAAATTTAGTAAAATTATTATTAGAGTCATGAATGATTATAAAAATAATAAAATAAAAATTAATTTACCTAACTCCAATAATTTGTCTCGGTTTTTGTACATGATCTATAGTGGGATTTTCATCATCAACTTCCATTTGATTATTGTCATGTTCAATCACGATGTCACCAATTATTTGTAATGGTGAACCTCTACAATTAATAATTATTTTATTATTTACGTCTTAGTTAAATTTTATGTTATCCTATTTTTAAAATTTGCTGAAGTAAATTGTAGAAACGCGAGGCTGAAATACGGAAGAGTAACAAGGAGAAGAGAGAGAGAGAGAGAGAGAGAGAGAGAGAGAGAGAGAGAGAGAGAGAGAGAGAGAGAGAAGAAAAGGACAGAGAATCAAACGCGCCCCAATGTCGAGAGTAGAATGCCGCGTATTAGTAGAGGGAGAAAATAGACAAGGAAAAAGGAACGCTGCATATGACGCTACGACGCCAGCAGCTAGTATGAGATACGCACTCATCTTCGTGATTCATTATCAGTTGATTGGGTCTCACTAGGTTTAAAATCTTGCCTTGAATATGTTGTCACACACTTTTTATGCACAATTTCCATACGTAATTTCTTCTTAGTTGATGGTCCTGGAGCATCGCTTTCATATTCAGAGTCTGTGTCACTTCCTGCCATAATTTGTTATTATTCACCCGAAAATTCACAAAATATGAACTTTAAAATGAATTTACAATTTTATTCACTTTAAACGTAGAATATTTAATGTATTGAACAAAATATTAATTTATAAAATTGTTCAAGAACGAAATGAAATTACGAAAAATCAAGAAATCACCGTTCGCGTAACGCTAGCAAACTCGCAAACGAACTACTGACTGAGATATATATAAATATATATTTCATGCACTGGCTATGAGAGGAAGAGAGAAAGAAAATGTGCGCGCGCACTGCTCTCTCTTGCTCTTACAGTGTGATACAGACAATAGGCCTGCACTGTGTCTTAGATATACGAAACGTAACTGGCTATGAGAGAAAGAGAGAAAGAAAATGTGTGCTCGCACCTCTCTCTCTTGCCCCTACATTAATATACGAAACGTAACTCTCTCTCTTTCTAGCTTCACTAACTTATATCTCTCTCTCAACTTTCGTTCGCCTCGCCCGATCACACTTTTCGTAACGCTCTCGTCACGCATTCACCAGCTTACTCCCCAAGTCAAGCGTGCGTAAAGAAGTTTTACTTCAATAATTTTCAGATAGCCCGAGAGGTTTGCACCAGTGATGATAACGTCGCCGGTTTCGTGTAGGGTTTAAACTAGACGACCAGGATGACTTGCGACTTTGCTGACTAGGTCAGCCCGGTGCTGACTTTGTTGGCTTGGCCGGTCAGTGTTCCTCATCGTCCAGGTGTTCCGCCAGACTGTTCTCGAGGTCCAGCTTGACCGAAAAGTATATAATGATAGTTTATAGTGTTTTAATATTTTATATATCACGTAGTGTATTTTAAGTGGTGATACCTTCTGCAGACGACGAGGAACACTGTCCGGCCAAGCTAACAAAGTCAGCACCGGGATAACCTGGTCAGCAAAATTGCAGGCCATCCCGGTCGTCTAGTTTAAACCATACGCGAAACCGGCGACGTTATAGCATACCGGTGCAAACCTCTCGAGCTATCTGAAAATTATTATTTATTTATTTAGGGTCCCCACCGGTCACTCCCAATTAATGTTATGTAAGCTACGATCCTAACAGAACGCTATTTATATGGTTTTTCGCTATCAGCGTCCCCCTACGACGTACCGAACAATCAGTCGTTCCTGTCGGTCAAAAGCAATTCGAGAAATTGAGTCTTCGCGACATTGGTTATCACCCTTTCACTTGCACTCATAGAAGCTCACTTGGCACATTACCTTAAACGATGTGCTAAGCGCCGTCTATCTCTTTCAGTTCGCTATACGTACAAGAGAGTAAGCTGATTTCATCTATCCCAAATTTCTCCGTCACGGATTATCTGTCCGTAGATGGAAGACGAGAACGTTGCCCTACAGAATTGTTACATCACAGTTGAACAGTGATACTGAAATTTGGATTACAGTTTTTGATACCGATCGAGTAGCTCGCATCACCTTATACATGACTGACTGATGACGTAAAAAATGTTATCATTTCGGTGAACAGTTGGCACACATTTTGTGCAGCTATGGATAACTTTTTTAAAGTCGGCTCCTTACAGGCTTGTGCTACTTAGGCGGAGTAGGGGTTGCGCATAGTAGCCGTACGCGCATCACAATCTCCGTCGTAACGGCACACATTATCTCCAGCTTACATCCTGGCTATAAAAACTGGCGGGGAGGAACAGGCTTAGCGCTAGCGCCTAGCGCGCCCTCATCCATTTGACAAAGTTTTCAGTAGTGCGTGGCGCGCGATGGTGCGTTAAAGAAGTTGGTAAAGATATCTCAACAGTTCATGGTACAGTGACATCCGGCGAATTACAACGAAGGGGTTGAAAGTAATGACGATGGCAGCCCACGACGAGGTAGGGGTTGGTGACTTCGTGCTCCTTGAGGAGATAACCACGGAAAAAGTCGTTGAGAACTTACGAACCAGGTAAATAAACAAAAACAACAAAATAAAGAGCAACAATCTTCCTCGTCTTCCCTGTGTCTGTCGCTCCTTCGCTTTCTTTACTATGTGGAAACGCAGTTGACAGGTGGGTGCTGAGTAAAAGGGAACGTAAGATAACGATGAGTTTGAGTTGTTCCAAGCGGCACAAAGTTACGTAAAAGTGAAAGGCGTGGCCACTGTTAGAACGCTACAGGTGCTCGTGAAAGTTCTTAAAGTCGAATTTGAGTTTCGATGGTGCAAGTTGAAGGACGAAAAGTCGGTGCTGTACAACTAAATACGGCTTAAGAGTAGTAGTATCAGTCGAAGTAGTGGTGATGTACGCGCGACGGGCTTCGTTGGTCATTGCGCGCGCTACCCCATAGTCGCTCGTGGCTGAGCAGAGAGCAGATCTGTCTCGGCTCCGTTGTATCACCTTGTTTTTTTTTCGTCATTTTTCTGCTGCAGGCGAGCAACGCGGTACTCCCATCTACGGTCATGCAGGTACTGAAATACACTAAAATGTTTCGCCTGCTCGGTAGTGAGATGCATGAAAATGTTGGGAAAAAGAATGAATATAATAAAGAACGTGTCGGTTCTTCTTGGGCTTTGTCGCGATACACAACCGCTCTGGGGTGTCGTGCGATTGTGTTTCGTGAGTCACGTTTCGAGAGTCACCGGGAGTGCGCAAGGCCCAACACTCAATTGCGTTCGCGCAAATCCCCTTGACTCCGTCGCCGTGTGTGCACACGCTACTTTATACGGCATGTAGCTATATTTCACATATGACACTCACGCATGCCGAGGATGTACAATCAGCTCCAACAACGAAGCACTCCGCGAAATCCCAACGTTTGTACTTCGCTACGCATCTTAGATATTTATTGACTAGATATACGTTATACGCATTACCTGCATTAACTGCGATTTATTATCAGCGGCGAACCACGCAATACAATTACACTATGTATCTAGAAATTGCAGGATGACATTATTTCGTATGCAAATGTGTGTGTGGGGCTGTGCATCACTCCTTTACCTCAATTTTCACAATAATAACGTCGATAGCATTATAGTTAGATGAGCTACTATCATTTCAGGTATTAAAATAAAATGGCCTCTTATAAGGTCTGCAATTGTTATCACCTGTTGCCGCTGCTTTTTTTTCTTTATCGACAACAGTTTACGTCAGAGATGGGCAGCACTCGATGAATAATCTCTAGAAAATACTATTCTGAAAAAAATAATTGCGATTCATTTTTTTATTAAATTTCTTAAAGGATGTAAAAAGATTCTTTTAAAATTTAATTCGTAAAACCATTGTTCTACCAAATTATTTTCAATTACATAAGAGAAATAGATTATTGTAGTATTGTTTTTTTTGTTTTTTTTTTTCGAGTAGCCAATTATAATTTTGTCATAACAATATTTTTTGAATCGTTTTTCAACGAGGTATTAACTGATTGGCATGCTACACAAAATAGAAATTTGTTGTCACTAAAGTAAAGATGAAATTTAAAAATATTCTTATCTACCGTTTGCATGCCACAGAAATAAAGCAAATTAATTGAGTTGGTATTACAGTTAAACTTTCACTTTTGCAGATTCAACGGAGGAAAGATTTACACATATATAGGGGAAGTATGTGTGAGTGTAAATCCTTACAGAACAACAAACATCTATGGCCCAGCTGATATACACAAATATAAAGGTGAACAATGAGAATCAATATTATTAATGATACTTGTTTGGTATTAGTTGCACGATCGTAGAAGCAATCAGCACTAGTTAAACGGCTTGTAATAATGCACAATGTTTCATAAACAAAGATATAGATGCTATCACTCAAGGATAAATTCTTATGAAAATTACGTCGCTCTTATCGCTGCCAAGTATCCTATGATACATCATTGAAAGTTTCAATGTAACACACTTAAGTAATACACTTATATGATTTTATTATATTTTTTATTCCAGGTCGAGAATTGTTTGAAAATCCACCGCATATATTCGCAATTGCCGATGCGGTTCACAGGGAAATGAAGCAACAAGGTAGAGACACCTGTATTGTTATCAGCGGCGAATCTGGATCCGGAAAAACTGAAGCCAGTAAAATAATCATGAAGTATATCGCCGCGGTGACGAATCTTTGTGGTCAGCAGGAGATTGAGAGGTGCAAGATGCTTGATTATAATTATTTACAGTAATATTTATTCGAAAAAAGGAGTAAAAAATTAATTACTATAGAGTTTCTCTATAGAAGGAAGCGATAGAAAAATAATCGATGGTTTAGTGATCAAATATACGATACAAAAATTAACTAACAAGAAGTGAAAAAAAGATTTAATAGAAATTGTCTTAAACACAAAATATTTAGGGTGAAAAATGTACTTATTCAGTCGAATTCCATACTGGAAGCGTTTGGAAATGCCAAGACAAAGAGAAACGACAATTCATCGAGATTTGGCAAATACATGGACATAAATTTCGACTTTAAAGGCGACCCTGTGGGCGGTCACGTGACAAACTATTTGCTGGAAAAATCTCGAGTAGTTTATCAGCAAAAAGGGGAGAGAAATTTTCACTGCTACTATCAGGTGAGTTGAGACTCCTTGGATTTCCGTTAATATTTTTTTTTTTTTTTGTTATTCATCCAGAAATTTGTAACGTAATTCTATAAAATTTTCAGCTACTAAACGGTTCTAGCGAGGATGAACTCAATAGATTTAGACTGGTGCGAGACCCCGCAGTGTACTATTACGTCGGCCAAGCAGATAGCATTAAAACGAGTACGAGCGATAGGACCGATTATAAAGCCGTTACCTCAGCAATGACGACCCTTGGGTTCACGTCCAACGAAACGCAAACTATTTGGAGCATTCTAGCCGGAATTTTACACTTGGTTTGTATCTTAACTGCTTTTCCATTTTGCATTGTTTGATCGATGCTACTTGAAATCGCTGATAATACAAGAACATTTTTAAGAAATTGAAAAACCTTTTTCACACTGTTAAAACGATTAATTATTATCTACTTCAGGGTAACATAATGTTTAGCCTCGAGGAGGAGACACTTTGCATAGGAAATCGAAGAGCTTTGAGCGACACTGCACATTTTTTTTCAATTGATTCGAAAGAATTTAGCACCGCTCTTTCGCAGAGGGTTATCGCCGCAGGTGGTGAGGTAATGCAGAAGAGTCACACGATTATTGAAGCGGAGTACGGCAGAGATGCACTCGCCAAGGTATTTATCGCTTTAATATTATTATTCTCTATCGAGCACTCATGTGTCAAAAGATTAATAATGAGTCATCGTGTATTAATACGTTTAATCGAAATTCAGGCTATATACGAGAGATTGTTCACATGGATTGTCTCGCGGGTCAATATCTGTATCAACGTTCACGATGCCTCCGGATACTACAATCGGTACAAACGAACACTTATCGGTGTACTCGATATTTATGGCTTTGAGATATTCGACACCAACAGCTTCGAACAATTTTGCATAAATTATTGTAACGAGAAGCTCCAACAATTATTTATCGGTTCGTTTTCACTGAGATTTATCGCTTTACATTCCTATAGTCCCAATGTATCACTCATTTTTCTGTCTCGGCAGAATTGGTTCTCAAACAAGAGCAGGAGGAGTACAAGAGAGAAGGAATTGCCTGGCAGGCTGTGCAGTACTTAAATAATCAAATTATTTGCGACCTTGTGGAACAACCTCATAAAGGAGTTCTTGCGATAATGGACGAAGCTTGTCTCAACGTTGGAAAAATTACAGACGAGGTAAGATAGGTCTTAGGTACCGTGCAATTTTTCTCTACAAAAAAAAATTAGAAATATTACAAATTCAACAATTAATAAATTTGAAAAACAATGAAAAATTAAATTTTATAAGAATAATACGATTTCAAAATAAATACCTTCCGTTGCATTAACTCACCGATGCGTCAATACATTATAGGATTAGCGGCAAATCTGCCTCCAAAGGGGTGTATTTTTAAAAAATACATATATTAGTGAATTAAAAAATGTTTATTAATGAAAAAGAGTTTCGTTTCAAAATTAATTGTAGATGCTACTTGAAGCTATGGACAAAAAGTTAGCCGATCACAAGCACTATACGTCGCGACAATTAAAACCCATGGACAAGGAATTGCAGCACAAGACACAATTTCGAATAAAGCATTATGCTGGCGATGTAGTTTACGGCATCAATGGTTTTCTTGACAAAAACAAGGACACCCTATTCCAGGACTTTAAACGGCTCATGTACAAGAGTAAAAATCCTTTGGTCAGTGGAATGTGGCCCGAAGGAGCACAGGATATCACAAAGGTTGATCACACTTATGACAGCTTTCGATGTATTCAGAGGCCTCAAATCGATGGATCGTGCTGAATAAATATTTTTTAAAATTCTTTTAACCTTTTTAGACGACCAAGAGACCGCAAACCGCTGGCACCCTCTTCCGCGTATCTATGTCAGCCCTCGTGACTAACTTGGCTAGCAAAGAACCTTTCTACGTTCGATGCATAAAGCCCAACGAGGTAAAATCACCGGTGGTCTTTGACGACGAGAGAGTCAATCATCAAGTACGATATTTAGGTTTAGTTGAGAATATACTGGTGCGCCGGGCTGGTTTCGTCTACAGACAACGATACGACAGATTTTTAAAAAGGTACTTAAACGCCATTTATGGCATCAGAAAATATATTTATTGCAATTTGATTCCGAAATCCATCTCTGCCATAATTGTTAAACTCTCCGAATTACAAGTCTACCAGTATGCATATATACTACTACGGAGTCATTCTCCGGCGTTCTAATACCGATGGTAAGTGTTCGCGGGCAAAGGATGAAACACGAATGAGATAGCGCTATTGAAACTCCAGGGAAAGAGTAAGAGAACAACCGTCTGTATTAGCCGGGAATACTTACTAGTATTAAATCGCCGGAGAGTTGTTCTGTGGTGTAGACTTGTAATTCGGGCAATATTACATTTATGGCAGAGATGTTTACTTGCATTGGGAGAAATTGCCACAAGGATTATAAAGAGATTGATGGCGATTTTTTAAGAGTAGGAAGTTAAAATAAGATTACAAAATTGTGAAACAACAATTTAAATAACTTCATTCGTGATTCGCACGCTTTATCGGAGAAATCCCTCTCAATTTCATTAAATACTGACAGCTACATCGTTATTGAAAGATAATATTATTGAATCAGGTACAAGATGATTTCCAAATACACTTGGCCGAATTTCCGAGGTGGGAGCGATAAAGAAGGCGTTAAAACGTTAATAGAGGAAAAGGGTTTCTCGGACGACGTCAAGTACGGACATACCAAAGTATTTATTCGATCGGCACGCACTCTTTTCGCCCTGGAGAAAGCGCGAGGCGATTTGATACCCGGAATCGTGACGTTGCTTCAAAAACAATGGAGAGGATATCTGTGTCGCAGGCGATATAAGAAAATGAAAGCCGCTCTTGTTGTTATTGATCACTACCGTCGTTACAAAAAATACGTTTATATCAAGGAATTGGAGAGAAAATTCAAAAATGCTAAGACCATACGTGATTACGGCAAAAGCTTGACTTGGCCTCACGAAAACTTTGCCGTACGAGTGACTGTGCCCGCTCTTAGGATGATGTACTCTCGATGGCGAGCGTGGATGATACTCAAAGCTATTCCTAGAGAAGACTGGCCACAGTTGCGTCTAAAGGTCAATAAATTACTTATTGACTTCAGGGATAAGTTGTTTTTGACAAAAATTTGAAGACTTTTACAATTAAAAAAATAAAATATGTACGCTACAAAAATTTTTATGGTTAATTAAGATTCGATTTTGCGCAGATGGTGACGGGCGCGTTACTTCGATCGAAACGACAATACTGGGGACAGGAGAGACGCTGGGAGGGCAACTATCTCGCGAAATTTGACGAAAATGATCATCACGACACCTTCTCGGCGTCCATAAATAATCTTCGAAATGCAGATCATTTCAAATCTGTTCTGTTCAGTGGATTCATTCGAAAAACAAACAAGTTTGTGTTATTTTTTTACATATTGTTTTGTTTAATATGGTATCGTTTTATGGGTACCCATTTTAATTAAAATAATATTAATTTTTATTCAATGCAGATTTGGAAAACAAGCGGATCGAGTTCTGCTGATAACCGAACATTCAATTTACAAATTGGAGAGTTCAAAGTTTAAAACAATGAAGAAGGGCATGCCCATTGCAGAAATAACGGGTCTGAGCGTCACACCAGGCAGAGATCAGCTCATTGTTATACATTCGAATCGGGGGAACGATTTTATAATGTCGATTGCTGCGAAAGAGGATCGCGTTGGCGAGCTCGTTGGTATTCTGAGTACTAGATATCATCAGTGAGTTGAAACTTGGCTCCTTACAATTATCCAAACAATATATTCTTAAATCATCGACACTATTTCTGATGATTGCTCGTTAAACATATATTTTATCAATTTTTTCTTATGTAGTATAGTAGTATAGTGTTTGTAAAATTATTCTGAGAGAATATCCTTAAGGGGAGACTCAAGTCGCACCGGAGAATCCGCAAGTACGAGAGTAACATTTTTATCGGGCCCAGATTTTCTGATAAATGTCTGATTTATGGAGGACTCGCAATGTGCCACGTTTTCGCAATGAGCTCCACTCTTTTGACGTCTCTATAAAAAGCTGGGTTCGAGAAAAATGTGAGTCTCACCTGATTGTGATGTGGAACATGTAGTTGCAAAAGAGACAAATTCTGCGATCCCAAATTTCTCCTTAAGGCGATGTGCTACATGTCGACTGTTTCTCTCCGGTCGCCATGCGTAAGAAAGAGATAACAGAATTTACCCACGAGACGGAGATCACGGTTCTCGTCTTTTATCCGACAGATCAACCGAGCGAATAAAATCGAGATCGCAAGAGTAGACCTCTGCCTCTTTTGCCTGTACATATTCCACATCGTCTTAAGCCGCTTCGAGTAGTTCACACGTGTTAATAAGAATTGAAATATCTTTCAGATTGCGAGGAGCGGATCTACAAGTTACAGTCGATACGAAATTCAAGTGTATGGTCGGAAATAAGAAAAAAGTACTGAAGATCGAAGTGATGCCCGAAGTGACGGAGCCAACATTCCGGAAAGAGAGCGACAGTACGATAGTATACGCGATTCCACCCTCGTTAGAAATAATTGATTCTGATAGACATCAAATCCGAACGACCAGCTAATCAATCCATTTACGTCAGAAAGACCGTTAACACGTATTTGTAGCCCTTCCCGAATCCCTTCTGTCTTCCTCTGTAAATACTATCTGTCTATACATACATTGCTATGAGATCGAAAATAGTGCTTATTCATATCTAGCATTTGGAAATTCGTTAGGTAATTCATAACGATGAAGAACACAAGGCATTCAATGGAATTCTTCAACTTGTACTATATATGACTTTTATACAATAGGTTCTGTGGACATCATTATTAAATGGGAGATGCGGAACAAATCAGCCTGCCGTTTATATACTTCGTATCACTCGCGAACCGTCTTTTTTTTTTTGGGAATCCGCACTATTTAAATTGAAAAATGACTATTATTGCATAATTAAATGGGATTTGTTCATATAAAAAACAGTTATAATGATCCTAAAATAGTAGAAATTATTCACATATATATATATATTAGGTGGGCTTCGCCCCCCCCCCCCCCCCCATTTCGGGAAGAACTTAAAGAACTAGAAAAAGCAGAGCCTGGGAGCATCAGACTCTTCTCGAGTCTCCTACAGGCTCCTGGCGGCGGTGAGAGATTTTTTAATATATAGATTATAAAAATATCTCGCCGCCACCGTGTAGAAGAATCGAGGGGGGCAGGAGGTCATACCCACTTAAGACCCATTTCCCCTCGTTATGACCAGGTGGGATCAGGGGAAACGCAAGGGGTGAAGTCCAGGTTCTCATGGGAGGATTTGGTACGCAAAGCGCGCAGGGCCTAGTTTATTATAAAAGCATCTCGCCATATATACTTTTTTGCATAGAAAAAATACATCTTTTCAAATCAAGAATAATTTGGTATAATTACTTTTTCAAGATTATTGCCAAGTTTTTAGTTCGAAAAAATCTCAATTTTAATTATTAATATGATAAATGAATATGTATAAAGCAAAAAAGTTTGATTTGTTCAACAAATAATTGCAAAAGTTATATTTTTATTATGAATAATTGCGATTTAATTCTTTCATTATAGTAATTTGAGTTGCTTTTTACAAGGGGTTACACGCAGTTGCAAGGCCAAAAAAGTCGTTTTTTACGAATTTTTTCTAAAAAGAGATTTTATTTGACAAATACAAGAAGTATTAATAAATGTAGTGGTAGCTTTTAACTTTATATCGGAATTTTTTATTTAAAAAAATATTGATTTACACTCCTGTAGGCGACCTCCTAGAGGTCCTCCAAAAAAGATGTCTGGCGGTGAGCACGATATCTCCGGTTTGGATTATCTAAAATAAAAAAACCAAAAAGATTCTATTAGTGGATAGATAAATCTAGGTATTGATCGAAGGAATGGTCGAAATTTTGATTTTTGACAAAATGGCGGCTCCAAAAATAAAAATTCCTATTTTTAACTAAAATTTTTTCGTTGAATTGTTAAAAAAAATATATAAATAATTATCGGAAATCTTATCCCTTCGATCAATACCTGAAGAATATATCTGAGAAGGTTGTGTTAAAATTGCAGACCGATCGGTTGAGCCATTTTGAGAAAAACGCGTTCAAAGTTTCAAAAGTCGTTTACACATCGTTAACATTTTTTTACAAATATGCATGCATCTCCAAGAATATTTGCCGGATCGATTAAAAATTTTCAGAGAATATACTCAAATATATGTACATTCCGAAAATGCAATAAAAAAATCGATTTTTTTAAAGTTCCAACTGCGTATAACCCCTTAACAAGTGTCGATGCCTGGTAACCTTCAACGCGAAACGCTAACAGTGCTATTTCTATAAACTGACAAGCCACGCATCCCTTAAGCTTTGAGAACAAAACTTGATGTATACTTAATATTGTTAATTATATAAATGAAAATTTTCAACATAATGTACTTAATGAACTACCTGCTGTTCAACCAGACGACACACGAAACATGCCATTGTTATCGAGAGAAAAACAAATGAATTAAATTAACTTCGAGATACACGTGTAAACAATTGTTGTCATGAACTCTTTTATATTTTTAATGTTTTATTGTTAAATCGTGTAAATGTAAAACACGCATTATTTAAATACAAAACGGTTGTTAATCCGAATCGGAAGTCGGCGATGCCGCCAGACGTTTATACATGTAAATGTAACCCAGTTCCTTTGGTGGATTCTCGGACAGTGCGACCTGCAACAAACGAGATTCAAACGTTTAAATAATTTCAATATAGTTTAATTTAAAAATGTTAAAAATCACAAAATGTGCTTCGTTGGTTTAATGAACCCCAGAATAGCGTTTAACTGTTGTAATTCAGAACCCAGTCGACAAAATAATCGAACGAGTATTGCTTTTTGGTAGACCAACCTTTTCATCGTTGTAAATGACCCATCGATTGTCCTTGAGTAGATGACAAACGTAGTGACCAACCATAGTGGAAGTTCCCATGTGCGATATAAATCCGACCAATTTATAATCTGCAATAGAGAAAAAATAGTTAAGGAACTATCTTTAATAATTGTAACTTTGCGCATCGTGCGGAATCTGGGGGAAGCCATTTACAAGTTTCAATTTGCAGCTTGTTAATATCCGAATCGTGTAACCGAATCTCCTAAATTTATAATAACTTTAATATTATGATACTATTTTTTTTTTAAATCAGCACAATATCTTGAAACTTGCAAAAATTAGAGCGATTTCACGATTTTTTGAAAAATTCGAAAATTCATCAAATCTGAACTCCGACCAACCTTACCCAAATTCAATACCAACCTTCCTTTGGTGATACTCTCTTTATATAAAAAAAAATTAGCTGCAAGTCTTTGAATTTGTGGAAATTAGAGCAACCAGACATTTTTTGAACATTTCAAGAAGCGGTAAAATTAGTATTTTTTTTATAGGTATTTTGATAAAATTTGCAGTCAATAAAGAGGTTATGTAGATTAACACCTATGCGAAACGGGAGCACTAGCTCGAACTGTTCTCGAGCTATAGACGTTTTAATTTTACAGTGCCAGACATATACATACACAGATACGGACATTTTTTCTAAATGTGATTTTTCAAGTTTTGGGACATTTTGAACACGTTGACATTGAAAAATGGAAAAAAAGACTCACTGCCGTTGCCATCCCGGAATGAAGGTTCGGACGGTTTGGCAGACGAATCCTCCTCCATGGGAGCAGCGGAACCAGCGTCTTCCGCTTGGTGACTGAATATCCAATCGACAGCTCGCTCAACGTTGTTTTCCGTCGCCTCAAGGGCTTTCGTAGCTTGCGAATCGGTAAAACCAAGACTCAATAGATACTCTAAACTCCCGGCTGATGGTACGAATGTACTTCTCTCTATAATTAAATACCGTAATGCATGTTAATAACTTTATTGCGAATGAGTTTAAATCAAAGAATTATTTGGTTCAGGACGGAGCCTCCAAACAAAATTCACCGTGAAAAAAATATCTTATTCAATCGAAATCCACATATTATCCAGAATAAAAAATTATTTCGGTTAAAAAGGAACAAAACGGCGGAAACTAGTCCAAATTGCTCAGAACGAGTTAATATTTTAGACGAAAGCAAAATCTGCAGTGGAAACGCCGGTTTTGCCTTGTTCTAAAGCATTAACCGACTGTGAGTAAATTGGATAACAGTTTTTAAAAGTATGTCCCATCATCTTAAGGTGATGTAGAATATGCATGAATGCAAAAAAAAAGAGATATAATGAATCTATCCCGAATTTCTCCGCCGCTATTGGACTGTCGCATAAAAGAAGAGAACGTTGTTATGCAGAATTGTTCAGCGGAGGGTAACGTTCCTGGCCTTTATTCAACAGACCATCGTGGCAACGAAATGCAGGATCGTAAAATTTTTTAGCTCTCTTGCACCTATAAATGTTCCACATCATCTTAACATAATGAATCATAGTCGATTTTTTAAAACTTTTATATAATTTTTTTTAGTCGAGTAGTGGGCCTATGGTTGGTTAAAATAGTTGTGTATAACTACCGCTAGAGGGTTTGGCGTCTGTGCCTGGCGGTACGAAAGGATTTGCAAAATCCAAATCGCATATGTGTTCGAGAGCCCAGTTAAGAGCCGCTCCGAGGCTCTTGTTTCCCGTTGAGTAGAGAGCACGTTTGCAGGCTTCCGGTGGAAAGCCCATTTTTGTTAATTCGCTAAGAATCTCCTGATCGTAGACCGGTAGAGGCGACTCCGATTCCGGCAACAATTCTTCGTTGGGCTGCAATCCACCGGCTCTCAACCAGGTCAGATCCAACACGTCGGGCATCTCAACCGCAACGTCCAATTTAATACTCGTCCAGTCCTCTCGCATTGTGAACTTTTTTAAGTGAATGAGAAGATAATCTGGGAAAGTGGCGAGCCTCGTGATTCTGTAAATTATAGCTAATTAATAATTGTCTAGCTTCGAAGATTTCATTGAAAAATGTATAAGTTTCTGGAATGCAGACATAATTTTTTAAGACTGTAAAAGTCTATTATATTTTCTTCGATTTTAATAATTCCTGTACCGGAAATTTTGTTTCTAACTTGCTAAAAAACGCGGCTTGTTAAGCTTCATCCACTTTCAATTATCCTTGAAATGCTGCTTTATAAAAAGTTTTTCGTACTTGGTAGCGGTAGTCTTGTCATTGAGGGCCGTGCTGTAAAATTGTTCGACCGTTTCCGAGCGAGCGAACGATTCCAGACAGGAGAGGAGCTTTATGTGAGGCCTGACCGTCGCGACGGTCTCGACACTTTGGCCCTTGGCTTCGGCTTCCTTCTTCTCAGCTTCGTACGTAGCTATCTCGTCCTGTGCCGTCAGCAAAATTTGTCAATGAAGGTAGAAAGCGAGTCGCGATAGAATGACGCATTCTACCTTGTTTTTACCTTGTTCGTAGCTGTGTCGAGGATTATCGGTAGCGGTAGCAAGTACTCCGGACGATGCGAATATTTTACTTTTCTTGAGCCACCGCACTCGTATCGTTCCTCGACTTTGAATTTGAAACACTCGGTTGGATTCAACTGATTAACACTGTGACGCTGCACGAGTTCAGTTTTAGTCAATTTTCGTCGTGCTTAATAAAGTATTAAAGATAAATTATAGACGAATGGAGATACTTACGTCTATGACATTTATGAGGTGGAGCAGAAACTCTTGAGCATCCTGCTGCCGATTCGATGCGAATGTCGGATTTTCTCGTCCGACGAGGACTTTAAACATTCGCGGTGGAATACCCAATCGACCCTCACTTTCCACGTCAGATGCTGGAGCGATCGAGTATTTACCCGATATCAGGCCGACACCCAGCTTCGACCTATGACGCCATAATGAAATTATTAAACAATTCAATAATTTACCGACACATGTGAGTAAGTTTGAAAAGAAAATAATTTTAAGCTTGTTAGACTTACATTTGAACGTTGAAGTCGCTCGGTGGATCGTTAACATTCCCGTGAAATATCTCCGGCGCCGATACGACGTATCTGGAACGGAGCGAGGTTTCTTTCTCCAATTTCATTCAATGAAACTCGCAACCATAATACAAAAGACGATTGAATAGCGATACATTACAACGAGTAGCGTAAATTTCGGACCTTTTTATGAAGTCTGGTATAACGAATATCGTTTGGATGACGCTATTGAGGTAGCAGGAATTTCCGAGATTCGTGAGTCCCGTGTATCCCGGCCCGTAGACCGGTGCTAGTTTACTCGCTGCCTCCTGCAAGGCTACCCACTCGCCGAATTTTTGATTGAGATCGAGCTCCAGCTCAATCATCGATTTGTCAGTCTTCTCCATTTGAGCAATATTGATGCCCCAGTGGGCTAAATGCACTATAAGATTTGGATCGTCCACCATATCGTCCTCGTCGTATGAGAAAACGTCACCTTTACCCTCTTTCGTGATCGTGCCGAGTTTAACCGCGAGCGGATGACCCGTCGCCCGATAATGTTCTACTGCGTGGTCGTTTCCTCCCGTACCGTCGTAAAACTTACGACCGCAGAGTATCATACCATCGGTTAAATTTAACCACAGATTTTGTGACAGATCACACTTGTCACACTTCCAACCGCTCGGCGGTATCTTTCGACCGTTGTCTAACTGTAGAAGATTCGCCGCGTGTCTGCAAACGGAAATTAATTAAACAAACGGAACATTCATATTACATAAATTTCGGATTACGCATATTTCAAAGTTAGTACGAACCTACTACAACCCCAAAACAAAAACGTTTAACTCCTTGAAAACAAAGATTAATAATAATAACAATAATAATAATTTCGTCAATGAAGAAGAAAGTCAAACAAAAAATGTTAATACGGATCAGAACTGTAGGCAGAGAAATTATGAACAAACTAAGAATATTGAGATAAATCGTAATAGCTGTTCCAAAAAAATACTTATGACCTATTAATTTTAACATATTTAATTTGTTTCTTCCCCACTTTTGTTAACCAAGAGTGATGGGTATAAATTTTGTATATTTGACCTTACTGTACTTAATGTTAATTAAAAATTTTTTTCTTCTCTATCAAAATCAAGGGAAAAAAGCAAAATTCTCAATGTAATTACACACTGTAAAAATGTTCATCAATATACTTGTAAAGGAAGTACGTATACAAAAATTGATATAATAAATTTAATATACAAACATGATGTAAAATTAATTAACCAATATACTAAACACGTTAAAAGTGTTGTGTTTGATGTACAAGTATTTTAATAACACTACAATTGTATATCAAATCGAATTAACCGGTGTATGCATACTTTTTATACAAATATATTTATTTAAAAAAATTTTTAATGCACTCAAATTTGTTGACAGATTTCTTACTTTGTCATGATCTTGGTCTCCCCGTCCCAAGATCCTGCCAATCCCTTCATTTCTGCAACTTTTATGGCAGACTCTGCCTTCAATACAGATATCACACATTCTTTGACCTGCAAGAAGGTGCATTAGCAATCAAAGCAAGTTGCATTGTAATTACTGAACACTGATGACTTCTTTGATAAAAATAAAAGAAAAAAAAATGCCCTCATAAATCGGTATAACCCATACTTTTCAGTACAGACCTCTGTTGGCAAGTCGTCTCTTGGATATTCAATAGAAGCAAAACTCGGCAGCACCACAATTTCATATGTCTCTTCGAAAGTATATTTTTGCTGATCAGGAACAAAACCACCTGGCGTTCCAATCGCCAGACGCGTTATCTTCTTTGCAGGTCCATCAGCAGGTTGCTCCGACTTTATCTGTCCCAAATCAAGCTCATGTTAGTCTGAAAATGGTCTTTTCTGCCTCTCTAACTTGAAATTAAAGTTTTCTTAAATGACAAAGATCCTAATAAAATTGTTGACTTCTTTTAACTACTCAATTAGATTTACTTCATTCTTTAAAATGATTTGGTGATTAATCAAGTATAGACCTCTTTCCTGTTGCGTTTTACATGAAGGTAGACAGAATGCTTTGTTTGCTCATAGTAGTGCTCCACATGATCACGGGCAAGCCCGAAAAAAGTTTTCAAACAGATATACAGGCCAGTTGGACTTTCCTAATGAAGAAAAAAATGGCGAAAAATCATTTCAAAAATATTCTTTAACCAAAATTGTTATTTTTTTCGAAGTCAAAGCGACAGTAATTATCGAAACTAACCGGGGTATCAAACGAGTAAACACATTCGTCCTTGTAGACCTTGTCGCTCGGTTCGACGATCTTCAGCGAGACCAAATTCTGCAGCAATTCTTCCATTGTCGTATCGAACGTTCTGATAGCACGTGGAATTGGGTTATTGAAGCAAGGAGGGTCGAGCTTAGACAATCATCGTCGATAACCTAAACGTTACTTCTCGTTTTCACTTGACTTGTATCACAGCAGTCTGCCGGTTTTGCTCGAAATTCCGTAAAGCGCCGAGGACGATGATTTGCGTGATTCAGGGAACGACGAATTAGGTCCGGAGATAATACCACGCAAGTCAGCGCAGCAGCCATCAAATCCGGTTCTTTCGGCCTAGCATTTGGCTCACCGAGTAATCTTGACGTAACAGTTCACTTACGAGCGTATCGAGAGGTGAGAAGGGTGCAACTCCAAGTTGCTTTCGGTTTTTGGTGTAGTCTTCGCACGAGACTCGCGGTCATTGAAGTATCTATATAGTGGGTCCGTTTGATATTCGTTAAGCTTTATTCTCGATAATTGACAAAATGAGCGGAATAGTGAGAAACGCGTTGCGTACAGCAGCATTGAAGAATTTGGTATCAAGCCCGAGAGCTACTACGACCGTGCAGAGCAAATTCTCTCGATCGGTCTGGAACATGTGCCGCCGGCCCGGCAACGAAGCCGCCGCACCCCTAACCGCGCTTAAAATTAACAATCCGTCGAATATATGTGGATGCGGGTGCGCTAAGGGCGCTCACACCAAGGGTATGTCGGTTTTTCTCATTTTTCTTTCGATCTCTTTCAATTCGTCTTGAGATTCATCCAAAGTTCTCGTCTGTGGCCCTCGATCTCGTTTGCTAAAGCGGCGTTCGGTGATTTTTGTTCTTGCAGCAGAGAAGGAGCTGGTAGAGTTCCTGGCAGAGGAGATTGTAGCTGAGAAAAAAGCGCAAAAGTTGAAAACGATTCCCACTGATGTCAATGGATTCACTGTCTCTCTCGATGGTGCGAATGTTACCCTCATTAAGAAAGATAACGACGAAAAGTAAGCATATGCCCTATCTTAAAATGTGCTAAGAATCTAACGTTTGGAATACCAAATCTAGTTTTTCCAATTAAATTATTAAACGAAAATCACATCTGTACTCAGGATCCTGTAAATTAATATTTAATTTATGATAAAATTTTTAAATAAATTATTTACTATTATAGAATCACTGTTGCTTTCAATGTAAATCATACTGTGGACACGGATTCAGAGCCAGAGATTGATCCACGAGACGACAAACCAGAATTAGGAGAAATGAAAAGTAAGCCCAACTTCTCAATTGACATCAAGAGAGGCAGCCAAACATTAGGATTCACATGTTCTTTCAACAACGAACCAGGAGCATCAGGAGCTGACGAAGGATATAGTAAGTAATTGTTATCGGTTCATCGTATACCAACGAGGTTGAGACAGAACTTATGATTTGTGTGCAATTAATTACAATCGCAATATATAAACAATTTATAAAAATGATGTCAATTAATTTGTAATGAATACCAATGTATTAAAATTTAGGTCAAATATGTCTAAAAAAAAATGAATACCAAAGTATTGAGTACAGAGTGATGTATCAAAAGCTATCTGATAATTGAACTTTGGGAAATCAAAGCATTACCTTACTCAACCGATGATTTATTTTTCATTAAATGATCTCGGTAGTAATGCAACATCATATTATATAAGTAATATGTATCTCTTGGTAAAGAATTCATTGTTTTACAGATGATATATTTGGCATCGACGAGATAACTCTGTATGAAGGAGAACACAACGACAAAGTATATGCAGTTGCTGGAGAGGTGATAGATGGGGTAAGTTATAAAATAATTTTCGAGTGTCAACTTATCTTAAAATATTTCTATTTCACGCGTTTGCAGTACCTATACGACTTACTGATGAACTATCTCGAGGAGAAGGGCGTCTCAAACGAATTCGCTGAAAAATTGGTCAATCTCAGTACGAGTTACGAACACACAGCATACATAAGCTTATTGGAAGCCTTGTCCAAATTCACAGCTGGAAAATAATTCCGTTTTCGTACAGACATTAAATTCCGATATCGATTTGATTATTTATGTTCTTACAATGTTACTGTAATCTATTAACAACTGTTTATTAAAAAAGCTATCGGTAATAATGCCTGTTCAAAATCTAAGTCCAAGTGCAAACTCAGTTTATTTCTTCTGTACTGTAAGGATTTTAATACAAATCAAATAAAAAATTAACACAAACGTCCATTTTTTACTCCCATGTAACAACTTTACTTAAATAAATTTCGATTTTTAAGTATTTAAGGTGATTCAAATTTCTCTGACACGGTTGATCTGTTGGATAAAAAACAAGAACGTCGTTCTGCAAAATTGTTAGGTGGAAAGCAATGTTCTCGGCTTGTATCCGACATCTCAACCGTGACAAATAAATTTAGATTGATTTTTGTTACCCTCCGAGTAGTACTAAATCCCTTTAAGGGGATGCTGGAATAGATTTTTTACTGACTTTGGTCGATAAAAATTGACTATTAGTCTATGGATATGCTTCACATTATACAAGACTAACGTTTCCACGCGCAGTCGAATTTCGGTTGAAAGCGTGCAAAAAATAATTATATATTACTAACTATTCAGGAAATTGTTATGCCGGTACCGCGTTATTGGTTAACTCGGTAATCGGTATAATATTAAAAAGTTATTACTTTGGGATCGTTTGCCGATTTGGAGTAGAAACTCGAGTAATTCGTGTAGACGTGAATTTATGTAAAAAATGGAAATGTTTATTATAGGCAACGGCTACTTCCCGTTGTCTATTTAAAAGTAAAAAGAGTTTAATACAATAAAACTGTGGTTAAGAGTCCGTACGAGGAACCAACCTCGCGTGCGAATCTACCGTTCGAATCTAATATTTCGCGATCAACCGTTCAGGTTGATGTCAAACTGTAGACTGATTTCGGTAAAGCAGTTAATTTGCCCCATTGACCGAAATCGAGTGTCGAATGGATTTCATAAAAATCTTTGCTTGCAAATTCCAAGCTCGAGCTCATTGCAGTCATTGCGGGCAGCTCGATGCTTACGTTTGCACATTGTTCTACTTTGGTGAGCGGTCCTCACGAAAAGGAGGACAATAGCGAAATAATGTACAAGAATTAGTTCGCGGTACAACAAAATCAAGATGGCCGCTCAAAATGTTGACAGTATCTGTTTTGTAGGAAATAAACGTTTCTGGATCACATAAATTTTTTTTTCCGCACGTTATCAACTGAAATTTGACCGGACGTTGAATCGTTTACGTTCATATTACAGTCCTGAACAATGTGAAGGCACATCCGTAGACTAAGAAATAGCCTATTTTACCGATCAGTCGGTAAAAAATCTACTCCAGCGTCCCCTTAAAAATGCAGCGCTGTCACGTAAAGGTTTTTTTTTTTACATGGCAGGGAACTTGAAACTAACTTCGTATGTCAACCTTCTCTAATATTTTGTGTTCTCATTCTTTGGTCTTTCCTGCAATGTAGTGAAGAGCGACAAACTGATGACAAAAGTTATGAACGTGATGTGACCCCCGAACTGATTTGACACGCCCATCCCGGGCCCACTCGATATCAAAAAATTGTAATCCAATGAACTCAGACGATTGATAAAATATTAACCGGTTCTTATTAAAAATTATATTGAAGATGTATCGCGCATGATCTTAAGGGGACCAGCCCAATTGTTGACCAATATTTGACAAATATTTAAGACATCCTTCTCACTCTGGCCATGTACATTCGTAGAGATAAACAAGGATGTAAAAGTGCATGTATTTCTGGGCCAACTACTTATTGGCGCTTAGTCGAATAGTGGGAGGAGCCTTAACCTAACCGACCGTGTTAAAGTTATATCTATATATTGTAGTCACTAATCGTTACACTGTGACTAACCAAGTCGTTCACGTTATATATCGAGCATATTTTACGCGTTTCACTCACTGTATCGACCGAACAGACCAAGATTCCCGCAGCCAAGAGTTTCTTACTTGCGTCATTCCTGCTCTCGATTTTCATGCCTGCCTCACTCGGAAACAAATTTCTCCTCGAGAGCCAAACATATATATATAGAAACCAGCAATTTCTATCTTTCTATATTGCACCGACCAGAGTGTGTGTGTGAAAACCAACCAATATCCTCAATTTCCTGGCGTATTAAGGCTAGTAGATACCTACGTATAGATATTTTCATGCCGCAAGGAGTGCGAGACCGCGGTGCGGGCAGACAGTAGTGGTCTTTCGGTAGTTTCTGGTCTGGTTAAACGGTTACTTACCTATTTTCGATCGTGGTAACGTATACCATCCAACTGCTCTCGCTGAGTGGGAGAGTCAGATCGACCAGACGACGAGCATCATAGTATCGAGTCCGTAAAAATTTGTTTTTTATTCGCACAATGTCGACAGTCGATGAGGTTTTCGACAGCTGGGAAGAAATGGAGGAGTCTGGGGTAAGTTTGACGGTTTAATTCGCCAGATTAACGGGAAATTCAAAATCTCCCAGGGTCGCGATACGAATTGGAGAACTGGCACGCGTTAACCTCCAGCGAGGCAAGCCAAGAATCCCATCAAGTCTAGAACCACGTAATTATAGCACATTCCAAAGAAAAAAAAATGTGCCTCACTGCCGTGTTATTGTTGTCCAGCGAGTCTAAATATAGAAGTCAAAATTGGACGATGATACGTACGCGCGACCTTTGCAAAGTCACGAAAAACTTGGTGAAGGAAAAAATAAAATAAACTTCTTTATTTACTCTTTATTTACAGGCACTGGACAAGAAGCTCGACACGTTACAGTTGAACACCCTCCAGAGCCTGGATGACAGCCAACCGCCAAAGTACGTTGAAAGTCCTTTTCCTATCTTAGACTTGTTGTTATAACAATAAGAATAATTTATATGTATAATAATAATAACAACGATGAAATAATAGAGAAATATGTGACAAATTCAATATACATTGCAGTTTAACCGCTGGTATAAATACGTCAACAAGAATGATAATACTCGGAGAGGATGGGATGCGCTCGCAGTACGTTCCACCGAAGCCTACTGTGAAGATCCTGAAGAGGCCTCAGCGAGACTCACAGGGAAGTGGAGATGGGCCACTCACTAATGGAGACAAGCCGAAGCAACCGATAAAATCGTTGAAACAGAGGGAACAGGAGTACGCGGAAGCCAGGAAACGAATTTTGGGAGAGGAGAGAAGTCCGGAGGAGCTATTGGATCAGGAAATCAGCAAAATTCAACCTAAACAGGGAAACTTGGTGAGCGGGAGCATAGGAAGTCTGCCTAACAACGTTGTGAGAATGCCTGCAGGGCCAGATGGCACCCGTGGCTTCAACGTCAGGAGGTAGCGCATCTCGTGAGGACATTTCCTCTCTACCCATCTTTTTTCTCTCTGAACTCTCCTATAACTGTGGAGAGGACAGAGAGACGGCTATGAGGCCGACAGCAGTGAGTACCTTCGTGCTCCCTGAATACCAGGAGAGGAGTGCCATACGTGCGGCTCTTCTCATCAAAGCTCGAAGCAACTGCGACCTATGCCTCCTATGGCCCAGTACTGCCCGTCCGAAAAGGAATAATGAAAAACACGTCGTGACTCTTGTTCCAGAGTCCCCCGCTGCATTAATTTCGACACAGAAATACCATCGTCAACGTGACACTGTTCATTGCCTATTTAATTCTACGTTTTTTTTTTTTTCATATCTTTATATCTTGAATTAACTTCTTATTGTTTTGTTCAAATGATCGTTAGAAACGAAACAGAACAACAAACTATAAATTTGATAACAGACGTCGTACAAAAAACTAAAATAAATAAACTCGGGTATGGTCGTTGGATCATAACCATTCGCTCTCTCGTACAAATTCTCAAAATTATTCTATCCTCTCTCTTATTTGTAAATATCTTGGTTATTCCAAGATGAAACGGTTGAGTACAGATAATGTATTATAGTAATAATTTGACATCAAAATAATCATTGTTGGCAAAAAGCATAACCAATGAAAATATCTATGTGTCTCACGACTGCTGTATTATATAACCCATTATTTATCGCTGCATTTTATATTACGACGCGCACTCAAAGTAGATCTGTTTGTTTTCTCAGCAAATTAAGGATACCGGTACATTCAATGTAGGACTCACGTTTGTTTAGGAGTTAGGGATTGCAGTTTGCCGTAAATATGAACAGATCTAGTGATGTATAATATTCGAATAATTTGAGTAATTCGAATGATTTCCACAACATGAATATTTCGAATTATCTGACATATTCGATTAGAATATTGAATTGAATATAACTATTAAGAGTCACCAAGCAAGGGCATACGAAACGCCAAGTGGCCAATAAGCAAACTACGATATGTAGTTTTTGGATTTCGCCGAAAATGCAATCGTAATACATAAAAAAACATAAATTAATTCTTTTGTTTAGTAATATCTGCGATCTGGTCCGCCTCTGCATGCAATTTTTTTTTGTGAAGACAATAAATTATTGAAAATTCGAGGCGGCGGTCGTTAGCCATGACGCTATTGTCGTCAACTGGCTAATTCATTTCATTACAATTTTCACGCACATCTGCCACACTTCACTGGAAGAGATCGCAAAACGTATTACTGCACTGCACTTAAAAAAATGGTAACTTCTTTCGTTGTAAATCCAAGCGATAATCCGAAAAGTACAGACGGATACGTCAAATTCGTGTTCGCGGCCATATTGCAGTCTATGCTATGTAATTGTTAGTTCCACCTCTTGACGGTGTGTTCGCTAGTCACCGTTGTCGGATAAGCGGATAAGCAGAAGTGAAGGCATAAGCATAAAGCCGGCCCCGAGATGAGGAACTTTTTAATCCTGAGTCAATTTTGCTGTAGAATCTATATTGGTTTCTTGATAGAAAGTTCATAAAATCGAGAAGCCGTTTTTCAAAAGAACGTAAATTCGTATTCCTGGACTAAATGTATGGGCTGCATACAAAGAAATTGTGTGTGCATATGCATGTGGAAATATATATTGGCGTATATAGCCAAATGTAAAATATAGACGATTTTGGCGAAAAAATGTATGTATAATAACATATATTTTTCGTATTTATTATACATTTCACATATATTTCATGATGAGTTTAGAATTCACAGGAGTTTTTAAAATATTTAATTTTTTTTATTTTATACTTTTTAAAGCTATAGTTCAATGCGACTTTCAACAGCATTTTTATAATTCATATATATATTTTTTTATAGTTTCAAAAAAAAGAATGAAAGGAAAAAAATGAATTTCCCAAGACAGTTTTTTTTGAGCAATATTAAGGCTGCAAAAATGTTTTCTTTTACACCATCTTGCTCTACTCAAGTATCAGTGCCGTCAGTGTCACGTTCGGAAATGATGCTCCGCATAGTGTGTACGTATGGATATTAAAGTTTACATGCTGTTTAATAATAAAATATGTATAGAAATATTGACTGGATCCCACGTGCTCTTTCACTCTATCGTGAGCGATCTGAAGTTAGGTACACATGAACGAGTAGGAATGATGGCAACCTTTTGGCATTTCGAAATATACAATAGTGCTTCTCATAGATTTTTTTAAACCTTCTGTATTTTTCTGAAATCTCACCTAATATATACAATCTAGGACAAAAAAGATTACGATGCACAACATCTGTGTAATAAGTTTTGTTAAGATATCTTTAGGTGATTTCGAGAACATTGGATATGAAACAACTTTATTAATCAATCGGTCGTGTATATGTTATTATTAAATTCAGAATTTAATAATTGGATATGAAAAACTGGCATATTCGCGCCATGCCAGAGAAACGAGATACTCCCTTTTTTGTCGTAGGCAGTCGGGACTAAAAAATGCAAAATTCCAAATTTCTTTGCACCCCAATTATTGGTGCTCAGAAAAATATGAACGAATTCTAAAATTAAGTTGGAAGGCCATAGAATGAAGAAGAATGATTCAAGTTTCGATCCTGAAGCTTTACCGAATTACTATTAAAAAAGGTAAATATTTAGCTATGGGGAACACCTTCCGATCCCAATAATTTTAGTTGTATATTACGTAGATCACTCTGAGTAACACTGCGAACGTTTTAGTCGGCGGTCACACTTTGTTAAAAAGTTATTAACAAACAAAGATTGAATCAACACTAGGCACCAAATTATATTTCAATTTTCAACCTGTGTTTGTCAATAACTTTTTAACAAAGAGTGGTCGCTGGCTAAAACCTTCACAACGTTATTCAGAAAGATGATCTACGTAATATACAACTAAAATTATTGAGATCGGAAGGTGCATGGTTCTTTAGGTTCTTTGGGTTCTCCAGGTTCTTTAAATTCTTTAGGTTCTTTAGGTGCATTTTACTTAAGAATTAATACTCTATAACACGTATGAAAATGGAGATGATCCGTGTAAGTATTTCTGGAGTTTTACCAAAACTTTTTTGTTAATAACTTTTTAATAAACAGTGACCGCCGGCTAAAACTTTAACAACATTACTCAGAGTGACGTTCTACATAACATACACCTAAAATTATTGAGATCAGAAGGTGCTCCCCATTGCTAAATATTTACTTAAAAAAAAACCAGAGATATCATACTAAAAGAAAAATATCCGAAAAATCGCGTTAGTACGAAATCATAATTTTTCATATTATATGCTCCAACTCCAAACGTGTGGCGTGCACGTGTGTGCGAGATGACAAGTCGCACGCGGTTGACTTGCGCTGTTGCCGCGCTATAGCCGCGTTGTTGGAAGAGTTTTCTCTCTATACTTTAGAACTCGATATACAGATCCAGAGCCGAGCGAGAGAGAGAGACGGAACGACAACTTTCACCATTCATCTTTTTTTCACTGTAGCACGTGGAGTTATCGTGTAGCTCGTTCAGTGTACCGTGCTATGAGAGAGAGTGGGATAGACGGAAAACAAATGACGGTATCGTTTTCTTATCGTAGCAGTTGCATAAGAAAGCAGTCTGCAAGTTTCTAATTTGCACGATTTTTTTTCCGAACTCCATCTGGTTTTGCCTCATAGAGGAAGCTTTCTTTTCATGGGGGAAAAATATCGACACTTTCATGGCGCAGGCTTGTAATGTTTCAAAACATCGACAAATCACATTTATGGCGCTTTCCACTGGTGCACTGAGCGTACACCGTCTCCAGTCTTCTAGATGCGGGCAAGTGACATAAGTATACACTCAGGGGCATGCATCTACCAGGCGTACAAGTATGAAATGCGGATTTTTTTATCTAAAAAAACATGTTAAATTCAGAAGAATAATAAAAAGTGCTTTATTCAAAGTATGCTCCATCGCTTGTTATACATTTTTTCCATCTTTCGGTCAATTTGTGAATACCACGCCAGTAAAAATCTTCCCCCTTTGCTGCGAACCATTCATCAAGCCATTTTTTCACATCTTCGTACGAACCAAAGCGCTGCTCAGCAAGTACGTGACCCATCGATGCAAACAAGTGGTAATCAGAAGGAGCCAAGTCAGGTGAGTAAGCCGCTGGGGTAGAACTTCCCAGCTGAGTGCTTCCAACGTGTTGCAAACCGGTTTTGCCGTATGTGATGGAGCATTGTCATGAAGAAAATTGACTTTGTGTTCCCTCTTTCGGTATTCTGACCTTGTTTTAAGCAGCAAACGGTTCAAATCGGTCAATTGTTGTTGGTAACATTTAGTATTAAGAGTTTCCCCAGGGTTTGACAGCTCATAATAGACCACGCCCCTCTGGCCCCTCCAAACTCAGAGCATCGTCTTTCTGCGGAAGCAATTCAGTCTTGCGGTCAATATGGATGGTGCGCCTGGGTCTACTCATGATTTTTCACGCTTGGGATTCTCAATATAAATCCACTTTTCATCCCCTGTAACTATACGATGCAAAAACGACTTCCTTTTGTACCGAGCGAGCAAAATGTCACATGTGTTTTTGCGCTTTTCTATTTGCCTGTCGTTCAACTCATGTGGTACTCATCTACCGGTTTTCTGAATCTTTCTCATCTCTCGTAGCCGATTGGAAACAGCTTGTTGACTGACGCCCAATTGCTCGGCGAGTTGTTTTTGTGTTTGCGAATAATCTTCGTCCAACAATGCTTGCAATTCCATATCTTCGTATTTTTTTGCGGCTTTCCACGCTCCTTGTCTGCAACATCGAAGTTACCACTTTTGAAACGCCGAACCTATCGTTCACACGTGCGATGCACATCTTGCGATGCAGCATATTCGCCATAAGCTTCTCGAAGTAATCGGTATGATTCAGCAGCAGTTTTCTTCAAATAAAAACAAAAAATTAATGCTGTCCGCGAATGCTCTTTGTTTGGTATAAATTTCGACATATTGAACACAACAAGACGACACTATGCACACACTTTTCCAATTTATCACTCATGCGCGTCTGACACTTGTTGATGACACAACAAAATAGAGATTTTCCCACCTCACCGTCATTGAATTTATGTAAATTGTAACGGTGCACTCTTACCGTGTATTTTGAGTCCAGTTGAGCACTTTTGGGTTGAGTAGATCCTGAGAAATTGGTGAAAATTGTCCGAGGTGAGAGCAGTATGTTGGAGCTGTCCAAGCGGTTTTTACGAGAAGTGTCATTGATTCTCAAGATAGCTGCGTAGTACAAAAGCGTCGTTGTGAGACGCTGAAGTCAAGCGAGAGAGACAGCCTCGCGCGAGGCTGTCTCTCTCGACACCCGTTTCGTAAAGATGTTCATCTATGTAACCTCTTTATTCACTGCAATTTTTATTGAAATTACTCGAAAAATTACAATTTGTAACTGTAATGTTTATTGTAAATTGTAATTAAAAATTACAATTTGTAATTGTAATTACAAAAATTGCAAATTACAAAAAAAATTTAGTTAGAATGACCCATATTAATATCAAGATCAGTATTTTTTATTTTGGGATTGACAATTGCAATATAACATTTTTTACTCATAAAATGATCAGAAAATAAGAGAAAAAACGAAACAAAATATATCAGGGTTGAATGACCCTTATATATAATATTTCAAAGTCAAACCGAAAGTTTTTTTTCATGTATACCATATAAGTACCACGAACTCATTCAGAAGTACTTTGTACTTTTAGAAAGATTTCGACACTTAAATAAGCATATTCTTAAAAAATCAAATAAACCTGGGTATTTTAAAGGGAAACACGAATCCCTCCTGGTAATAGCCAATTTTAAAGGTAGTGTAACATAGTTAAAAGCTCTAGATTACACTATTATTTCCAACGATTATAAGAACCAAGATTACGTCCGAATATTCCGAGGTTTGCGGGCACTAGGCTACTGAACCCGAACCTGTGACAAAAACGAGCTACGTCACACCTCCGGAATTCTCTTGCTGCCGTAAACAGCGACCAACTGGCCTCGCTTGGTGGCGTGACAGCGGTAGCCGCAAAATTATTAAGACTCGTTAATTTGAAAATTGAAGCTGAAAATGCCTTAGAGGGGTACCAGACGGGGGCAAAGGCTATAAAAGAGCCTGCGCGGAAGGAAATGCTCTCTTACTCTTCTGGTCCAAGTTACTAACAAGGAAGGATAGTTTGGTGTCCCCCTCCGGTTTTGATGAAACTCACGTATGTTGTAGAGCATCGAAAACTAAAAGACACGTATTTTTTTTATCGGCGGAAAAACATTTCTACGGGGTGAAATCGCCCTTCAAAGTTAGGGGTGATTATGCAGTTTCACCCCTGCAAATGAATTTTTTTCTTCAACTTCACGTGGAATTTTTATTGTTTTTAATGAGGAGTATTTTGGTTTTTATTTCATTAAAATCGGTTGACACCTTCTAGATGAAACTGCATAATCACCCCTCGACATGCCTAACTTTGAAGGGCGATTTCACCCCTTAGAAATGTTTTTCCGCCGATAAAAAAAGGCGTGTCTTTTAGTTTTCGATGCTCTATAACATACGTGAGTTTCATCAAAATCGGAGGGGGACACCAAAATATCCTTCCTTGTAAGTTGAAAGCGGTTAAAAAACAAAGTTGTGCATTTTTCTTGAGTTCTAAAAAATTATCCATACCAGTAATTGATTGGAATACGTGATTTTGCAAGATAAAAGGACAATCGTGTCAGTGAGCGTGGAACAGCGAAGACGACAGAAAAGAAAGGACAGGTGAGTCATTCAAATAATATAGAAAATATTAGTGACATATTGAGTAAACTGACATTGATCTAGTTTAAGATAGCTTTTAAGTGAATAGAATTAGGTGTAGAGGATAAAGTAAATAGAATTAGGCAGGTAGTGTTTAAGAAATTAGAATTAAAGCGTTTCACAGCATTTAAACCAGTACATAGGCAAGCGAGTCGATTTAACGAGGATAGTAGGAAAGTGAAGCAAGTGATAGATAAAGAGATCTATAGGACGATCAAGACATCGGGTGTAAGAGCGAGTGCGACGCGTTTAACTGTGTGTATGTGCGTCGAGTGACAGGCTCACTATCAACGCACGGAACAATAACAAACTACCGAGCTGAATGTACCAAGAACCTATGTCAACGTAATACCCGAAAAGAATTGTGGAAATAATCGTAGTAATTAACGAATTTCAATGAATTGTACTGGTCATTGGTACCAGGAAACCGAACGTTAACATTCTGTTTTTATTGGAACGAAGTTCCTTATCGCACGGTATACGCTTGGCAGGATGGGGGCTCGACCGAGAAAAAGTGTAACATTTGGACTATAGCAAAGCCGACACATTTTTGCTATAGTACGTTAGCACGCTCTCTCTCTCTCACCACCGCTTAGAGAGGGGCGGGCCGCAGTAGCGTATACGGCTATACTATGCCCTCTCTCTCTCTCTCTCTCTCTTTCTCTCAGCGCTCGGAGTGGGGACAGGCAGCTGCGTACGGCACTCTGCTATACAAGCCACGCGGCGTGCGCGTTATGTATTGTAACGGAACGCCATCACGGCGCTCCGCTACCATAATAAAACCGTAATTACCACCCACACATCCAGCCTACGCAAGTCAAACGAACGCCAGTGGGACTAGGACAACATAACATAAGAATAGGTACACACAGCCAAGCGCAAGTACCCACCCTAAAGCAGCATGGCGTCGGATAAAGGTCCCACCTAAATACAGAACTCACTATCAAAACAAACACAGCTCGCAAAGCGGCTCGCACAAGTAAGAAGAGGGGCCGGCCAAAAACAGCAAAATCACACACTACAGATCGGACCCCAGCGTCGTACCCCCCGCCCACTAGGAAGCAGGCGGAACGACGCACGACAATAAACGCCTTACCGAGCTAAGAAGGCATAGTCCACCTCACCCTGTCAAGCCAACCACATCACACCTACACGATATGCAGAGAACGCCACGACACGGCGAGATTACAAAAGAATTTGTGGAACTCTCGAAATTCCACAAAACTTCCATAGTGAACAACAAGGGGAGTCCGAATGAAACCTCACCACATACCCCCACTCAATGATTAAACATTAATAATAAAATTAAGACACAAAACAAACCGAAATAGCACAAAAAACAATTAACAAATCAAGATTAGGACAAGCCCTACTGGACAAAATACTCAAAAGTAAAAATAACACAAAAATCTAGGAAAACAGCTAGAAAACACATGGTGAAACACCAAATCCACGATAATTAAACGATTCTAGAGTAAACCAAACCAGAACATAGACTAGAAAGTCCATGCAAAGCATGCGTAGAACCACACACGACAATAATTAGGAAAAACATGCATCAAACAAATAAAAACTGTCAGGAAAAGTTTGAACCTCCTGTAGGTGGAAATTTTAACACAGGACAACAAATTCAACCTCGCTAGAACCGCGGTTCAAACTCCGAAAAGACAAAGCCCGGCTAAATATAGAAATAACGGTACACCGATACACCATCCCGCAACCCCTTCACCCAAAGTTTGAAGGGCGACAAACATCACGTGACGTACCCAAAAACACCCCCTCGGGGCCCGTCCACTAAACTATATAAACCACGACCGGACAAGCCTCGAGGCTCTTGTTGAAAATCTGTTCTTCAAGACGAAGCGCTGCCCGACAGCCACACTAAATTCATTTTTAATTCAAAATGTAACACAAATAGCAGGCTTTCGATCAAACGATTCCCCTGCATCGCGCCTTGGCCATCGTTTGACCGAACGCAGCTATCGCGATAACGACTAACAGTTTGGGAAAAATCTTGTCAGAAACAGTATTCATTCTCTTAACCGATTCCCTGGCATCGCGTCCTGGCCGTCGGTTGAGTGAACGAATTATCTAGGATACACTGCGAGGAAAGGGCTCCCCTGCATTGCGCCTTGGCCGCCCCCAATCGCAGCGTTAGGGCACTCTGCATTAACGTGTCCCCACGCATAGCGCCGTGGCTACACGTCTTCTGCAGAGTGGAGAAGCACGTGTGTCTCCAGGTTTAGGGAGTGGCATCCCGGCTTGTTGCACCACGCGCACCGATTCGTAGGGTGTACCTGCGTGGGTGGCACCACGTCAGGGCCAGCACCAACTACCACTTGTGACGAACGAATACCCAGGCCAATTGCACCAATTAAAAAACCTGATTGTAAAGCCTCTAAGGCGCAATAAGGTGGCTTAATTGAGAGCAACTAAAGGCTCCAGTATCCGGGGTACAGGAAGAGCTAGTTGGTCAAGCTGCGAACCCGGTATCGGTTGCGAACAGCGAGCTATAGAGAGGGACCCAAACAATAACAAAGACGAGTAGAGATAGGTAGGTAAATTCAAACACCTCCCCCCCCTCGCACTACACTCGCGTCCCCACCATACACTCACTGCGCAACCATCAGAAAGGCGTAGCCTTACACGGCAGATCACGCGTACGGGCATTTACAAAACAATAACACCCCCTAGCATGACAACTAGCTAGATGTCCAATGATTAAAAACAAGGCAGACCAGTACTTCTAACGAAGGTACCAAGGAACGCCCCGTATGAGGACTAAGCCGGCAGCAAATAAAGATAGGCCACACACCGTACGCCCCACATAGAGACACGCGAAGCCCCTGATTCGACCAACCATATCCTAGAATTTCAAAATTTAAAATCACAACAGCATAAATTCTCTAGATAACTTGAGTGTTGAGCTCCATGAAAGCGACACTACATCACTTCACGAATATTTAATTCACTACCGGAAGAAACTGGAAATTATTCCATTTACGTAGTTTTAGAAGAGTGCGTTTTAGCAAACGCGACGAAAAATTAAAAAGATAAATTGAGTGTTAAGCTCCGTACAAGTGATATCTAATCACTTTACGAATTGTAGAATCAAAACCCGAATTGAGACTGGAAATTATTTCATTTACGTAGTTTTAGAAGAGTGCGTTTTAGCAAACGCGACAACCAATTAAAAAGATAAATTGAGTGTTAAGCTCCGTACAAGTGATACCTAGTCACTTTACGAATTGTAGAATCAAAACCCGAATTGAGACTGGAAATTATTCCATTTACGTAGTTTTAGAAGAGTGCGTTTTAGCAAACGCGACGACCAATTAAAAAGATAAATTGAGTGTTAAGCTCCGTACAAGTGATATCTAATCACTTTACGAATTGTAGAATCAAAACCCGAATCGAGACTGGAAATTATTCCATTTGCGTAGAATTAAGGAGAAGCGCGCTCTAGTAAACGCGACAACGAATTTACAGATAAATTGAGTGTTAAGCTCCGTAAAGTGATATCTCATTATTTTACGAATTATAGAGTCAAAAGCCCAGACACACCGGAAGCAATTCCACATGCGTAGATTTTAGGAAAAACTCTGTAATCGAACGTGAAGATCGTACAAACAACGAGATCATCCCACGAACATCCTTCCTACCTTGTCTGAACTAACAATCAATCAGAGATTCATCAAACAATTCCGTG
This sequence comes from Cylloceria caligata, assembly GCA_963942595.1. NCBI lineage: Eukaryota > Metazoa > Arthropoda > Insecta > Hymenoptera > Ichneumonidae > Cylloceria > Cylloceria caligata. The sequence goes on from OZ012709.1 coordinate 10,668,532, forward strand.
CCTTCAGCACCATAAAGAAAAGAAAGAATTACCCAACCAGTCAAAGGACCAATGATGAGAGGGTAATAAAATCGCATGTCTTACGCGGACAAATGCGATACGACAAAAACCTAAACTGAGGTCCCTCAAATAACAACAATAAAAACAACAACCAAATAGATTGATTGCAAATCCATAAAAACACAGACACCTCTCACTCCATCCAGCCCAGAGCACGAACCGGTTTCGAGCAAGCTCCCTCTTCCATACGATCTCGAACGAAATCACTCGAAACAAAAATTAAAAACTACACGATTTCACGCCGCCTCCTGATAAGACGCGCGTAACAGCAAAAGCTGAAAAGTGTATAAAAATCGCGAAACGTTTCAGTATAGGTATATTACTGCAGTCTGAAAGCCAAGCGGCGTGCGCGTCAGTTGTATTCTTGTGTGCGTATGTAGTTATTGTTATTAATAAATAATGAACAAAGAATTGTGAACGTGATTCAGTGATGATAGTTGAGGATAGTGATGATGGAGTCAGGTAAGTACCAGTGTTATACTGCAGACATTATACTCTGTTCTTCAATAATGAAAAATACTACATGTGTTTACAAAGCCGTGCGCGTCCTAACCTATCTTCACTATTCAAAGTTTAACATGCCGTGCGCGTCATAACCTCTATATGGGGCATTCTTAGTGAAAATGACCTGTTTTTTCCCTCGTATTTTTTTTCCTTTTAGTATGTTGTAGGGCAATATAAAAAAACACTGTACAGAAATTTTTAGATTTTTTTCGTCATTAGTTTGGTCACATATAGCAAAATAGTGATTTTTCAAAAAGGACGTTTTTTTTTCGGTTTTAAATTTTACAGTAAATTCTTGGATAAAAAACAAAAATTTTCCATATTTTTTCATGATGGGCAAGCCCATAGGTAAAGACCTAAAAAAATAATTAGATCTACGGTAATTATGCCGTTTTGTGGCTTTTCCCAAATTTTAACTTTTTTATTTACCAAAAGCTGTATTTAGTCATAAATGTGAGTAAATAGTAGAAAAAAGTTGGAAAAATGTCAATTTAAAGTCAATTTACCAGAAAATTCGAAAAATTGAAGAAAAATCGTTGGAAAAAAATTTTTTTATATAGTTTTTCTACTTTTTCCATAATATTCTTCAAATTGAAAACAAAACGCATTTGTGTGCAATGAAAATTCAGTGAATTATAGTTAAAAAGCTGAAATTAGGCAATAATTACTAAACTCGATATTTAATTAAATTAATAATCAATACATTAACTATAAATTTTCCACAAACAGACAACAAAATACACATATACATATACATATTTATATACATATCATATCCTCATATGTTTGTAAAAGGGTGCATATGGGGACCAAAACTGATGCAAAAGGGTGTTTATGAGGACATTGTGGGCTTATGAGGACGGTCCTCATAGCCGATGATGTTAAAAGGTGTTTATGGGGACAGTCCTCATAAATCTTGTAAATATGCGAAAAGGTACTTATGAGAACCGTCCTCACAAGTACCACTATTCAGCAAAAGGTATATATTTATATACACCTATATACACCTATATACACTTCGCCCTAAAACCGTTCCAACAAAAGCCTCACAAATCATGATTAATCATGCGATGACATCAGAATTGATGCCATGGAGGCATCAAGTGTGATAATGCCTCGTTGAGAGATATAGTTTACATGACTTTTCGTGCCAGTGGACAATCGCGATGACATGACACGTGTTCATCAAATAGAAAAAGGGGGTTTCAATGCCATCATTTAATTAAACAATAACAGTGGCTAGAATTACAGATCCATGTAATTCCAGTATCCTCATAAATACCGATAGGCATAAAATCGTATATATCGAAGTCACTACTTACTGCCATTCGGTACTTGTGAAGACATCAGGTGGTATCGATCGGGTGGTCCTCATAAATACCGAAAGGCATAAAATCGTATATATCGAAGTCACTACTTACTGCTATTCGGTACTTGTGAGCACATCGGGTGGTCTAGATTTTCTTTCCATTAAAAAAAAATGGCAATAAGATGCCACTTCATGGAGTTACTTTGATTCGCTAACCTTTCTCCAAACTCCTACTTTTCTATTTTCTGTCAGCCAAAATTATTCAATGTTAATTCAGCATCCTTCTAATGCATATGACTTGAGGGCAATGGATACATCTGGGGATATTATGACCAATAATCGCACTTGACTAGTGAATGGGATAAAAATCATCGACTTTCGTACATGAGATTCAGCTGGATAGTTGATGACTCACCTAACAAAAGTGCATATTGGGACAGACGATTATCACAATATATAGGTGTGATATATCCGTCACGAAGGTCACTAGTATAGACACGTGTTCATCAAATAGGAAACGTCGGTTTCGATGTCATAATTAATTAAACAATAACAGTGGCTAAAATTACAGATCCTTGTAATTTCAGTGTCCTCATAAATACCGATAGGCCAAAAAACGTTTATATCGAAGTCACTACTTACTGCCATTCGGTACTTGTGAGGACATCGGGTGGTCTCGATTTTCTTTCCAGTAAAAAAAACGGCAATAAGATGCAACTTCATGGAGTTACTTTCATCCCCCACTTGTCTCCAAACTCCTACTTTTCTATTTTCTGTCCGTTCATCTGTTATTCAATGTTAATTCAGTATGATTTTTATCCCATTCACTAGTCAAGGGCGATTATTGGTCATAATATCCTCTGATGTATCCATTGCCCTCAAGTCATATACATTAGAAGGATGCTGAATTAACATTGAAAAATTTTTGCGGACAGAAAATAAGAAAGTAGGAGTTTTGAGAAAAGTGGGGGATCAAAGTAACTCCATGAAGTGGCATCTTATTGCCGTTTTTTTTTACTGGAAAGAAAATCGAGACCACCCGATGTCCTCACAAGTACCGAATGGCAGTAAGTAGTGACTTTGATATATACGATTTTATGCCTATCGGTATTTATGAGGACACTGAAATTACAAGGATCTGTAATTTTAGCCACTGTTATTGTTTAATTAATTATGACATCGAAACCGACGTTTCCTATTTGATGAACACGTGTCTATACTAGTGACCTTCGTGACGGATATATCACACCTATATATTGTGATAATCGTCTGTTTCCATATGCACTTTTGTTAGGTAAGTCATCAACTATCCAACTGAATCTCATGTACGATAGTCGCTGATTCAACAAAAGTCAAGAAAAATATGTAACGTATGCGCCATTTTCATCCCATTCAGCAGTCAAGTGCGATTATTAGTCATAATATCCCCAGATGTACCGATTGCCCTCAAGTCATATGCATTATAAGGATGCTGAATTAACAATGAATAATTTTGGCTGACAGAAAATAGAGAAGTAGGAGTTTGGAGAAAAGTGCGGGATCAAAGTAACTCCATAAAGTGATATCTTATTGCCGTTTTTTTTACTGGAAAGAAAATCGAGACCACCCGATGTCCTTACAAGTACCGAATGGCAGTAAGTAGTGACTTCGATATATACGGTTTTATGCCTATCGGTATTTATGAGGACCACCCGATCGATACCACCTGATGTCCTCACAAGTACCGACTGGCAGTAAGTAGTGACTTTGATATATACGATTTTATGCCTATCGGTATTTATGAGGACACTGAAATTACAAGGATCTGTAATTTTAACCACTGTTATTGTTTAATTAATTATGACATCGAAACCGACGTTTCCTATTTGATGAACACGTGTCTATACTAGTGACCTTCGTGACGGATATATCACACCTATATATTGTGACAATCGTCTGTCCCCATATGCACTTTTGTTAGGTGAGTCATCAACTATCCAGCTGAATTTCATGTACGAAAGTCGCTGATTCAACAAAAGTCAAGAAAAATATGTAACGTATGCTCCATTTTTATCCCATTCAGCAGTCAAGTGCGATTATTAGTCATAATATCCCCGGATGTACCGATTGCCCTCAAGTCATATGCATTATAAGGATGCTGAATTAACATTGAATAATTTTGGCTGACAGAAAATAGAGAAGTAGGAGTTTGGAGAAAGGTTAGCTAATCAAAGTAACTCCATGGAGTGGCATCTTATTGCCGTTTGTTTACTGGAAAGAAAATCGAGACCACCCGATGTCCTCACAAGTAAAGAATGACAGTAAGTAGAGACTTCGATATATACGATTTTATGCCTATCGGTATTTATGAGGACCACCCGATCGACCCCTGTCATTTTGGTCAACCGGTTGAAAAAGACAGTTGAGTCAACGTAAAAGTTCAACGGTTGAATTTGGACAGCTTCTCAACTGTTCATCTTGGAAAATCAACCATCCTGCATTTCTTGGATGCATCGACAGTTGACTCGACGGTATAATTATTGCGTCGAGTCAACCATCCAATCAACCGTCGAGGCAACCATCCACAGAAAACGCAGGATGGTTGACTGGATGGTTGCCTCGACGGTTGACTCGACGCAATATATTTAATGATTAATCAAATTATACTGCCTTGATAATTAAATTGATGATTTGCGGAGAATTGAGTAATCAAACACAGTGGGGGAAGGAATGTCCGCGAAGGAGTGAGCAAATGGGCGGTACATTTATTTTTATCGCGAGAACAATTGTTCTCGCTGTTTATGTACAATGCATTGTCGCATCAAAATGCAATAAAAATAAAATATGATTTTTTAAATATTGATGGAAATCATCACATTATCAGATATCACAATTTGTAAAATTTCATTAAACGCGTGGAATAATTATAAACCGCAGGTAGTTACGACGGTACATGTTTGTTGCGGCGGTGCAAAAATATAATTTTTGCATACCGTGTTGAAGACCGAAAAAGCCGGCACCTGCCACTCATTTTTCTCGGTTTTTTTGACAGTTATGGTACATAGAGATTCGCTTTCTCCGTTAATCCGCTTCCCATACATTAGGCATTTTTACACCGTACGCATTGTTATTTACAAAGATCATTACCACCGGGACTTCGACATCATTCGTTCCGATGAATACCCTGATATTTTCCCTTGGTGATAGTTTCCGAATGTGCCGTGCTTCACCGAAAATACCGTCATCGGCAAGTACAGCGATGATGAGGCCGTTGACACTGTGTTCGTCATGGCGAAATTGGATAATGTTTAATATTTCTCCAATTATGTTATTAGTGGTACAAACAAATTTGTTGCATGATCGTGTTTGTTCTCGATCTCCTCGACATCTGTATTCGATCCCGTTTATTTTCGCTCCTTTGTAGAACATAACGTTTTGCGGTAGATAATGCGCTTCGAGCAAAATTCGCGATTGCCAAGCACTTGGTTGTGCCATTATCACCTTTCCGAGGCCCTTAAAATCGTTAGCAACTCGGTGCGGTTCAGTTTCTTCATATTGCGAAGGTTTAGTTTTTTTTCCACTGTTCAATATCGAATATACAAGTTGTCGCGTCCTCGGTTCTACTCTTGCATCGTACATATGGAATTGCATAAATCGATGCATCAGGAATCTTGTTACAATTTGAGTCGGCCTTGAATTTGCGCTCGTTACTGAATCGATAATTTTTTTATTGTATGACTCGAACGGGAAAGCGGTATTGGCCCACAGCGGTCCCCAATCCTCAACCGACGTCGCCAAGTGATTGAGAAGATGTATGTTGTACGTCATGTTGTCAACGGTGTATTCCTTCTGGAATCCCTTTACGTACTCGAGCAGTAACGATTTCGCTTCTTGGAGATCATCGATGGATATGCTATTCCGGTACAATAAATGTGCTGCTCTCGACAGTAGAGTCAATAATTGAAGGTCGCACCGGCGAATTATACCCTGAAAACACAGTGGGCTGTAATACAGGAGCATATTGCGCCACTCGGATGCCTTCCAAAGTTTCGCATCTTTTATCGACCTAGGTTTTCTCGATATTCTGCCAGGCGGGCGAATCTTGAGCAATATGGCATCCACGTCGGTCAACTTATTTGGTTGACCGCTGTACCACGGATCAGTAGCTGTACCGAACAACAACAACATTACGTGTTGACGCATAACTCCTTGGTTGATATTGTGCATGGGATCGACAGGTGCGCCCTTCGCTAAATCATATTCGGGTAGTACAGTCATTATGGTATATCCTCGCACACCACAGACTCTTTGTCGCGTCTCGAATGCTTGGTCCATTTGTCGTCGAATTTCTTCGTCGGTGCGAAGAGTTACGTCTTGGACAGGGTACACTCGTTTACCGCCTTGTCCGATACCTTCGTGCAAACAATACGTGCACCCAAATTTACCATTAAATTGTGTCATTCGGACAATCGCACATCTGGCAGGGCTGTCGGCGATACAGATCGGTGTGATAAATCTGCTTGTTACTTTATCGATACCATTCGGCCTCCACGTTACGCCAGTTGTGTTTAGCGTTTGCAATTCGGTAACGATCGGAGAGAGAATCATATTCATATTGGGATGCACCGTTTCTACCCACACGCCTCCCAGTAATACGTGTCGTTTTCTCAGATGAGGGGGGAGTTCGTTGATCGTGAACAGGATTGGCCAAGCGCTGGCATTCGACGATTCCGAAACTTTACAGCCATCCGTATTAATCGTCAAGGAAAAGTTATTTTTGTCGTGCAAAAAACCGCCCGGTCGCGATAGTTTACAATACTCGAACCCGTCATAAATGTCTTCGATATTTTCGTCTTCTTTCTTTGTTCGTTCGTACCGGTATAAGAGAGAATCAGCAATACCAGGCTGAGCTAAGAGTTGTTTAAGCTGCGGAGTTAATGGTACCTGTATGAAGTAAGATTTCAATTTCATTCGATTTTCCTCCGAATCATTTTCCTTGCACGAACATGGCATTGGTACCATTTTCTCCGTTCCGAGATACCATTTGCAGCTACGACAAAACCAATGACGCACAATCGCCAATTCGTCACCATTTAGTAACATTTTCCACAGACCACGCATAGTTGTTGGGAGTTTGCTGCCGTTGGTGATGGAAGCCATCATTTTCAATAACGATACAGTTGTTTCGTAGGTTAAACGGTGTCGCGTACTTATGGCAATAATCATGGCCAGTAATTGACTTTCCGGTACATGAGGTCTCATTGTCGCGATTTGCAATAAATTATCCATGCCTTGTGCGTTGAAGTTTCCTTCCAAGTCATCGTTTTCCGATTCTTCCTCTTCACTACTATCGTTTCTCGAGACCTCGGTACTGTTGCTCGCGGACCCACGTGAACTCATCGAAATGTCGCTGCCGTTCCGACTATTGAAATCCACGCTTGCATTATCGTTCGTGGCATCCCAAGCCCTCAGGCTGTTATTGTCGGACGAATCCGAAATTTCCGAACCGTTCTTATCGGTACAATCACAAATCATCGCATTGTCTTCGCCATAATACCGTGTACTCTCCGCGTTGTCATTTCCGTCGGTATGAATATTCCTTGCAATCATATCGATTCCCGACCGCTCAGCGTTATTTCCTTCTTGCGCAGAACTGGTTTCCGAATCATCATCGATGCCCTCCGTTATTCTCCTACTGGCGACACTTTCGCATTCGTCGTCGTCATCGTCATTATCGTCGTTGTCGCCGCCCGGTATTTCAGACCTTCGGTACCGCTGCATCGAGGAAACGTCATCTCCGTCATGTTGCTTCGACCGTACCCAATGAACGGGATTTTGTTTCTCAAATTAAAAAAAAAATTCGTTTCATCTATGTACTTCTTTTATCCAGTATCGCATTGAACGACTAAATTTTTTTAAATTTTAATTAATAGCGTCTAATTTTAAACGTAACTTTAACTTACCGATCTCAAATTATCGGGTAATGTCACATTTTTTACAAAATCGTTCCCTGAATATATCAATCCTTGCAGCGCAATAAATCTTTGTCGTCGTCTCTTTATGGTCCTTGCACACACTGGCCTTTCATCATACGATAGGTCTCCACGTTCAGGCGGATCTGGATCGATGTCATCAGCCATTGTTCAGTTGCAGCTATGTACATGCAATCTTCGACGTTTAGAGTGTTCTGGAATAAGCGAACAATTGTTATGATTTGGCATCACAAGCATATACTGGTCCAATCTCCACGCGAGGAAGTTTAAATTCATACCTTTTGTTAGAAACACTCGTTATTGAAAGCTGAATATATTGTATAGACTTTAATATTCGTGAAGTAAATCGTTGTCAGGCGTCTGCCGGTTGGAGGCGGGCTCTCGCCGCTGTAGACCAAAGAATATGAACGTTTAATAGTAAAGATTAATGAATGGTTAAATGGATATATATGTGTGAATGATAATAAAGGTAAGTAAACTGGTATACAACTGAATGAGACTGAATCGTCTTTCCTACAGGGTAATCGTATGGCCACACAGGCTCGCGTCGCGTCGTTACACTCGTTATCGTATCTGGGAGACTAGGCCGTCGCGCCTTTGTCCCTTGTTACACTCGTTATCGTTGCTAAGAGGCTAGGCCGTCGCGCCTTTGTCCCTTCGCGTGAGTTGATATTCGTCGTGTTTGCTTGCGTCGCCAACCACGCTCGAACTCGAACTGAGTTCCCAGGCAGTTGCCTCGGGGTACGCGGGCTCGCGCCTGCGCCGTACATGCGTGTGGCGTTGCACGCGTCGTGTCTCTAGGTTCGTTCGGCTGACGTCGATGAAACTCGGGAAGGCGTTTATAACACTTTGCAACTTCACAGTTTTCTAATTACTGTATTTATAAAGGGTGATTTTTTTGAGGTTAGGATTTTCATGCATTAGTATTTGACAGATCACGCGGGATTTCAGACAAGGTGTCAAAGAGAAAGATGCTCAGTATGCTTTGACATTTCATAATGAATAGACTTACTAACGAGCAACGCTTGCAAATAATTGAATTTTATTACAAAAATCAGTGTTCGGTTCGAAAAGTGTTTCGCGATTTACGTCCGATTTATGGTCTACATAATCGACCAAGTGAGCAAACAATTAATGCGATTGTGACCAAGTTTCGCACTCAGTTTACTTTATTGGACATTAAACCAACCACACGAATGCGTACAGTGCGTACAGAAGAGAATATTGCGTCTGTTTCTGAGAGTGTTGCTGAAGACCGTGAAATGTCGATTCGTCGCCGTTCGCAGCAATTGGGTTTGTGTTATTCGACGACATGGAAGATTTTACGCAAAGATCTTGGTGTAAAACCGTATAAAATACAGCTCCTGCAACAACTGAAGCCGAACGATCTGCCACAACGTCGAATTTTCAGTGAATGGGCCCTAGAAAAGTTGGCAGAAAATCCGCTTTTTTATCGACAAATTTTGTTCAGCGATGAGGCTCATTTCTGGTTGAATGGCTACGTAAATAAGCAAAATTGCCGCATTTGGAGTGAAGAGCAACCAGAAGCCGTTCAAGAACTGCCCATGCATCCCGAAAAATGCACTGTTTGGTGTGGTTTGTACGCTGGTGGAATCATTGGACCGTATTTTTTCAAAGATGCTGTTGGACGCAACGTTACGGTGAATGGCGATCGCTATCGTTCGATGCTAACAAACTTTTTGTTGCCAAAAATGGAAGAACTGAACTTAGTTGACATGTGGTTTCAACAAGATGGCGCTACATGCCACACAGCTCGCGATTCTATGGCCATTTTGAGCGAAAACTTCGGAGAACAATTCATCTCAAGAAATGGCCCGGTAAGTTGGCCACCAAGATCATGCGATTTGACGCCATTAGACTATTTTTTGTGGGGCTACGTCAAGTCTAAAGTCTACAGAAATAAGCCAGCAACTATTCCAGTTTTGGAAGACAACATTTCCGAAGAAATTCGGGCTATTCCGGCCCAAATGCTCGAAAAAGTTGCCCAAAATTGGACTTTCCGAATGGACCACCTAAGACGCAGCCGCGGTCAACATTTAAATGAAATTATCTTCAAAAAGTAAATGTCATGGACCAATCTAACGTTTCAAATAAAGAACCGATGAGATTTTGCAAATTTTATGCGTTTTTTTTTAAAAAAAAGTTCTCAAGCTCTTAAAAAATCACCCTTTAAATGCATTTTTCAATAGGCTTTATAATAATTTCCTCAACAACAAATAAATGCCGTTGGACTCCTACAATTCGTATTGTGTTATTTCTTCAATACAGTAATGATTTGTTTTCTGAAACAATAATTTTCAAAATTTTTTGCCCGTCATATACATATATCGATCTGTACGAGTAGCGCGGTACAAAAAAATGTTACAAACGCATACTTACAAGGGGACCACATGGTCGTCGGAATTTTGTAATTTTTTATACTCATGGTACGTAAAGTTGAGACCCCAAATATGAATATCCCCAAGTAATACGACGCCATATTCAGAAATTCTCGAGAAAATGATAATTTGTTAATAATAATATGGTAATTAGCAAATATTTAATGAATTTTAAATATAAAATACGTAGGTATTTGAATTGGAAAAAAAAAAAAACAAAAAAAAAAGTGACCAAAGCGAGACTCGATCCCACTAGCCAGTGATTACCAGACTCCAGCGCTACCCACTGAGCTATCCACTCAGTTGAAAATATTATTTTTGTTTCTCTATTTGAGTTGCTCGCTCTAACTTCAAAGTCGATTTTCTCGAGAATTTCTGAATATGGCGTCGTATTACTTGGGGATATTTATATTTGGGGTCTCAAATTTACGTACCATGAGTATAAAAAATTACAAAAATCCGACGACCATGTGATCTCCTTGTTAGCCCAGATGAGGGAATTTCCCTTTTGGGCACCCTCTCCACTGGGTCTGTTTTAGCGCCCACTGCGCGCGCACCCGGCGCACCGACCAATCAGCAGTCAGGTAGCGTGTGACGTCAGACACTACGCCTGTGTCGAGACGAGGTTTGTTACGAGCGGCGCAAGCCTTCCCCTGACGCGCCTAGCACGGGCAGCGTGGTGAGGGCAGCGAGATAGGGGCAAAATTCCCTTATCTGGCATCACTGAGCCACGTGCGGATCTGTTTGCGTCAGTCGAAGTGTCAGTTTGGTATCGCAAGCATATATACTGGTCCAATTTTCAATATTGTATTTCGAAAATGGCAAACAATTTCTGCGTCATCAAGTACACCCGTAATTACGAAAATGTTATTACTGCCTGCCGAATTGATGAATTGCGGTATCGAATAGCAGGCGTCGCTGATGTGACTTATAGAAAATGTACTGAAAATATAATATTCGACGCAAAATTGGGTTCCACCGATACACTGAGATACCCATTGGAGAACGGCGATACACAATCGTTACACAAAGCTGTCGTTTTAAGGTTAACAAGTAAGTTCGCAATTTTTATTTCCATACATTGTAATGATAAGAAACCACGGTAAATATACAGTTTAGCGGACCCATTTCCGATCGCCTTCTAACAAGGCGCGTTTGACGCGTTTTTGTATGCCTAACAACTTTTCCCTCTGACAAAATCGTCGCTCACTGTCCATTAAAAAGTTGTTAACAAATAAAGTTGGTAAAATAACAATAAAATAAAAAGAACTTAAAGACCCTAATTCTGCAGTTTTATCAACTTTATTTGTTAATAACTTTTTAATGGACAGTGAGCGACGCTTTTGCCAGAGGAAAAAGTTGTTGGGCATACAAAAACGCGTCGAACGCGCCTTGTTAGAAGGCGATCGGAGATGGGTCCGCTAAACTGTATATTTACCTAAACATCTAGAGGTCATGTGGTTCGATATGCATGTGTATTCTGTGTACATCGTTCGGGCGTCATTAGGCATCGCTTTTCGGTTTGTTTATCTTCTACCAAGGAGAAGGAACTATAAAGATATAAACAAAGAATATACATAGTATTTATTGCGATTGCCAAATGTCAGGCTCTCGAGTGCAAGTAGAAAGGTAAACATACGAAGACAAGCCCCGGTCCTCAACACGGCTTACGTTACCCGACATCTATATTATATATCTATATTATATATATCTATACTCTGGCTCGCCTATCAGCGAGCGGCCCTGCAGTGCCCGCCTGACGGCTTACGGAAAGGCACAGAAATACGGCGTGGCGCTTAACGTGTTAAGGAAGAACTGATGTCATAATCCCAGATAAAAATCGTATTTGATGAGAAATTTCGAACTTCGTGACTCAATAAAAATCTGAACAAATTCATCAATATTTGTCATGTTATAAACAATAATTATCAATGATAATATTGCCCAAAAGTTATTAACAAATTGTTTGAACAAATAATTTTGCAATAACTTTTCGGTGACCGCTGCTTTTTCTTGTACGAATCGAAAGTGTGCATTTTTCTGAACGTTCATGAATTTTTTCAGCATTTTCTCATCGTTTGGAAATTCCAGTTTTGAAATTTTCAGAATAGCTGTTTTCATGCCATTTTTCGTTCGATATCTTTAAAACTTGTCAGAACTGATGATGGAACTGCGTACAAAAACATATATAAAATTTACATTTTTTTTCGTATTTCATAATATTTCTTTTTAATTTCAAAACGATGAGAAAATTCTGAAAAAATTCATGAAAGTTGGGAAAAATGCACATTTGATTCGTACGAGAAAAAATAGAGGTCACCGGAAAGTTATTGCAAAATTATATGTTTAAACAATTTGTTAATAAGTTTTGGGCAATATTATTATTGATAATTATTGTTTATAACATGCCAAATATTGCTGAATTTTTTCAGATTTTTGTTGAGTCACGAAGTACGAAAATTCTCATCAAATATAATTTTTCTATGGGATTGTATCACCAGTTCTTCTTAAGCTAACGGTGCAAACATTTTTTCAACTTCGTTATCTCTTCGCTCCGCAGAAACTATGGAGGAGGCATCAATGTTGGCAACCGAAGAAATCAAAATTGCAAAGAGTGGTCGTGGCCAACGCTTGAGACACCCAAAGACGTTGAATCACACCCCCCTGGTAGTGACCGTCAATTCTCAATTGGAAAAGGAGAAGACTGTGGCACGCACGCAGAACGAAGAGATGTACCGCCAGAAGGCAGCATGGAAAGCTAGCGAGGTTAGTCTGAATATAATTTAATCACTGTAATCCCTGTGGGATGTACCGATGCGGACACCACAGTTTTTTTACCTTTGGTATGAAGCGTTAACAAAAATATTGATAATGGCACATTTTTTTTTTTTTTTTTTTTTTTTTAATTATTGATATATTACGACTGAGTCTAGAACTCATTTAGTAATTTACATTGCATAATAAAATATTTCAATTATTCGGCGTAATCAAGTGATTATTCCCAGTTTTGTGTAACTCCTCCTCAGATTTTTCGCCACAGTAAGTCTACTGACCTCCTGGTCGCGATAAGTCCAGCGGTTTGGTTCTTTGCAGTCTTCGTGTTGGTGTGGTAGTCAGCATACAGCGTATGTCCACATTTTCATGCTGGTGCAGACGTTGTAGGTGTTTTGTTGCATGGTGCTTGATTTCGTCCACGACAAGCTCAATCTTTAAATCTCGATGGAGGTTGTCGTTTCGAATGTACCACGGTGCATTAACAATACATCGTAGGATTTTATTTTGAACTGTTTGTATGATTTTGATATTTGTCTTCTTAGCACAACCCCAGAGTTGGCTACCATATGTCCATACAGGTTTTAGGATTTGTTTGTATAACAGCAATTTGTTATGGATCGCTAGTTCAGATTGTCTCCCTAAGAGCCAGTACATTTTTCTAAATTTTATGTTTAGTTCTTCTCTCTTCTTTTTTATGTGTTCCTTCCATCTTAGTTTGGCATCTAAAGTCATGCCGAGATATTTAGCAGTATTTGCATGCGGTACTACTATCGAGTTTATCATTATTGGTATGTGATTAACTTTTAGATTTGTAAAGTTCACTTGTATTGATTTTGCTTCATTTAATTTAATTCGCCATTTCTTTGTCCAATTACATATCAGGTCAGTAGCCTTCTGTAATCTACTAGTTGAGTCATTGATGTTCTTTGCTGTTGCAAGTATTGCCGTGTCATCGGCAAAAGTAGCCATTGTTGCTTCTGTATTTGGTATATCTCTAGTATACAGGAGATAAAGTATTGGTCCAAGGACACTCCCTTGTGGTACTCCTGCTGTTATTCTTTTCAGTGCGGAATATTCATTCTCATACTTTACTCGGAAGTGCCTCTCTGATATGTATGATTTTAAGATTTGAAAAAATTGCTGAGGAAGATCTCGATGAAGTTTGAATTCTAAACCCTGGTGCCATACTTTGTCAAATGCTTGCGCTACATCAAGGAATATAGTTGAGCATATTTGTTTGCTTTCTAGCGATTTCTCGATTACGTCAGTAATTCGATGTACTTGTTCTATTGTGGAATGTTTTTCCCTAAATCCAAACTGATGTGAAGGGATAAGATTCCTTTCTTCGATAATTGGTTTCAGTCTTTTAAGAAGAAGTTTTTCAAAGAGTTTTGATAATGTTGGTAGCAGAGAAATTGGCCTATATGAAGCTTTATCATTCGGAGGTTTGTTCGGCTTAAGAATCATAATTACTTCTGCAACTTTCCATTGTCTTGGTACATATCTTAGTCGAAATGCAGCATTAATTATATGCACTAGTTTCCTCAACGCTTTCTCCGGTAAGGCTTTTATTATCTGACCCGTTATAAGATCATATCCTGGAGCCTTATACGCATTCAGATTATTCTTGATTTCCCATTTTAGTTCTTTCAATGTTACAGGCGTAATTATCATTTCATCCTGTTTATTTATTGGGGTAATATTTTCCTCTTCCGTTTGTTTGGGGTAGGGTTGGAATGTTTCTTCAAGGTGATTTGCAAACAAATCTGCTTTTTGTTTAGCATTTCGAGCCCAATTTTCTTTATCTTTAATTGGAGGAACCTGAAGCTGGGGTCTTTTAAGATTCTTAGTTGCTTTCCATAATGAATAATCAGTATCTTTTTGCCCAGTTAGTGTGCTGAGGTATTGATTGACTGACTGGTTTTTAATGTCTTTTAATAGGTATTTAAATTTGTTACACAAGTGATTAAATATCCTCTTATTTTCCGGGCTTCGATGTTTTTGCCAATTCTTCCGTGCTTTTCTTTTGTTTTTAAGAAGTTCTCTCACTTCCTCTGGATAGCTAGCGTTGCGCTTCATTTCCTGCTTATTATTAGGGGTGCTTTCCCATGCAGCACTTTGGATATTATGGATGAGCTTATCTAGTTCGTCTTCTATTTGGGCTGGTCCATGTATTGGGTTCTGCAGATTAGTTCTTTCTGTTAACTGTGTTTGGAAGAGATCCCAATTAGTTTTGAAGCTCGTCAATTTTGGGTTGCTCTCTTTCATAATAATTGTTTGGCTAAGTACCATAATAACTGGTGAATGATCTGATGATAGGCTTTCACTGTTCTCTATATGGATATAATTATCTGAGATCCCCCTTGTAATAAAGAAGTCTATAAGATCTGGAGTCTTACTGTTATCCGTAGGCCAATAGGTTGGTGTACCGCCTGAGTGAAATTCGCATTTTAGTTGTTGGCCTGCTGCGAACAGTTCTTTTCCTTTAGCAGTCGTTAATCGTGATCCCCAATAGGTATTTTTTGCATTATAGTCACCTCCAATTAGAAAGACACTTCCTAGTGTTTTGAGAAGATTAGTATAATCTACTTGTTTGAGATTGTATCTTGGAGGGCAATATATTGCTGAGATACTACAAGTTTTACTATTGTTTAGTTGTATTTTGACGGTTGTGACTTGCATGGTAAGCTCCTCGACCTTAGGTTCTTCATTATGTTTTATGTGATCTTTTATGATGATAGCTGATCCACCTCTAGCTTTGTTCGCTGGATGTAATGCATGGTAGCAATTATATCCTTTTATTTTACAGAATGAAGTTTTGGTAAAGTGGGTTTCTGATATAAGACATATATCTATATTATGCATGTTTAAAAATATTTCTAGTTCTTGAATGTGATGCAATAGTCCATTTGCATTCCATGTTACAATTCGTAGTGACTTATTCATTTCTTTTGTTTATAATTTGATTTTATATAATTTATATTTTGATACACTCGATCAAGGTTTTCTTCTACTTTTTTGTTGAAACTAGATTGTGATTTCATTTCTTCTAATGTGTTCTGCAGATTCGTTTCCTGCGAAATAAGCCTTTGGTTGAGGTTCTCTAGATTTCTCAGTATGTCCTGTAAAACGAGATCCACTTTTAACTGTTTTTGCTCTGTTTGCTGAGCTATTTGTGCATAAGTAACGTTTCCATTTACTCGTTCTCTTTGTATGTTAGAGTTAGTAGTTGACGGTTTTGGCTCCGTGTTTGTTTTTATAAGTTGTACATTTCGTGATTTATCTGGTTTGCGCGATTTGTCTCTCATTTTTTGTAGCTCTACTGCAACTTCACATCCTCTGTAGTTGGCTGGATGCTCGCCTTTACAGTTGATACACTTCGGTTTTATATTTCGAGGAACTGTACAGTCGTTTCCTGCGTGTTTTCCTGCACATTTAACACATCTAACTTCTCGATAATGGCACATGATATACATTTCCGTTTGCAGAAAAAAAAAATAAAACAAATAATTAATTAATTAATGGTGCCCTGTTCACCTACATAGGAAATTGAAGACACGCCGCAGAGAGATCTTGTCGTTTATAATCCTTGCAATGTATTTGGGACAACAGCTGCAGCAAAAGACGCGTCGGCATCAGATTTCTCAACTTCTCAAACACCAGAGAAATTATTTACGGAAAGCAGGTCGACGAGTCCGGACTGTCATGTATCGCGGGTACGTCATGGTTTGGAAATAAATGCCAGAGCGGCAAACTGTTTAATGAATGATCTTTATTCGGTATTGTATGCAGAAAGCAACTTGCGCACCGCAAGGCGGGCCTTCGCTGCCATGGAAAAATAGGCGCCGTCGCATTTCCAGTGAAGATTCGTCGGAGGAAACCGTAAACAAATATATTAGCTGACCTCGTATGGTAGGTTTAAAATCGGTACAATATTATTGTATAGGACGATGAATCGCTCGGAAAGAAGAAGAAGAAGAGGATGAACAACAGGACGAAGCATCGTGGACACCGGTCGTCACAAAAATACCACACGTCTGAGGATATTGCTCGTTTGGCGAGATCCGTCAACGCCAAATGGGAGCGACTGTGGAGACGTACTGCGGAATTATCGACTTCAACGGCACGATCCGGCGATGGCGTGCCAGTAAGGACGAATAGATTAACTATCCCGGCCGCCGATGAGGATAATATGGTACGATAAAATTATTGAGATAGCACTTACATCCCGAAATTAATATATTACTGCAAAATTTCATTTTCAACAGGTGACTCTCGTACCGGAAGAACGCTTCAGTCGCACGTGCGTCGCACGCGCTGCGGAAGCGAAATGGATGAGAAAACGCATAAACATTCTCGCAGAAGATTTTTGGCCGCTGGAACAACGATGCCAGCTTACGTTGATGAAGAAACCTGCAAATACTGAGTACCGGACGATAACAACAAAGGAAATCGATATTTTGACTGGTAAATGGACAGGAGGCACATTTATACGCTAGACATTGACGACGAAAACAAATTTAATACAACTTAACCTTCATTCCTGACATATAAAGAGGCAGCGAAGATTCTGGAACGGACTCACCCTCTCAACGACGAAGACATCAACGATTCCAGAGTAGTTCGAACGTGGATTTCGGCAAAAATCAAATCAGATCGAAACCGTCACCGGCCAGGGAGTACGTCGAATAAATCGCGTTCAGGAACGTCACGATCACCGCAGTTAACTACGAGTACTAATGACTGGGCCGAAACTGTTGAGCAGGGTGCTGCGGCAATAACGCAAGAAAATGAGCATTGCAGCCTGGAAGACACTTAAGTGTGGAGCTTTTTTATTATTTATTTCTATAATATGCAGCAGGCTGTGAATAAAAAGAAAAAATGTATGTTAATTGATTACATGCCAATATTTGAACAAAAATTCATAAAATACATAAATATCATTTTTCTATCCATCCATCCCTCCTTCTCTCAACTCGCTCCGGGAAAGAAACGTTATTTCCACCTGAGGTTCATCATCAGCAGGTGAAAATCATCGATTTATTGGATTGCCCGACATTCCATCGGGCAGCCGTTGAAGCAACCGTTGAGTCAACCATTGAATCAACCATCCAGCGAAAACAAAATGGCCACGGTTGAGCAACCGTTGAGTCAACCATCCAGCAGAAACAAAATGGCCACGGTTGAGCAACCGTTGAGTCAACCATTAGGATTCTTTTTTACGGTTGACTTTATAGTTGTAAAGCTGTCCAAATTCAACCGTTGACATTTTCGGTTGATTTTGCAGTTGCTAAAATTGCTAGGGACACCACCTGATGTCCTCACAAGTACCGAATGGCAGTAAGTAGTGACTTTGATATATACGATTTTATGCCTATCGGTATTTATGAGGACACTGACATTACAAGGATCTGTAATTTTAGCCACTGTTATTGTTTAATTAATTATGACATCGAAACCGACGTTTCCTATTTGATGAACACGTGTCTATACTAGTGACCTTCGTGACGGATATATCACACCTATATATTGTGATAATCGTCTGTCCCAATATGCACTTTTGTTAGGTGAGTCATCAACTATCCAGCTGAATCTCATGTACGAAAGTCGATGATTTTTATCCCATTCACTAGTCAAGTGCGATTATTGGTCATAATATCCTCTGATGTATCCATTGCCCTCAAGTCATATGCATTAGAAGGATGCTGAATGAACATTGAATAATTTTTGCGGACAGAAAATAAGAAAGTAGGAGTTTTGAGAAAAGTGGGGGATCAAAGTAACTCCATGAAGTGGCATCTTATTGCCGTTTTTTTATTGGAAAGAAAATCGAGACCACCCGATGTCCTTACAAGTACCGAATGGCAGTAAGTAGTGACTTCGATATATACGGTTTTATGCCTATCGGTATTTATGAGGACCACCCGATCGATACCACCTGATGTCCTCACAAGTACCGAATGGCAGTAAGTAGTGACTTTGATATATACGATTTTATGCCTATCGGTATTTATGAGGACACTGAAATTACAATAGTTGGTTAATAAATTAAAAGATTTTATAATTAAATATATACAGAGGGCTATATTCATACTGGACACATTTGAATGCCTCGTAAAACTATAAAGACGATTATCGGGATATGGAAAAGTCCCCGGTGTCCTCACAAGTACCAAATAGCATCAACTTCAGACGAGTAAACCTTATATTGTACATTCCAGATGTATTTTCTGAAAATGTCTATTGTCTACTATATTAAATATACAGATTATCACACAGCCAACATTATTTTGCTATTGAGACCGATGGAACATGTCATAGATTAGAGTTAAATACTAATGTAAATGCGTGTCCCCACAAGTACCACTAGACAAGTGAAAATGGATGTAAAATGGTGTTTATAGGGACCGTCCTCATAAACACCCTTTTGCATAAATTTGGGACTTGGTGTATATGATAGAACCAGATATCAAATTTGAAAAATTTTATTAGAGTTGTTCTTTCATGGATCGTACTAGCTTATGTACACTGAAAAAAATCCATTTTTTTTGTGTCCCCATAAGTACCCTTTTACAAACATATATATATATATTTATATATACATATACATATTTTATTTCAATAGCGAATCAACAAAAGCATCGACTACTCAGATACAAGCTACAAGATAAAAAAAAACAAATGCGCAAACATGTAAAGAATATCGTGAGAGAAAAAAAATACAGGATATAAGAGTACAAAACATCAGTGCACAAAGATCTGATGAATGTCGTGAGAGGGAAAATTAGAAGAAATTAAAAAACCTAAAACGCATAAGCAAAGATCTAAAGAATATCGTGACAAAAAAAAACAAAAACAAACTAATTGAAATACAGCTGAAAAATACTGACCATCTTTGACAAAGATCTAATGAAGAAATTAAAAAACCTACAACTGATGCACAACAAAGATTACACGATATAACAATAAAGAAACAAAACATTGAATTACAGCAGCAAAATACAGACCATCTTCCAAGGTAACATATCACATTATAAATATTTACATTTACCGCTTATTAATTTTATTTATTAAAGATTATCATCATTATTAGCTGATATATATTTTTAAATATTTTTTTAATTATTTTATTTTATTGTTTTATTTTATGTTGATATTATAGCATCTCGACTACAAGTCGTACTGAATATATGAAGGAATATCGACGGAAAAGAAAATTAAAAAATCAAAGCATTCAATTAAATACCTTGCTAGCAAAACATCATTCAGATGCGTAAGTAATTTATTTATCTTTCTACTGTATATTCTCTGTGAAATATGATTTATATTTGTTCGATATTTTTTTGTATGGTTATTTTTAGATCTCCCGAGAATTAACAATGAACCAGCAGAATCTACAACAAGATACAATACCACTATCGATGCAGTTTTTTCATTCAATCGCAAACATGTGTCCTATTTTAGTTATCACAAACCAATCATTACTGCGATTGACTGTACAGATTAAGTTTATATTTAGTTTATATATTTTTGTACAATAATTAGTAATGAAAAGTTTATTCCTAAAAAATATATTAATTACAATTTTATTACCATTCCTTCATTTATTTTATTTTTTCATTTAATTACTCTCCAACGCTGTTAATTTATTTAATTGTGCCTCTTATTTAATACATAATATATAGTGAAAGGAACTTCGTTCCAACCGGGTGTCCCACCGACACCTCTTTTTTTTCATATTGTAAGTATACATCGAAATGTCCTTTAGATAGGTCCTGCGTAAAACGTAATCTCCCTACATCGTGACATCTATTACCGAAACTTTCATATAGTTTTCCATTACGATATACCTCGAATATAAAATCAAATATTTGGCCTGCTGCTACCAGTTCGCATGTACCACCATAAGTAAATTGTTCCGACATTTGTGTTAAGTATTTATTTGAGCTAGTATAGTTGTCTCCCTCGTTATTATGAGATAAGATAGAAAACTCTTCCCAATTATTTTTAACGTGCTCTACGATTAGCTCGCGTACTTTTCTAGCCATTAATTAAGTATTATACATTACATATGAAAGAGATCTGAACAAACAGTTTCCATCTCTTGTTATCGGAACAATAGTATGTGGTACCCTTTCCCCATTAATTTCTAAATACTCTATTGACATTTTTTTTATATTGAAAGGTATTCCTAAATGAATTTAATATTATTTTATCTTATTTCAATAATATTTTTAAAATATTTTCTTTTATCTAATTTCTTATTATTTTTTTTTATTTTAAATTACTAATTTTTTTAAATCTCCTCTCTTCTCTCTTCACTTTATGTCTTGTAAATACGCAAATATGTCTTGTAAATACAATAACGAACGTTATAGGTACGTTTCACATACCTTACGTCTTCTGCGTACCTTACGTCTCTTGCGTGTCTTAAATATCTTATGTTTCTCTCTCTTTCTCTCTCTCTTTCGTGTTGTACTTAAGAAGATGTTGTAGTGGTACTGAGAATTCTCATGCGCGTTGTGCGAATTCAAAATTCGTCTTTTGCGTTTTTTTCCGACGTCTGTCTCATGTCTTGTAAGATCTATTGAATTTACAGATTAATTAGAATCTGTCGTTTTTATTGAACGTCGGTATAACGGTAGTTTTGCGACTTTATGAACATAATGATTTTTACATACCTCGTTCGTCTCTATCTTGCTCTCGCTCTCTCACTCTCGCTCTCTCGTTCTCTTTATCTCTCTTGTGTTGTGTTTCCGAAGGCCCGGAGTAGGACAGTGAATTCTCGCGCGCGTTGCACGAGTTTAAAACGCCACGTATAATGCCTGTTTTTGTAACGTGTACTTCTTACGTCGCTTTCGTTTCTCTCGCTATTATCTCTCTTGTGTAATATGTTAGATTGTGTTCCTCAATTTTCATATTTTTTTGTTTTCGTCTCTCTGAATGTAGAAACATGTACGATATCTCGAATCGAAAAAATGTTGTTCATTTAGCGACACTCACATTTAAACTGTGTCATATTTCAAAGCAAGTGTGTCAAAGCATCCGAAATGGACACGGACAATCACGAAAGTTTTTTCCAAAAAGATGTGAGTATTGTATATAGCACCAGAGGTTTGGGCTGAGCGTGGTATTTATTTATTTTTTTAATTTTTCAACTGAATCTGAATTAAAACCTTTAAAGACGATTAGGGCAAAATATTAATTAATACTCTAATTATAAACATAAACAACCTTCGTAAGCAAAAACCAAGATTCTAGCACCAGAGGTTTGAGCTGGACATGGTATTTATTAAATTTTTTTATTTTTCAACCGAATCTGAATTCGGCCTTTTAAGGGCTATTTAGAACAAAATACTGAATTATATTTTGCAGTAAAAGCGTAATCAACTTTCGTAAGCGAAAATAAACTCAGAATCTTATCATGCTTGACAGAATTTGAGAAAACGCAAATTTGTATTGGTAACCTTTGCAAGGAAAATTAAGAAATATGCGAAAAACAACCCTGTACACTCCCATAGGGATAGAATTTCAAAAAAACCGTTAAAACACTTTCTACAGTTTCTAACCCTTTTACACCCCCTTAGGGGTGGAATTTCTAAAAATCCTGAAATTGGTTTTTAAACATTTGTATGAGTAACATTTGCAAGCAGAAACCAAGGCGATATCTCATCGTGCCTAAGAAATATTGAGAAATACGTAAAAACATATTGAAACCCTTTCACACCCACTTAGGGGTGGAATTTCTAAAAATCCTGAAATTGGTTTTTAAACATTTGTATGAGTAACATTTGCAAGCAAAAACGAAGGCGATATCTCATCGTGCCTAAGAGAAATTGAGAAATACGTAAAAACATATTGAAACCCTTTTACATCCCCTTAGGGGTGGAATTTCTAAAAATCCTGAAATTGGTTTTTAAACATTTGTATGAGTAACATTTGCAAGCGAAAACCAAGGCGATATCTCATCGTGCCTAAGAGATATTGAGAAATACGTAAAAACATATTTAACCCTTTTACACCTCCTTAGGGGTGGAATTTCTAAAATTCCCTTCTTATCGGGTGTCTACGCCATGAAAGGAATATACACCCCAAATTTCATGATTGTAGGTTCAGGGGTTTGGGCTGGTCGGTGATGAGTATGAAATTATAGAAATGCGGCTCTGACACGTACGCATGCAGCTATGCGCCGCCGAACCTTGGGGGCGGGACATATGAATAGAAGAGGCCGTTTAGCGCGAGGCACGGCGTGGCTGTCCTCTGGCGCCAGGGCATGCCTAGACCACCCCGCTTCCTACCCTGTGATGCCTTCTCATTGGTGAGTCCGAAAGGGGCGTGTCCCCGAACCATCCCACCCCTATTCCTGATTGGACCCCCAGCAGCTCCCACTCCCTGTTCACCTATCGCAGTGTTCTGATTGATGCTTTTTCCTCCGCGCCATCCGTCGGTATCTGGACCGTACTTAATTGCCGATGCGCCATCTACTGTCGATAATCGGCATGTTACCGACAGTCGGTAAAAGAGATCGAATACGGCAGTCGGATGATTAGATTATGTATCGGTGATCGGTAAAGTAAATCGGTTGTCAACCGTAGGTATGTAACCGAGCATCGGTAGGGCAGATTTGGGAGTGACGGTAGATTAGTATGTTTTAGATAGACAGTATGTTGTAGATAGTTTATGTTTTTTTTTAAATATTATTTTACTTAATTTTTTTTAGTGAACTAGCATAAGCACCCGTGCTTCGCCACGGGTATCTTTAAAGCTAATTCTTTTAAATTGTTTGTAAAGTTGTTTGTTTTAAGGTATTACTCGGAACGTTAAAAAAAAAAAAATTTACACAAAGTCATTCCCAAGCTAATAAATTCGGCGTTCCAACGTAATAAAGCAAAGTATTCAAATCACGGTTTTGCCACGATTCCAGCCAAATGGATGAAAATTCTAGCACCTTTAACTTGGGTTGTATATATTT
The DNA here is from genome assembly GCA_963942595.1 of Cylloceria caligata. Taxonomy (NCBI): domain Eukaryota; kingdom Metazoa; phylum Arthropoda; class Insecta; order Hymenoptera; family Ichneumonidae; genus Cylloceria; species Cylloceria caligata. The sequence goes on from OZ012709.1 coordinate 10,692,523, forward strand.
TTTTCATTGCGTCAGCACTCAATTTGGATGAATGTTTGTAATAAATTTTTGGCGATAACAGTATTTTTTTTAATGTTTATTTAAAAAAATTTTTTAATGCTATCTTGTCCATACCACCACGTTGTAGATAGCTTGGCGCGTTTTTTTATAGTGGTGTCCCCTGTAGGCCTATACCACTTTTCCATTTTTTCAACTTTTTCTTATTGTTCACTACTGTTTCTTACACATTTTTTAAAACTATTTTTCTTCTTTTCTGTTTTTTTTAAATTCTTTATTTTAGTACTTCTTTATACACTACATTAGTTGTTTTTCCCATTGGTGTTAGTATTACTAATTTGCTTGATGAGCTCACTCTTGAGCAAGCCACATATAATTGTCCATGTGAAAAACAATCTTCTCTTAAATCTATCCCTGCGTTTTTTAAAGTCTGGCCTTGAGATTTATTTATAGTCATTGCAAAGCAAATCTTTATTGCGAACTGTAGTCTTTTAAATTCGAAACAATAATCTGTTGTTATAAGTGGAATACGTGGTATAAATATTGACTCTCCGCGAGCAGGACCAGTGAGAACTGTAGCCTCAATTATATTTTTATTTAGAGCTTTTACTTGCAATATGGAGCCATTGCATAGTTTTGGTGGGTTTAGATTCCTTATTAACATTATTGGTGCTCCCACTTTCAGTAGAATTTTGTGTGCAGGAAATTCTGGAGGATTTAGTGTGTTTAGAAATTCCACGGGATAGTTTACCACATTATCAATTTGTACTACTGAATCGACAGATTTATATTCCATTGTTGCTTCTTCATACATTTTTATTATAATTTTATTAATAATTTCTGCTTTATCATTCTTCGATGTTAAAATTGCTCGCTCGCATAGCCAATCCATACTTCTGTTTTATATTTTCAATATCTGGGTATATCTTTTCTATAAGGTCTTCTATTGTCGTCACTATTGTGCCTAATCTTTCAGTTATGATGATTTTTCCATCGGTTTCTTGATATTCTCCATTACCTATTTTTAATAATATGTTTGAAAATTCTCCTGCATTGATATCTCCTCTTAAATGTACTCTCATATTTTTACTTAATGATATTTTATGTATTTTTGGCCATAAATATGATGCTTTTATGCATGCTTTTACTTCGTCTGCTCGAGTTCCCCTTGGCACTACTGGTAAAGTTTGTCTAAAATCTCCGGCTAACAGCATAGTAATTCCTCCCATTACTTTATTGTTTTCTCTAATATCTTTTAGAGTTATATTTAGTGCTTCAATACCTGCCTTGTGTGACATGGTGCTTTCATCCCACACAATGATCTTACATACCATCAAAACTTTAGCAATATTGCTTTGTTTTGTTATATTGCATATAGGTGTTTCTGTATTTGTTAGATTTATTGGCAATTTAAATGTAGCATGTGCCGTCTTTCCTCCTTCTAATAATGTTGCAGCTATGCCTGATGATGCCACAGCTAATGCTATACCATGATCACTTCTAATCTTCGCTAAAAGTAGGTTGATTAAAAAAGTTTTTCCTGTTCCACCAGGAGCATCCAGAAAAAATATTTGTCCGTCATCATTCTCTACACTATTAAGCACCAGTTTATAAACATTCATTTGTTCATCTGTTAATGCTTTCTCATTTTTCATTACCTTTTGTTTTAAGATATTATAATCATTATTTATTTCTGTCAAATAATCCTTGTTTTCCATGATTCCTTCTGTTCTATATGGTTGTGGCAGACTATATTGTGATAAACCATCTTCTTTCAATGCCATCACTATATCTTCAATCTGCATCAAGCATTTATTGTACACATATTCCATTAGTTGATAATTATTTTGTAATTTATTTTCCATTTCTTTTTTAATATCTTCTGAAAAACTACAGGGTGCGCCATCTCAATCTGGTCGATGGAAGTATTGAATAACTCTGACAGATTTTAACCGACCAGCGTCGTACAACACGTTTCGTATAGGTTATTTCAGTACAATTTCAACCATGTATCGCTGTACGCCGAAAGAACGCGCCGAAATAGTTTCGCTTTACATTGAAAATAATCGTTCAGTTGTGTCAACTCAGCGTGCGTATCGTAAAAAATATCGCGGACGTTCTGCGCCCAAAGGCGACACTATCCGTCATTTAGCTTCAAATTTCATGGAGCACGGGTCTGTAGCGAATCTCCAACATCAAGCTCGACCGCGTCCAGGTCGTTCAAATGAAAATATCGAAGCTGTTCGACAGAGTGTTGCAGAAAATCCAAATGTCTCATACCGCCGCCGGTCTCAGCAATTAAACATCAGTGGAACCACTTTGAGAAGGATTTTAAAGCAAGATCTTCACATGTTTCCGTACAAAGTGCAGTTGACTCAAAGATTATTGGAAACTGACAAGCCGCGACGCTTGACTTACGCTAATAACGTTAGTCGAATGAAGGAAGCTGAGCCGGATTTTTGGGAGCGAATTCTGATGACCGACGAGGCTCATTTCACCCTCTCTGGCGCTGTTAACAAACAAAACTGTCGCATGTGGGGCACCGATAATCCTCATATTATTCACGAAACTCCATTGCACGATGAGAAAGTGACAGTTTGGGCCGGTGTTTGCTCAAAAACCACCATTGGACCATTTTTCTTCAGAGCTGGTGAAACTGTCAATGGGGATCGATATCGGTGGATGTTGGCACACTTTGTTTTACCACAAATGTCAATAAACTTTTTTGTACTGGTCAATATAGTGGTTCAATTTTATTTTATTTTACCACTCATATTGATGTCCGTTAAGTCAATAAATCGTGTCAAATCTATAGATTTCGGCTACAGCTCATTGTATAACGCGAAATATCGTGAAAAAATGCAAGTCACCTGCAGTAGGTACATTAATTCAGGTCCGCGGGCAGGAGATCGTTCATGGTCTCCACTGTTAAATGTGGTAACACTAACGGTGATAATTTTTTTTCCGGGGATTCCCCAACGACACTTGTAGCGTATCATTGTCTTTCTCTTTCCTTTTATTTTACTTTTAACGTCGTCGGTGAACAGTGAGTACCTACCTACTCGAGCACAATCTAATATTGTATTGTTTAAATAAATTAGAAAACTAAAATTATGGATAAAAAGAAGAAACCCAGTGGTGCATTTAAACGCAAACAACGCCAAGAAAGAGAAGATAGTAAACAAAAATTGCCCAAAATTGACAAGTTTTTTAGTCAGCCTTCTGCAAGTACATCTGGCCAAAATATTTCTATTGGTAGTGACTCAAATAATGTGGTAACTGCAGTGTTGGTTGAGAAGCCTACTGAAGAAGATTCGACAATTATTGCAGTTGGAGATACCTCCGCCGCCGATCATGTGAACGTGGATGATGTTTGCATGACACACATAAGAGCGGAGGGTTTGGAGGAACCATAGACCTCTACATTTTTCGAAAATGTGTACGACAAATCTTCTTATGACTTGGGAAACTTCACGAACGAAATATTAAGTGATAACGAAAAACGTCAAATTCTTGATATGGGGCCTTTACAGCCTTCAGGACCTTTTCCAACAGACATCAACCAGAACAATAGGTGTTTTTCAAAATCGTACTACGTTTTGTGTTCTAAATATGGGCCAGTTAATCGTTTTTGGTTGTGTTATTCCAAAATACTAAACGCTGCCTATTGTCAACCCTGCTGGTTATTTGCTTCACAAAGGAATAATGTTTGGTGTACGGGAATTCGAGACTGGAAGCATTTATCAGAAAGAATTAAACAACACAGTTGTTCGAGTGGCCATTCGGAAGCATGTGCTGTGTATGAATTTTGGAAAAAAAAACGGTACTAATACTATCGACAAGGAACTTGAAAATGAAATTCGCAAAGAAGCATCATTTTGGAAAATGGTTCTTCAAAGGTTATTCGATATCATACTTACCCTAGCAAAGAGTTCTTTGGCTTTGAGAGGACATCAAGAAGACTTAAGTCAGGAAGGATACCACGGAAATTTTCTGTCCTTTGTAGAGCTTGTCGCCCGATATGATCACATTTTGCGGCAAGTTTTGGATATGCCCAAAGGTAATAATAATTATTTCTAAGTTTTTTTATCGTTTTATTTTGTTTATAATTATTAACTGTTTAATATCAAGACTTTTTTGAAATTGTGTTTTTTTATGTTTTTAGGATCTACAAGATATCGGAGTGCAACAATTCAAAATGAAATGATTGAGAGCTTGGGGACCAAACTCGAAACCCATCTACTAGAACAAATTAGAGCGTCACCGTTTTTTGCCATCATAATGGATACGACACAGGACATATCGAAGGTAGATCAGCTAAGCATTGTTGTGAGGTATGCAGTAATAACCAGATCGGAAAATGGACAGCCAATTGATATAGAAGTAAAAGAAGTGTTTCTAGGCTTTATGCAGCCATCAAACATGGCGCAGTAGATTTAGTCAACCAAGTGACAACATTATTTATCGACAAAAATATTGATTTAAAAAAATGTGTGGGGCAAGGCTATGATGGAGCCAGTGTGATGAGTGGTGTGTATAATGGTGTACAAAAACATATTAAGGATATCCAGCCTAACGCAGAGTACGTACATTGTGCCACTCATAATTCAAATTTGGTGATAAATGATGCCGTTAGCAGTTGTGTGGAAATACAGATTTTTTTCGCAACGTTGCAAGATTTGTATAACTTTTTCGGAAACAGCATCAAACGTTGGGATCTACTGTCAAAATTCACTGGCGAATCGGACACCGCTCTAAAAAAACTAAATCCGACTAGATGGTCCAGTAGGGTCAATACGATATCTGCAATAAAACTTCGTTATTTTGATATTATCAAAGCATTATCAGAAATAGTTCTAAAGAGTCCTAATAAAGATGAGCGTAGAAAGCAGAGAGTATTAAAACAAAAATGCTAAATTTCGAGTTCGTGTTGCTTTGCGAATTCATGCACAGTGTATTGAACGACATCAATTATGCATCCAAAACTTTACAAAAATGCGACATTAAGTTGGGCGAGGCGAGTAAAGTTTTAGCAAAGACCAAAGCAAAGTTGCAAATTTATAGAAATGATTTCGAATTATTCAAGTGCAAAGCCAGTGAAACTGCAAGAAAATATGGTATTGATACCCATTTTCAAGAAAAAAGGCAAAGAAAAGTTAAAAAACATTTTGATGAATTAGCTGCTGATCACCGATTTCCAAACCGAGAAAAAATATTTAAAATTGAGATTTTCAATAATGTACTAGACACAGTAATATCTCAATTAGATACACGTTTTATTGGTATGAGTGCAGTCTGTCATATATTCGATTTTCTAACACCAACATTTTTATTACATGTTGATGAAGCAACTTTATTACAAAAGTGTGACGAATTCCAAAGAAAATATTCAGATATAATAGGCCCTAGTTTTTCACTTCAATTTATTAATATTTACCACCTAGTTTTATCTCAACTAACTCAAGCATGGACTGTTCACCAATTATGTAAGGAAATAATGAGCAAATATGGAGTGCTAGAATGCGACCTAACGGAAGTATTTACAGCAATGTTATTATTCTTTACAATTCCTGTCACTTCTGCAGCAGCTGAAAGGTCATTTAGCAAATTAAAAATAATAAAAAATTATTTAAGAAATAATATGGGCCAAACTCGACTCCGACATTTATCGCTAATAAAGGGTGGTTAAATTTTAAGGGCCGATGTTGAATGTGAACCACACCTAAACGTCAAGTTTTTTTCTGCATTTCATTTGACATTTCTTAATTTCAGACTAACTCAATTTGAACCATGGAAAGATACACAATCGAGCAACGCGTTAAAGTTATTCAGGCTTATTATGAAAATGGGCGTTCAAATCAAAATGCATATCGTGCACTTCGTGATTTTTTCAGTCAATTTAATCGTCCAAATGTGCGTACAATCGGAAAAATCGTGCAAAAATTTGAGCAAACCGGGTCTGTAGGAGATATTAAAACACCAGTGCATGCTCGTACAGCTCGTACTGCAGAAAATATTGCTGCTGTTCGCGATAGTGTGGCTGAAGAGCCGTCCACCTCAACTCGTCGTCGTGCCCAACAATTGCACCTCTCACGCTCATCGTTGATGAACATTATGCATAAAGACTTGCATTTACACGCTTATAAGGTGCAATTGACTCAAGAACTAAAGCCTCTTGACCATTCCAAACGTCGTCAATGGTCAGAATGGTGGCAAGAAATGGCAACAGTGGATGATCAATTTTCGAAGAAAATCATCTTCAGTGATGAGGCACATTTTCACCTCAGTGGATTCGTCAATAAGCAGAATTGCCGCATTTGGGCGAATCATAATCCAAGAGTGATTGTCGACAAACCAAGAGTGACTGTTTGGTGCGGTTTATGGGCTGGCGGCATCATCGGGCCGTATTTTTTCCAAAATGAGGCCGGTCAGGCAGTTACTGTGAATGGTGTTCGCTATCGTGAGATGATAACGAACTTTTTATGGCCCGAATTGGAAGATATGGATGTGGGCGATATGTGGTTTCAACAGGACGGTGCCACTTGCCACACAGCTAACGAAACAATGACTCTTTTGCGCGACAAATTCAATGGCCGTGTTATCTCACGTGGTGGCGATGTCAATTGGCCGCCAAGATCATGTGATTTGACACCGTTGGACTTCTTTCTTTGGGGTTATTTGAAAGAAAAGGTGTACGTCGATAAGCCAGCAACAATTCAAGAGCTAAAGGATGAGATAATTCGGCACATTAACGGCATAGAACCTCAATTATGCCTAAGCGTCATCGAAAATTTGGACCATCGGATGGAGGTGTGCCGCCGAGGTCGCGGCGGCCATTTGACCGATATTTTGTTCCATACATAATTGAACCATACCATATTATCATAATAAAAAGAATTGACAATAATTTCCTAAATAATTTGTGTTTTATTCAAAATCAACATCGGCCCTTAAAATTTAGCCACCCTTTAGCAATTGAAAACAAAACCGCATCAAGCCTGGATATAAACGAAGTCATTGATACTTTTGCGAAAACTAAAGCTAGGAAAAAATTGTAAATATAATTGTTATTTAGTCAGTTGGTAGGCCCGACCTTTATATAATAAACCCTTGAATCTTCTCTATTTCGTTTTATTAGCCAAACCTACACCAAGTATTAATTGTAATTTATGTTGTTACTGTTTAATATTTTTATTACTTGCCCTGCAGTGCACAAAAAAGAGCTTAAGTAGCTTAGCATTTTTAAAGTATTTGTATATTTCATATTTTTATTTGATAAAACCTAATCAGTTTACATAGCAGTGGGGCCCCATTTTTTAATTTGCCCCAGGGCCCTTGGTTACCTAGCTACGCCACTGGATCGACCACAGTATTGTTGGATGCCTCGCGCATTAGATCGTCAATGACCACAAGTTTAGGTCTTGTATCATTCGAGTAGTCTACTGCTTGCGGTAAACTCTCGCGAAATTCGATTTTATCACCGTACTCTGAATACCCGGACTGCCACTCTGAGTAATGAAAAAGTATACGCTCGAACGGGATATCCGTCATTTCGCGCATTTATTTAAAGAATTTTTTTACAAAATATGTTTTACCACAACCCGTAGGACCGCTTATCACAGCTGTCCATGGATGTTTCCAACGTGTATCCATATCGATGAGTGTCTATCAAAATCAATCAGCAGACTCTTAAATTAGCTTATACCGCGGCGGCGGCGGCGGCGACCCCGCATCATCAGCTATTTTCGCGGCCCTAAAGAGCTGATAAGGTGCGGCGCGCCTGCACGAGCTGATGAGGCGCGGGTCCGCGGTATAAGCTGGTGTTTACGCCGTATGTAAATTAAATAACGATAGTTTTTATATTTCTCACAAATAAAGCAATATTTTTATTTCACTATGCATACATCTCTATATGCAAATTTTACGAATCATCAAATTCTAAACAGCAATGTTATATCCACGGATGTAGCACGAGAAAATCACAACAAAAGGAAACACTCGATAAGAAAGACGGGACAAAAGGAATCAACGATGAGAAAGTCAGAACAAAAGGGAACGGTAGAGAGATAGCAGCTACTGCTACGAATAGCAGCACAAAAAGAACGAGCCGACAACGGTTTTATACATAATAAATCAATTTTTTTTTTCAATGTATTGTACACAGTAAATATGATACATGAAATTAGACAAAAAGATTATTTTTAAATATCGCGAATTCAACCGTAAAACTATATACTTTTTTGCGTTATACTAATTAGCGTATTTCACAATAGCCGTACGGTACAGTAGAGTAAATCCCGTGCCGCTTTCGCTTCGTGTTAACAGGTTCGCATGATTTTGTTTCTTTACGCATTACTACATGATGAAATTCCGTACGTCGAATAGCGTCGAATTTAAAAATAATAGGTACGCTCCTTGCTCCTGTCACGAAACATCGTAATGCGTTATAATTTACGTGACGGCTATTCGCAAAGTTTAGCGTGATACCCTTTACTTTACAATTTTCAATAATCGTACCGTCGGGTTTACGAACAAGGTATGTGTAAAATGTTGGTCCTCCCGAAACGATAGAAGTTATCAGGAGTACAAATTGAAAATGCGGGATTTTTTTCTATTTTTGAACGTTTATTCTGAAAAAATGGTAACAAATGAATTATTCAAAGTATTGTCCATCGCTAGCCACAACTTTTTCCCATCTTTCTGGCAATTTACGGATACCGTCGCGAAAAAATTCGGCCGGCTGGGCTGCTATCCAGTCATCGACCCATTTTTGGGCTTCTTCGTAAGAATGGAAGCGCTGGTCAGCTAGGCCATGTGTCATCGATCGGAAAAGGTGGTAATCGGAAGGAGCAATATCTGGGCTATACGGCGGGTGGGGTAAGACTTCCCATTTCAGCGTTTGTAGGTATGTTTTGACCGGCGCTGCAACATGTGGCCGAGCGTTGTCATGTTGCAAAATTACTTTGTCGTGTCTTTGCTCGTATTGTGGCCGTTTTTCTTTGAGTGCGCGGCTCAAACGCATCAATTGAGTTCGGTATAGTGCTCCTGTGATGGTTTCGTTCGATTTCAATAGCTCATAATACACCACACCCAGCTGGTCCCACCAAATACAGAGCATGAGCTTGGCGCCGTGAATATTTGGTTTGGCCGTCGATGATGATGCATGGCCGGGGTAACCATATGATTTTTTGCGCTTCGGGTTATCGTAATGGATCCACTTTTCATCACCAGTGACAATGCGATGCAAAAAACCCTTCCGTTTTTGCCGTTCGAGCAGCAGTTCGCATGCAAAAAAACGGCGCTCGACGTCTCTCGGCTTCAGCTCATACGGCACCCAATGTCCTTGCTTTTGGATCATTCCGAGGGCTTTTATACGATGGGAAATGGCTTGTTGTGTCACTCCCAATGAATCTGCGAGCTCTTGTTGAGTTTGACACGAGTCTTCATTGAGTATTGCCTCCAATTCAGCATTCTCAAACTTTTTCACTTGGCCCGGCCGCTCTTTGTCCTCAACGTCAAAATCACCACTTCTAAACCGCACAAACCATCTCTCGCACGTTGAAACCGATGGAACATGACTCGGATAAGCCTCGGAGACCAATCGATGTGCTTCAGCAGCACTTTTCTTCAAATTAAAGAAGTAAATTAAAACTTCCCGCAAATGCTGTTTTGTTGGCACGAAACTCGACATATTGAGAGCTCAAAAAAACTATGAATTTGACACTGCGACAAATTGACACATACTGAAAATTAAAGCTATAAGACGTAGCTTTGACATGAACATAGTCACAGTACTGCCTGATGCGTATAGCGTTAGTAACGCCATCTGTTATCAAACCCGCATTTTCAATTTGTACCCCTGATATATAACTACCAGGCCCGTATTCGCTTAATTCATCCGTAAGATCTCCTAGAAATTGACCGATTGGCGGCTCATACTCGTTACCACCGGGGCGGCTCACGTAAATACAGGAGTCCGTATCGCAGTACAATATTCGTCGCTCGAGCCCCTCAAGATAACTGTATAATTTTAGGCGTGCCTGTGCCGTCGTGTATGCTGCAATCACGGCATTTGATGTCGGGGATGGTTGGATAGCATCGCGGTTGCTCACATAGTTTACATACATAATCTTGTGATTAACCCGTTGCATCCCCGTCACCTCAATCTCCGGATTCGTTAGTAAATTCATTAGCTCCGCGCGCGTGAAAACGATAACGGTTTTCGTGAGATTCTCGTTGACCAAACTTTCCCCAGAATGAATTAAGAGCCAATTTTGCGAGTGAACGTAAACTCGGATTTGGCTGCAAAGCACTTCGCTTGAAATATACACCCTCAGACTCCTTGTACAATGCTATAAAACGCTCTATTGGTTCCTCGTCATCGTTACACTCTGTTGGCGGTCCACTCGCCTCCTGTTGTATTTTTAGGAATGTATCGATGTACTCGGCAAAATGACCGCCTCGTCGCGTTGTCGAGTCATACTGCGTAACAACGTATTGTCAAATTTCATAGATACACGTCACCTTATATCCGAGCGACACAGCTTTTCTCAGTTCGTCCACGACGCATGTGCCGTCAAACGCTCGCTCAGTCGTGTCATCGTGTGTACTGTAACGGTAATTTTTCGTTCACATATATTTTTTTATTTATCGTGGGATTTTGGGCTCGACACATAACTAATTAACTTAGACTGCATGGTGGTTGATAGTTATGCTTTATTGAAAGAAATCAGTTTCAACAAAAAAAAAACGTCACTTATTAATTTTGTTCATTAAAATTTTTCGTAATGATCTTTCTACGCACGTTATTCTAGCGATTATCTCCGCAATTTATTACACTATTTCCGATGCACGAATTCTTAGTATTTCTCGGAAGTCTGTTTTGGTCCGGTGGCACGCTATCACTATATATTCGATGCGCAAATATACCGCACCACTGGCTATTCCTCCTCGCACCCACTCCTTCGATATAGCGGATCAACTCTATTTACTATTTTCTCTCCTTCGCTCTTATTATACTTATTCTCGCTCCTCATCAAGCGGTACCACTGCATACCTGTCACATAAGCATCTTGCTTCCCTCGCTATCTCGCTGCACATTCGCTCTTTTTATAGAGTGTAGCAACTCTACTTACAATTCTTTTTCTCTCACACTGCTTTCGCTCATACACACTTTATCATTTATATCCTCAGATGCGAGATTCGTTTACTCGTACTTATTCATCCTATGTATTTAATGCTACTTATTCTCATTTAATTACAATTATCCTATCTTCTACATTTCCTAATTCTATTTTCTCGGTTTCAAAAATTAGGCTATCTCGCTGCACATTCGCTCTTTTTATAGAGTGTAGCAACTCTACTTACAATTCTTTTTCTCTCACACTGCTTTCGCTCATACACACTTTATCATTTATATTCTCAGATGCGAGATTCGTTTACTCGTACTTATTCATCCTATGTATTTAATGCTACTTATTCTCATTTAATTACAATTATCCTATCTTCTACATTTCCTAATTCTATTTTCTCGGTTTCAAAAATTAGGCAATTCCCTTGATTATATTTATTATTATTTCTACTTATTTTACCCGAAATTCTTGGTATTCCTCGTTGCCCACACACATACCACCACACGCCCCAGACTCTCCTTGTACAGAGTGTAGCAACTCTGTTTACAATGCTTTGCTCTCTCACACTTCTCACACTTTTCGCCCTTTCTTGCTTTCTCTCGCAGGAAAGGCGATTCCTATGCTTCCTACTGGTTTAAAGTCCGCACTCTTTAATTTATTTTATCATACACTATTTTCTTATTCCTATGCACTAAATTCTCGGCGGGTATCTATGCGATTAATCCTATATGATGATTTTTAACTACTTCTAGTACTGCTTCGCTTTTAAACAACCGACTAATTAATCTTCTGAATATCCTTCCCTTTACTTTTGAGATTATCGTTTTTAAGACTTATGCACTTCGAATTACTTTTAGTTGGGTTCGTGTTACCGAGTAAGAGACCTCCCTTCCGGTGCAGGCGCTTTTATAGCCGTCTCCCCACCCTGGTTCCTCCTACGTCATTTGAGACTTCGGTTTTAAAATTCGTCCCATTTCGCTCGATTTTGCGATACCGTTGTCATGCCCCCCCTGGCTCTCCCTCGTCACCGAGCAAGGCCAGCTGGTCGCTGACCTGCTGTTTTTGGCGACGAGCGAATTCCAGAGGCGTGACGACACTAGTTTTTACGCTAGGTCCGGGTTCGTCGGCCTAGCGTCCGCTGTACTTATTGCTCGAAATATATAATATCGGAAATATAAATTCGGAAATCGGAAATATAAATTCGCGTTAGCGCGTGTAACTATGTTACAGTACAAACCTCGGATGTGTCCATATCTGTACAGCACGTTCTACAAGCGACGTCGTACAAGCTTACAAAATTTTCCGTTCGACCGCCAAAGAATGCATCGCGTGGTTCGAGAGGCGCCTGCTTGACCATGGCGTGATTTTTCACGTATATCGACATTTCCTCGTTATTCTCGAGTAATCTGTCGAAATCGCATTCCCATATTTCGGTTAGAGTGTACCCTTTCGATCTGATTCGCCCGGAAATAAGAACGGTACGCTCGTATCGCTCATCCATTGTATCGCCGAATTTAGTTCGAGTATCTCTATTCACGCGATAACATCGTGGACAACCATGCCAAAAGCAGCCGTGAAATTGAAGAACGTGATGGACCCCCGCATCCACGTAGTATCCGTCGACAGCCGGTAGGCCGGTCGGAGAGCGATACTCTCTCGTGCGTCCAGCATGCGCGATAATGCAGTTGCGCTCACGCTCGATCCATATGAGCCATACGACGGCCTTGCGCGATTGCTTATCGCCCCAGCGATACCCCCCTGGTGGTAACACCGCAATGCGATCTTTCTGTAGAAAATTCTTTCGAAATACTCTCATACATGCTGATGCTATCGTGCATGCTTCTGTAAAGGGGCACACGCTCCCACAACGTATAAGTAACTCTCGAAAAGCTGAACACGCTCGTCTCAAAGCCGTAACATCTGTACGACAGTATTGCACAAATTGCGTCGCAAAATCAAATTTACAATCTACGCAACTCGATTCTTCCTCATACCATTTTAATAAGCGCTCGCGATCCGCTGAGAACATGGTATCGGGTGAGTAAAAATGCAAAGCCGGCAGAGGACCTGAGTAATTCTGATATTCCGGTGTGTTGAATAAATGGGGAAATGTACCTTTTGCCACCTCATCAGCGAAACCAAAGGCCTTAGGTAAAGCGCTAAGAGCCATGGGTAAATAGTTTAGACTATCGAGAAAAACGACATCGCTAATTTTCATCGAGACAATCTTCGTACCATTCATAATCAGAGACGGCAGCTGTGTTTTTTGCACCTGGATTAAATACCGTAGAATAAATTGTGCGTCGAAACCTCTAGCATTATGGGCGATACAGATGGTCTTTTTAAATTTTTGCGATAATGTCAATTTCACGAGCTCCCCAACAGGATCATCGATAAACACGAATTCACGTTTACCACAGTTAGCACAATCGGTCTCTATATCTGTGATATCCAGACATGCCATACATACGCATTGTGCAACACATAAATTCGGCTCGTGAATTCGTGTCAATTTATCATCATGCAATTGCTCGTGTTGTTGCGTCTCAAAATCATAAAATAAAAATCTCGTCGAAGACTTGTCTTTTTTGTTCTCCTTTTGCGCCTCTGGTTTCTTAAGAGGTGCTATAAAACACGCATGCGTAGTCGGTCGCGTTTGTCTGCATGTAATACAAAACGATATACCACATACATGCATCTTTTTATCTGTGGTTATAATCATACGCGAGCAGCCTCTACAGATTTTCAATGCGTTACAGACGCTGTACCGTCTATATTTACGAGACGTGATACCCGCGGAGCCCGCATCCTTGTGATGAGTGAGGCAAAAAGCACCAAAGAACGAACGATTACAGTCGGCGCAATATTCAGGCTGAGAGTCTCTATTGCCGTTGCAATAAGTGGATTTACATCGAGCACATTGATAGCTACATCGATGCTCGAGTACTCGAATATACTTGGAATTACATTGTGTGCAGAACCCTCGACTACCTAGCGCACCGGCGAGATTTAATATCGGTTGATAGTGATGAGAACGCTCGTAATAGAGAATAAAGAGTGTATGATTCATTTTACCGGTTGCGGTGAGTACGTATTTTCGCCCATCGTACAGCGCCGGAACGCGTTTTACGAAGGTGAGAAATTCATAAACAACAATCGCTATACCCTCGTTAACCGAGTACTCCTGAAAGAGCTGAATTTCGCGGGCACCACACCCCCTAGACGGTGTCGTTACCACTGCATTACGCGTGAGCTCTATCGCTGCTGTATATTGCGCACCTCGAAGCCCGTTCCGAATTTGACACCATCGTCTGTGTAGCTCGCCCGCGCGTATTTGACCGCGTTCGGCATGCGCTCGGGCAGTGACAAGGGATCGTTGTAGACACAAATTATCGCGATTACTTATGCGTAAAATTGACTTTTTTGCTATAGACTCGTGTGTAAGCCTAGTGCCCACACCAGCTCCTTCGACGCCTCGTACTATACATGTCGTCATTCTACATGTACTATTCGAAATTCGCGCGCGCTCTGAGCTACACTATTAATTAGTCGCCATATATCGTCGGGAACGATGTCACGAGCTGGTCGAAATGATAACCATACAGGTCATTGCGCGAAAGACGGTACGCTCAGATTCATACCCACATAATCATGTCCTTCGCACGATTCTGTAAGGCGTGTGAGAACATCTCGTACACCTCCCTTGAACCATGTCAGATGATCGATACCGACCGGTGGCTGACGAAAATAAAAATCTGTCTCTCGACCCTGCATCCTAAAGCGTGGAAAATAGCGTCTCTGCTCATTGTCGATACCGAAACGTTCACCAGGAGGCAAAATCTCACCACCCCGTGCAGCAGTCCTTCCATCGCCAGTCTGTCCACCTGCAAGCATAATTAAACCATTTATTAGAATTTTTATTTCATTTAATTTAAATCTTTGTTTGTCGCTAGCTATATACTATGTATATAATTCATGTAACGTAAGAATTACAAACTTATATTTGCTTCTAGTCCTCGAATCCGTCGACTGCACCCGGGAACCGCCGACGCATTTCGTAAACCAACTCGATTATCGGCGGTCTCGGCACAGTGAATCGTGCAAAGCGAAAAACCTTTGGGTCCGTCTCGTACCCTGTTTTTTCATTTTACTATTATTATCCACGTAATTTTTTTATTTTTGTCAGCGTAGTTGTATTATTAAAAGCTTACCTGAATCTACCGGGTCCTCCTCCTCCTCCTGCTCCTCCTGCTCCTCCTCCTCATCCTCCTCGTCCTCGTCCTGCTCCACCTCTTCTTCTTCTTCTTCTTCCTCGTTGTCTGTATTACTGTTGGTATCATCGTTTGAACTGTATTGTCGCGATGGACCTGCGACGGCTCCATCTGGTTCTCTCGCAGGGCGTGCCATGAAAAGACCGTTTGTTGGTTTATAACCGCAGAATGGCTGGGTAAAATTTATCCAACGATTCCCTGCGGAGCTGTCGCCATCGTTGTCCCTGCTATGATCATCTGAATCGGTTTTACCCTCCTCATCGAAATTATAGGTGTCGGATCTCATTTCTTCATCTTCATACCGTCGAACTATATAAAAATCTTATGAAATAAAGGAAATAAAATAAAAGTAATTAGCGCTGTATATTACTTACGTCTTTCATTGAGTATGGGTTGCAGAGCAGGCTCATTCAGCCAACCGCGTCGACGAATAACACGCACCACCGAATCAATAATTATTTGATCATCCAACAATCCAATATTATACGCGTCAACTAAATCGCGCTGATGACACTCGCACAGCATACCGCGAATTTTACGAACAACCACCTGTGTCGGAAGTTCCCATAGGGTGATCTGTAAATTTCTTCTCCCCCACTGCGAACGCAACGACGGTCTACGCTTCAATATAAACTCTATCAATTTTCTAATCAATGAGCGCTTTACCACTCTGACCATGATTGTGCTGTTAGAGTAGTAGTAGTAGTAGTAACCACAGAAAATCAGACAATTAACTAGAGAATTTTCAAAGGGGCTCACTTTTATATATATTCCTTTAACAAGCTCTTTCTCTCTTTTTCTCTCTCTCTCTCTCTCTGCATATACTGCAGCGATGTAATGAATACGACTAACCAAGAAGATGGCCGCACGTAATCACTTTACAAAAGCAGGACCTAGGGAAATATTTAGCGATGGTGATGTACTTAGTTATCGAGTTTCGCTGATGAAAGTCATATTGTTTTCATCTAATTTCAAGGCACTCGGCCATGAGGAAAATCATCAAATTTCGTCGACGAATATTATTTAGTTTTCATGACACATATTATCTGTATGTCGAGGTGTGGTGTGCACCTAAGTGTGCGAGACTATGCAAGAGTTTTGGGATATATTTGCTGCTGCTGCTGTTACTAGGCTGTTGAGGAGAATGCGACAAATATCAAAGGATATTGGCTAGCAATTTTCAGTCGTATGATTTGCAGTATCAAAAGAAGAGGCGATGCAGCTAGATGGTGGGGAAAATCTGTATAAAACGGAGTATGAACACCACCGACGATTCATTCGAAAAGTTACAGTCTACACGAAAGCGATAAAAATGGCAAATAACGGTGCTACGTCTCACGCGATATCGCTATATATAGCGAACCCCGTTATGTACGATTTAAATAAATCATTTGGTAAAATAATCGTAGCCGGGCTCGAGTTGAACTCTACGTGTACTTTTACACCAGTGGTGAAAATATTGTCGAATACTTTTACCGGAATTACACTCGGTGCGGACGAGTGGCGAGTGTTTAAAAGTGATTTTTCTCGCGTACAACAATATTTCGAAGCTCATGGGACTGATGCCGAGAAAATGTGTAATACCCGCATAGAGCACACAACGCATTACACACTTTTAACCTCGTGTTACCAGCACAGAGCTGTGTCATTTGGTAAAATAAGTGGTAGCGCTGATGAGGAATACGAGAATCAAGAGGAATCTGGAGAATCGATACGGAAACGCTTCCGAAAATACTCTCCAAACATTGTTCTTCAGCGGCCTACATTTGATATGCTCGTCGAAATAAGTAGAAGAATTGATATTCACATGCAGGCTCTAGAGAGCAAAAGTAAAACGATTCAACAGTGTATGAACGAGGTGGTATCATATGTCCGTGAAAAGATATCAGGGGTACAAATTGAAAATGCGGGTTT
Organism: Cylloceria caligata; assembly: GCA_963942595.1. Lineage (NCBI taxonomy): Eukaryota > Metazoa > Arthropoda > Insecta > Hymenoptera > Ichneumonidae > Cylloceria > Cylloceria caligata. Next base: position 10,709,837 of record OZ012709.1, read on the forward strand.
GATAACAGATGGCGTTACTAACGCTATACGCATCAGGCAGTACTGTGACTATGTTCATGTCAAAGCTACGTCTTATAGCTTTAATTTTCAGTATGTGTCAATTTGTCGCAGTGTCAAATTCATAGTTTTTTTGAGCTCTCAATATGTCGAGTTTCGTGCCAACAAAACAGCATTTGCGGGAAGTTTTAATTTACTTCTTTAATTTGAAGAAAAGTGCTGCTGAAGCACATCGATTGGTCTCCGAGGCTTATCCGAGTCATGTTCCATCGGTTTCAACGTGCGAGAGATGGTTTGTGCGGTTTAGAAGTGGTGATTTTGACGTTGAGGACAAAGAGCGGCCGGGCCAAGTGAAAAAGTTTGAGAATGCTGAATTGGAGGCAATACTCAATGAAGACTCGTGTCAAACTCAACAAGAGCTCGCAGATTCATTGGGAGTGACACAACAAGCCATTTCCCATCGTATAAAAGCCCTCGGAATGATCCAAAAGCAAGGACATTGGGTGCCGTATGAGCTGAAGCCGAGAGACGTCGAGCGCCGTTTTTTTGCATGCGAACTGCTGCTCGAACGGCAAAAACGGAAGGGTTTTTTGCATCGCATTGTCACTGGTGATGAAAAGTGGATCCATTACGATAACCCGAAGCGCAAAAAATCATATGGTTACCCCGGCCATGCATCATCATCGACGGCCAAACCAAATATTCACGGCGCCAAGCTCATGCTCTGTATTTGGTGGGACCAGCTGGGTGTGGTGTATTATGAGCTATTGAAATCGAACGAAACCATCACAGGAGCACTATACCGAACTCAATTGATGCGTTTGAGCCGCGCACTCAAAGAAAAACGGCCACAATACGAGCAAAGACACGACAAAGTAATTTTGCAACATGACAACGCTCGGCCACATGTTGCAGCGCCGGTGAAAACATACCTACAAACGCTGAAATGGGAAGTCTTACCCCACCCGCCGTATAGCCCAGATATTGCTCCTTCCGATTACCACCTTTTCCGATCGATGACACATGGCCTAGCTGACCAGCGCTTCCATTCTTACGAAGAAGCCCAAAAATGGGTCGATGACTGGATAGCAGCCAAGCCGGCCGAATTTTTTCGCGACGGTATCCGTAAATTGCCAGAAAGATGGGAAAAAGTTGTGGCTAGCGATGGACAATACTTTGAATAATTCATTTGTTACCATTTTTTCAGAATAAACGTTCAAAAATAGAAAAAAATCCCGCATTTTCAATTTGTACTCCTGATAGTTGTCAGTGAAATGCCTCGTGCAGCAGCGTATGGGATCATCGGTTCCAAGGAATTCTTTAAAGAAGCGCTCGAGCACATCGCGATCTTGCTAACGCCGGAGGATACGGAGTTTATGAAAATTATTTTGTCCGAAATAATTGTGCTGTTCCGTGGTCATATCGCTGATCATGCATCGGGTGTTGCGTTGCGAACGCAATAATTCTCCGTATGTGCAGCTATTTGTGATAAAGACACTGTTGTAAATAATTGTACTACTGTGTTCAAAAAGTAAGGTGAATTTGTTTTAAAATTAAATTTTTTTATTTATTCTTCCAAGTCGATTTCGTCCCCCTCATAATAATCCCCCTAGCTACAATACACTTATGCCAACGTTTTTTCCAATCTTTGAAGCATGCTAAAAAGTCGTCCTCAGGTATAGCCTTCAATGCGCGTAGCAATTCACGTTTGATCTCTTCAATCGACTCAAAACGATTTCCCCGGAGTAGTCTTTTGAGCTTTGGGAACAGCCAGAAGTCACACGGTGCTAAATCAGGCGAATACGGTGGTTGTGGAGCGACATGAGTGGAGTTTTTGGCGAAAAACTCACGAAGAACCAAACGCGAATTTTGGCACCAAACGCGATTTGACTCTTCTGAGGCACAAATGATCCTTCAAAATTGCTTGCACTGATCCAATTGATATTGCAAGCATGTCGGCAAGGTCTCGAATTGTTAATCGCCGATTTTCGAGCACCAATTCCTTGATTTTCTTGATGTGTTGCTCATCAATTGACGTCGATGGTCGTCCAGAGCGTTCCAAATCATCAACACGTTCTCTGCCTTCTTTGAAGTCTTTGTACCACTTGTAAACATTTTTCTGTGACATAGTCTCGTCACCGAAGGCCTTTTGTAACATTCGATACGTTTCAGCGGCGGAAATTTCATTCCGCAAGCAAAATTTAATAGCACTTCTTTGCTCAACAAAATTCGACATCGTAAAAATCGCCAAATTCACTTTTCTTTGTTCACAAAACCAAGCGTAAACTAAAAACTAATGATGATTCTGACATGTAATTTGTCACAGATATCACTAACAGTCTTACCAACTTGAAAAAAAATTAATTTGTCCGATTCGGTTAACGCGGGAAGTTTAAATAAAAAATTCACCTTACTTTTTGAACACAGTAGTATATAGTGTACATTTCGCTCGGAATATTATAAAGTATACACCGAGGTCAGTCACGGTGAGAGAGAGAGAGAGAGAGAGAGAGAGAGAGAGAGAGAGACACAGTCCTAAAACCGAAGCATCAGCAAAGGTCTGCGATAGAAAGAAGACGGAGCGCTCGTCGCTGTTTCATTAACACAGCAGATCATGGAATACGTGCCAATGTCGATTAGCAGCAAAGCAGCAGAGCTTGGTCAGTAAAAAATATAAAATAATTTTTTAATCGTAATTTTAAATTATGTAATATTTATTTTTAATTATAAAAAATAATGTCTTGCAGATTGAGCAGCCCTTGCATATGAGCCGACACCGAGGGTTCGTTATTCGTGTCATGGAGACCGAGAGGAAGATACATATACTGTACAGATAGGGCTAACTTCGGGAAAGAAAAGTGCCACCCGACATCCTCATCCACAGTTGTCGTCGGTGGCAGAAGATCATCAACGCTGGCAACTTTGTATAATGAGGCGTGGCATATCAGGTAAGACAATATCGATTATTCTGTACACGATGTTTTTTATTGATCAGTGCGTTCAATTAAATAGTTGTTTCATTCTTTTTTCAGAAGTACACTATGATGACAACGCCCACAGCGAAAAATAATTTAAAAGCGATATTACGAGTGATAATACAAATTAATTCCGTATATCGATAAAAATAAAATTAACGGTGAAGGAATCTCCGAGCGTGGATTACCGTGTTTGCAGGGCTGTTGCATACGACGGTAAATGTGTAAAGTGCTTTCCATAAAATATTGATTAATTCAAAAAATATCTGATCTTACTGTGTCTCTTATTTTTATATCAGGGGTACAAATTGAAAATGCGGGTTTGATAACAGATGGCGTTACTAACGCTATACGCATCAGGCAGTACTGTGACTATGTTCATGTCAAAGCTACGTCTTATAGCTTTAATTTTCAGTATGTGTCAATTTGTCGCAGTGTCAAATTCATAGTTTTTTTGAGCTCTCAATATGTCGAGTTTCGTGCCAACAAAACAGCATTTGCGGGAAGTTTTAATTTACTTCTTTAATTTGAAGAAAAGTGCTGCTGAAGCACATCGATTGGTCTCCGAGGCTTATCCGAGTCATGTTCCATCGGTTTCAACGTGCGAGAGATGGTTTGTGCGGTTTAGAAGTGGTGATTTTGACGTTGAGGACAAAGAGCGGCCGGGCCAAGTGAAAAAGTTTGAGAATGCTGAATTGGAGGCAATACTCAATGAAGACTCGTGTCAAACTCAACAAGAGCTCGCAGATTCATTGGGAGTGACACAACAAGCCATTTCCCATCGTATAAAAGCCCTCGGAATGATCCAAAAGCAAGGACATTGGGTGCCGTATGAGCTGAAGCCGAGAGACGTCGAGCGCCGTTTTTTTGCATGCGAACTGCTGCTCGAACGGCAAAAACGGAAGGGTTTTTTGCATCGCATTGTCACTGGTGATGAAAAGTGGATCCATTACGATAACCCGAAGCGCAAAAAATCATATGGTTACCCCGGCCATGCATCATCATCGACGGCCAAACCAAATATTCACGGCGCCAAGCTCATGCTCTGTATTTGGTGGGACCAGCTGGGTGTGGTGTATTATGAGCTATTGAAATCGAACGAAACCATCACAGGAGCACTATACCGAACTCAATTGATGCGTTTGAGCCGCGCACTCAAAGAAAAACGGCCACAATACGAGCAAAGACACGACAAAGTAATTTTGCAACATGACAACGCTCGGCCACATGTTGCAGCGCCGGTCAAAACATACCTACAAACGCTGAAATGGGAAGTCTTACCCCACCCGCCGTATAGCCCAGATATTGCTCCTTCCGATTACCACCTTTTCCGATCGATGACACATGGCCTAGCTGACCAGCGCTTCCATTCTTACGAAGAAGCCCAAAAATGGGTCGATGACTGGATAGCAGCCAAGCCGGCCGAATTTTTTCGCGACGGTATCCGTAAATTGCCAGAAAGATGGGAAAAAGTTGTGGCTAGCGATGGACAATACTTTGAATAATTCATTTGTTACCATTTTTTCAGAATAAACGTTCAAAAATAGAAAAAAATCCCGCATTTTCAATTTGTACTCCTGATAGCATAATAATTAGAGAATTATAATTGAAGTCTTTCTCTCTCTCTCTCTCTGTGAGGGATCATATTCTATATCTTTTACTGCAGAGCAAGCGCTTTGCGAGGAGCATAGCGCAGGGCTATGCATGCTCGAAAACCGCTTTCGTTGCATTCAAAGTGATGGATACCTAGTTATGATTCATAGGAGACTGTTATCTTTATGCCCGTGATACTCTCTAGCAGCATCTCGAGCATTTAGTCTGTCTTTGGCATCCTACTTGCAAACAATAAAAAGCAATATGTATCCACGATACGGAAACGAGATTTTAAGCGACGCGTTTTGGTGCCGATTAATGTTTGTCGAGAGTGTGATGACCGTGTTCCTGCGTACACAGGAAATGTGCGGTGCATACGACGATCTGGAAGAGCTCCTTCGTAGCGTGTATTTAGTGGAACGTCGTGGAAGACCCATTGAACTTGGGGAGCTATATATCGGCATGTCCTGTATTGTGCCTCGTTTCAATAGCGTTGTCCGCGGCGAAGTGATTTACCCGGACTTTGATGGGTACTGCGAAGTGTTGTTAGTCGATTTCGGCGAAACTATTTACATCGACTGGTCTCACCTATTTCATCCGGAGCCTCTAGCAAGTATGCTGCCGGTTCTTGTCATGGAGTTTTCCATGTACGGACTCGAACGCGTGGATGTTGCAAGTATTGTGCAGCTCGTCGAAGAAGCGTGTGGTAGAGATGACTTGATCGCTGTCATGATGCGACCTCTTGCCGGCGATAGCGTTCCGCGGGTTCGATTATCGAACGGTGAACGCGCGGAAGTGGCGGCGGATATTATAGAAGCCCTCGGTGATAAGGTAGATATCGGCTACGATATCGACGCCGTGGACGAGGGCTTTGACGAGGACATAGTAATGAATTAAAGACACGACGCTGTGCGTGTGTATATGTGTGTGTGTGCGTGCGTGTGTGTGAGAGAGAAAGAGTACATTCGAGAGACAGGAGTTTAAAATCGCTTTGCTAGGAGGGTAGATGTCTACAACAGCCGCGGTGGTGAGTACATAATTTTATTCATTTTTCCAAGTATGTGTACACCTTTGCTCCATCCTGCTCTTATCTCTAATCTTCCTTGTTCACCAAGGTACCCACACCACCTCACTTTACCATCTCCACGTTACCGACACTGGTCAAGCAGAGTGGGTAGCGCAGCGGTGGAAAAGTGAGGTGGTGGGGGTAGCCGCGTGGTGGGGGACGGAGTGGGGATAAGAGTGGGATGGAGCAAAGGTGTACACATACTACTAACATCACTAAAGGGATTAGAAATTGACAAAACAAACAAACAAATGGCGACTAAGCGCCCACTGGACCAGGACACCAGAGAGAATAAGTAGGTACACGCGAGCGACCGCGAGTACCCACCCTAAGAAGGATGGTATAGAGCAGCAGGCCGGACCACTCACCCGCTCAGCAGTTACACAGCGTAGCAGACCCTACCTTCGCGCTAAGACCAGACTCAAGAGACAAGCATAGTACACGAGACGACTCCCCCCCCCCCCCCCCCCGAACGGTGCTAGCAAGACAGAAGGCAGTGCGGCTAACGAGAACACACGCCGCGCCTAGCGGACCCGAGCGCAGTAGTCCCCGCCCCTACGCGAAGACCAGGCGGAACTGCCCAGAAGACCACACACCTCGTCATGCAAACACCTAGCGCACTAGGCCCTACCTTCTCAATAAGCCACACTACACGAGCAGCCCTATGCGCCAAGACCGCCACATCACGGGAAAAGACAAAAGCAAATTGTGGAACCCACGAGGTCCCACAGACCCAAGAGACAAAAGACAAAAGGGTACTATCACATGAGGCTCTACCAACTACCCCCACTCAACAAGTAAACATTAGAATCAAGAAAAACTCTTGAACAAAGACAATCTTTTCACAAACCTAATGAATAGATAATCCTCGAAACATCACCTACATCGAGAACCTAACAAAAATACACCTAAAAACAACAGCTAAAAAACTCCAAAAAATGCAAATTTTAATGAAATTTAATCGGAAATCAAGACAAACCAATTATCACGAAGGAGGCAGATACTAACATTAAACAAAAATATCAAAAAACAGTGCATCGACAACAAAAAACTCAGAAGAAAGATTGAACCTACAGCAGGTAGAGAATTATCATTGAATCTAGGATACCACCTCGCTAGAACCTCGGTTCAAACCCCAAGAAAACAAAAACTTGACCAAATGCAGAAATTCAGAGACATAACGGGACACCTACACACCACCCCGCACCTCTTTCACTCAGTAAGTGAGGTGTGACAAACAGCACGTGATCTACTCCAAAACACCCCCTCGGGGCTCATCGACCAAACTATATAAACCGCGACAAGACAAGCCTCAGGACTCTTGTTGAAATTATCTTCTGCAAGACGAAGTGCTGCTCGACAGCCAACCTAGATTTTATTTTTATTTTTAGTCTAACTGGTTTGGAAATAAATTGTCAGAAAGTAGTGTTCGTTCGATCAACTGATTCCCCTACATTGCGCTTGGCCGTCAGTTGACCAAACGAACTAATTATCGATACCCTGTGAGAAGTAAGGCTCCCCTGCACAGCGCTTGGCCGCCCCTACTCACAGCGTCAGGGCATTTCCCATTAAGGAGTCCCCACGCACAGCGCAGTGGCTACTCGTCTCTTGGAAAGTGAAGAAGTACGTATGTCACAAGACCAAGGGCGTGGCATCCCGGCTTGCTGCACCACGCGCGGTCGATTCGGAGGGTGTACCTGCGTGGGTGGGACCACGCCAGGGCCAGCGGCCAACTACCTCCTGTTACGCATTTCTACCTCGGAGGGTCCTGAAGATTAAGAAACCAAGTTGTAAGCCCCTTAAAGGCAACGATAAAGTACCTTGATGTAACGAGAATAAACGCCTCAGTATCAAGAATACAGGATGAGCAAGTTGGTCAACGCTGCGAACCCCGTGTCTTGCGCGAATAGCAAGCTATAGCTAGAGAACCAAAGCAATAAAAAAGCCGAGTACGATAGGTAGGTAAACGCAAATTCCCGATCCGACATAACAACACTCGCGACTCTATGCTAGGAAGGCCGCGAACCGAAACTCGCCGCTGAAAGAGGTCACACGTTATAGATTTCGTTAAAACATACCACCAATAGCAGGCCGCCGTCCGATGATTATACTAAGGCCAACCGGTATATCTTACGAAAATACCAAGGAAAGCCACGTATGAGGACGAGCGAAAGCGGCTACACCAGACCGGATAAACCGCCTCGTAATCCTAAAGGAGAGCGAGAACCTTGTAATATCAGAGTGAGTTTTAAACTCTGTAGGGGTGACACCAGCTCACCATACGAACCGTAGCGTCACATAAAAAAAAACACAAATCAGGAATTAACCTGCATACGTAGTTTGAGAAAATCGCATAAAAGCAAGCGCGACAACCCTGTATTACAAAATTGAGTGTTGAGCTCCGTACGGACGATACCATGTCGTCGTACGAATATTAAAATCAGCCCCGAAACAAATCGGGAATGAACTCGCATACGTAGTCTTAGAAAATCGCGTAAAAGCAAGCGCGACAACCCCTGTATTACCAAATTGAGTGTAGAGCTCCGTACGCACGATACCATGTCGTCGTACGAATATTAAAATAAGCCCCGAAACAAACCGTAAGTTATTCCGCATACGTAACTTTAAGAAACTCGCGTAAAGCAGGCGCGATAGCCGTTCTTTTTTTTATCAATTGAGTGTTGAGCTCCGTACATACGATACCAGATCGTTGTACGAATATTAAAATCAAAATCCGATCGAAACTGGAAACTATTCCGCACGTGTAAACGCTAAATTTACCGAAATTAACTACACCACATACTCACCAGCCTAGGCCAATTCCTCCAAATTCTATATAATACAATAAAAACCAATAAATACCGTCAGTACAATACAACTAAAGGATTGCCCTCAAAACTAAAAGACCAATGATGAAAGGGTGATAAAAACGCGCATCCACTACGGACACATGCGAAATCAAAAACCCAGACTGAGGTCTCTCAACAACAAAAAAAGATACAAATAAACAACACAAAGATAAGAATCAATTACAAATACTTTTGAACCAATCCGCCAATCCAGCCCAGAGCACGAACCTATTTCGAGCTCTAAATCTCATTGCCAGTGGCATAGGAAAGAATCTTGCTTGGAAAAAAAATCAAACTACGCGATGTAGCCGCGACATACTAATACGTATGCGCATAAACGTAAAATGAAGGAAAATAAATAAAGGGATCGATCGTACAAAATCGCGAAACGTTTCAATATATAAAACTATATTGTAACATAGTTACACCCGCTAGTCTGCTTTATTATATTTCACTGCCAAAACAGGCGAGATTACGTCCGAACGCACCGAGCACTGCGGGCACTAAGCCACCGAACCCGGATGACATTTGACAAAAACGGGCGACATCACATTTGAGGAATTCCCTCGCTACCGTAAACAGTAAGTCAGCGACCAGCTGGCCTCGCTTGGCGGCGAGGGGAACACGGGTGGCGCGGTGACGGTAACGCATAAAATTCGGAAAGCGTTATATTTTTTAATGGGAATCGAAAATGATGTAGAGGGGAATGAGGCAGCGGGGATGGCTATAAAAGAGTCTGCGCGAAAAGGAAAGCTCTCTTATTCGAAGGATATTTTCTGTGATATTACGTAAATTTTTCACAAGTACTAGTTTTTGAAACGTTTCTTTTTAACATTTTATTGAAATACGTGTCGTTAAATTAAGAAAAGAGAATTTGGAAAAGTGAAAAACGAAGACAGCAGAAAGAGAAAAGACAGGCGAGTCATTTAAATAATATAAAAAATATTAGTAGAATTTCGAAGAAATTGACATTAATCTAAAATAAGATAGGATCTAGGTGAATAAATTAATTGCATAGAATTGGTTAAATGGAATTAAGCGGACAGTATTTAAGCGAATAGAATTAAAGCGTGTAGCATTTAAACCGGTAGAATAAGCGAGAAGTGTATAAGCGAGTGGATTTAAAGAGGATCGTAAGGAAGCGGAACGAGTAATAGATAGCAAGAATTGTAGGTATATTTGAGATATCGGCTTGAAGAGCAAGTTCGACGCGCTTCGTGTGCGTGTGTGTGTGTCGAGTGACAGGCTCACTACTAACGCACGGAACAATACAGACTACCGAGTTAAGTGTACCGAGAATCTACGTCAACGCAATATCCGAAAAGAATTGTAAAAATAATCGCAGGAAATAACGAGTTTGAATGCATTGTACTGGCCACCGGTGCCAAGAAACCGAACATTGACATTTTATTTTTAATTGCCTGTTTTAATAAACCCTACTTTTACCTAACTCGAAGTCTAAAATTAATTATCCTTGTGTTCGAGTTCGAATTTCCCCTAGGAAATAAAAATTAATGCTAACGATAAGAAATTACCGTTACAATATATATATATATATATATATGTGACGTCCTGGGTTTTAACGAAGGTACGCGACGAAGGAATAATATTTTATTTTCTCCATTTTTGAGCCAGAATGCGCTGCCTCGGGATTCGAGCACGGTGATATGCCGGTATGCTTTATTTTATAAAGAAAATACCCGTTCACTTACCTTAAAAACTATGATAGTTGGTGCTGCACCGCAGAAATTAGTCGAGGACGACGATTCTGTCGTCGTCTGAATCCGAGCCGGTGGTATCGGATGAATTGGCGGGCCCTGGTTGCGGGTGGTGAGGTGCCGTTGACGGTCCTGCCTGCGGCTCCGTGCGTTCTTCGTCGGGGCGTATCATACAACGCTCCACGACCATGGGCCGTATCGCGGCCACTGCAACCCTTTTGAGGGTTCGCCCGCCCTTACCGTCGGACCAATCGCGTAATTCTACCGTCACGTTTGATAACCCACGGTTCGGGTTCGGAACGGGGCTCGCGATCGCCGTTTTCCCAGTTTCTGCTGGTTTGTCTTGCTTTTCCCGTAGTTGCCGTCCCGCACGCTTACGGGTTTTGCCCATCTAATTTTTAGATAATTCGGGTTGGTTAGCGGGAAACGCCATTGTGCACTTTCGTTGTGGTCATACGAGGTTTTCTCAAAAAAAGAATGGAACCCGCGTGTAGGACCCTGAGGTACCACGCTGATTCGTGAAATAAAGTGGGCGGGAGGAGTGTGCAACTATTAGTTGACGCCACGCTCCCTAGTTAAAGATCCCCCGGCGCGAGTTTCCAAGCGCCACCAGGGTGTAGAGTGCTGCAGACTCGCAACCAGGTGCGGGACCAAACAGCACGTGACCTGGAGGTGCAACGAGATTTGCGCTCCAGATCACCTAGCTAGAAATGAAGGACTAAAGGCCGCGAGGGCCCTACGGTCAAGCATCACACAAGGTAGCTGGCCCACGAGAGAGAAATCGCGGCCGGCTTGGCGACAGAAAACAGTAAACAAGACGGATTAGGAAATGTTAGGATTTCAGCGGGTGGATCTATGAAAACCACGGAACACCCTTTGTATAATACCGTTTTTTATTAGGTCGCGCATAAATAAAATGTTTAAATGCGCGAATAATGTAAAAACGCACAAATAAAATGTTTTAATCGCGAACAAATATTCAAATACTTGAATGCGCGGACAATTTGGAAAATACGAATTTCGAGGAGCTACGTAGCTAATTTAGAGGTACGATGTTTCTAATTAGCGCGCACGATGAGGACTGCCTCTTTTTAAGACGACGACTGTCGATATGATGGGTGGCTAAGTGCCCCTCCAGTCGCCTACTCTCAAAAGTGCAGAGTCGCGAGTCCCGCGGGTATCTATCTAGATTCCAAGAATCAAAACAACGGGCCTCGTAGCCTCATCGGCCTGTCGACGCAACCCGGCCGGGTGTCGGGCTTATCGCTTCCGTTCGACGGTCGCCTGGACCAAACACCACAGCCCGGTACGTGGGACTGCTTACGTTAACTAAAGATTTGAAGTGGCTACTCGCCGATGGATAACATTGGAATGTGGCGAGCAACCTTATCTCGTTTAGGGTGCGAGAGAGGCTGTGCGTTGCTACGCTAAATACAAAGTCATATCCAATAACTACTAGTATGCTCTGCTCTAGTCGTGGGACTAAACAAAGTCGCACGGGTGATTAACGCGCGATGCTTCGCTCAGCGTTTCTCGCATATACCCCAGTGAGCGTTTGAAAATATGTGCAAATGCATGTGTGTCTGTACGTATTATACGCATACTTATATGCATCAAATACGTGTATATAGGGTGTACGTATTAATCATACGTACTGTATTATAGGTGCATTAAATGTACGTATAAAATGTACGAATAAAATTATATGTATGAAATATGTATTAAATATATGTATAAAATTATATGTATAGAGTAAGTATTATATATTGTAACGGAACGCATTAAGGCGATCCGCTACTAGAACTCACAACCTTCACCACATCTCAACCAACCTACACAAACTGAAATAAGACATAAAATATACCAAAATAAGACAAAGCACACAAAAAAGTTCTGGGTAGACAAAACACTCCAGACCGGATCGAAAGAAGTATCGACCGGACGAGGAGGATTGAAAGGACTAGTAGGTACACACGCAGAATTACAAGTACACACCCTAACAGTAATGGCGTAAATAAGAGGCCTGCCTAGCCAAAGATCACGATGGAAAACATAACAGTAGGCGTAACAACAAGAACACACCGGCCTACTAGCAAGCGTAGTAGCCCCCGCCCTACACAATCACCAGACCAAGCCTTAAACATATGGCACAACCCCCAAATAGGCCACTCTATCCAAAAGGCGAGAACATCGGGAACGCCACGGCCCGGCAAACGTAGGAAAGAATTCATAGAACTATTGAGATACCACGACACATAGAGAAAGATCAACAAAGTAAATCCTCATGAAACGTCGCTACGTACCCCCACTCATGAATTAAACATTAATATTAATAAAACACATAAAACAAACTCATATCGACCAAAAACCAAACAAAAAACATAGAGAAAAACGATCCTCACGTAGGAGAACACCAGAAAAGAACAAAAAACATATAAATCCACAAGAAATCAGTCCAAAAAACACCAAGGAAGAGATAATTAATCACAATTAATTATCCTGGGCAATTAGTCGTCAACAAAACAGCAGGACAGCAGCCTACAAAACCGAGGAAGACCCATAGGGGCCTGAATCGGGAAAAACCATAATCAAACCGGAGAAAAAATAGATAAAAAGTTTGAACCTACAACAAGTAGGAGAATAACACTATCCAACGAATTTCAACCTCGCAGAAACCTCGCTTGAAACCCTAGAGGGACAAAGATCAGCTAATAATAGAAATTCGAGAAATAACGGTACCCCTACACGTCACCCCGCACCTCTCTCACCTAGTGATTGAAGTGCGACAAACATCACGTGACCTACCTCAAAACACCCTCCCGGGGTCCATCTGCCAACCTATATAAACCGCGACAGGATAAGCCTCGAGGCTCTTGTCAAATCTAATAAGTCAAGACGAAGTGCTGCTCGACAGCACACCTAGTACATAAGATTACACGTAGATTCTCCATGTAACAAAGACGTGTTCTTTCGATCAAATCGATTCCCCTGCATTGCGCTTGGCCGTCGTTTGACCGAACGAACCGATAAAGAACAATACTATCATAATAGTTTGGGAAACACCATGTTAAAACGAGTGTTCTTTTTCTCAACCGATTCCTCTGCATTGCGCTTGGCCGTCGGTTGAGTAAACGAACTCATTAGGATACTCTGTGAGGAGTAAGGTTCCCCTGCACTGCGCTTGGCCGCCCCTACTCACAGCGTCAGGGCACACTCCACTAACGGGTCCCCACGCACGGCGTCGTGGCTATCAGTCTCTTGGAGTGTGAAGCAGCACGAGTGACACAAGGTCAAGGGAGTGGCATCCCGACTGAGTGCACCGCGCATTAGACTCGTAGGGTGTACCTGCGTGGGTGGGACCACGTTAGGGCCAGCACCAGTTACCACCTGCATCTTGCGGATACCTCGGCTGGTCTCAATTAATCGGGAACCCAATCGTACGCCTCTTAATGGCGCGAGAAGGTGCTTAATTAATTGCAAATAAAAGCTTCAGTATCCGGGGTCTAGGAAGAGCTAGCTGGTCAAGCTGCGAACCCGGTGTCTCTTGCGAACAGAAAGCTATAGCTAGGGACCCAAACAATAACAAAGCGAGAAACGATAGGTAGGTAAAATCATCCACACCACACCACCACACGACACTCGCGTCCCTACTATAAAACTCTTGCGCGACCATCGGCAGGGCGGAGCCTCGAGAGGCAAGTCCGCAAACGGGCAGTTCGAAACAATAACATTCGAAATAGCACAACACCAGCTAACGTCCAATGATTAAAATAAGGCGAACCGGTACATCTAATGAAAGTACGAAGGAACGCCCCGTATGAGGACCAAGCCAGCGACTAGGCCCCCCCCTTCAAATAGAGACACACAAAACGCAAATGGCCAACAGGATCCTGCCAACCCTATCCTAATAGAGATCGATAGCTAACATCAAAATTATACCAGATTTAACAAACCCGGAAATTAATAAATTGAGTGTTGAGCTCCGTAAAGATGATATCTAATCACTTTGCGAATTATAAAGTCAAAACCTGATTTGAACTGGAATTTCATAAATTCCACATACGTAGGATTAGAAAAATCGCGTACTAGCGAACGCGACCCCCTTAAAACTTGATAAATTGAGTGTTGAGCTCCGTAAAGATAATATCTAATCACTTTGCGAATTATAAAGTAAAAAACCTGATTTGAACTGGAATTTCATGAATTTCACATACGTAGGATAAGAAAAATCGCGTACTAAGCAGCCGCGATCCCCTCGAAATTGATAAATTGAGTGTCAAGCTCCGTACCAGTGATACCTTATCACTGTGCGAATATTAGAGTCGAAACCAATAAAAGAGGAACTGGGAGAGATCCCGCATAGGTAGACGTTAAGTAACTAATGTAAAGCGAGCGTGAGTGCAGAAGAGCAACGAGATCGTTCCACATACCATCCTCCCTACCTTAGCTGAACTAACCATCGAGCAAAAGCTTCTCCAGCAATCACGGGCCTTCCGCCCAGTAAAAATAAAGAAAAGAATTACCCAAACAAAAAGAAAAGACCAATGATGAAAGGGTAAACAAAACCGCATGTCTGTCACGGACAAATGCGACGCAACACAAACCTAAACTGAGGTCTGACCAACAAAAACAAAAAAAGTTACTAATAACAACCTAGTATTGATTGCAAATCTACACATCCACGGCTCCTCTCGCTCCCTCCAGCCCAGTGCACGAACTAGTTTCGAGCAAGCTGCCTCTCCACACGATCACGGTAGAGATCACTCGGAACAAAACTCAAACTTGACGCGATTTTACACCATAACCGAACTATCGCGCATCGTAGCCGAACAAAAAAGAAGTGTTAAAGATCGCGAAACGTTTCATTGGCGCCCAACGTGGGGCTGGATAGAAGAGAAGATCGAAGAGAGAAGAAAGAAGAAAAAAGAACTCTCCAAAAAAAAAATAAACATCCGCATAAATTCGAATTAACAAAGAATGGATCCAGGCAAAGATACCACGTTGGGGGGCATACCAACACCCACCACAAACACTCCAACGACGAGAACAGTAGGCATGGATGATTCCATAATTCCTACCATGGGGCAGCAATTAGCAATGTCACAAGCGCTACGGAGAAGTACACCCATAATAATACCGCCTATCTCGGAAGCAATGGAGAACATACGAGCACGCTCCTTCGATGAGGGAATACGACAGCAACTGCATCCACTGGCAGGCCAACGCTATCATGCACGGGACAGAACCATGAATTCAACAGGATACCCGGTCCCACCAACCATAAGTCCAGCACCCCACGAGGCAGTACAACAACTAGCTATGCAATCGCTACTCGCAATACTCGAAGAAATGCAGCAAAAACAGTCGGTAGAAAGCGCAAAACAAGAACAACGCTTCCGCGAGCTGGACCACAACCTCTCGAGGAAGATAGAGTCCATCCAAGAGTATGTAACTCAATCGATAGAAATGCTCCAAGACGAGGTCAACGAGATATCTCATAAACAAGAAGCGCCTCCACGAATAAACTCAACATTTATTAACACCGGAAGGAACCAATATGAACCAACCATAGGGGTGAGTCCAGAGAACCGAGATCCACCATGCACGCCATCCCCCATGCTAACAACTGGAAGGGCAGGAACAACAAGGAGGAATCTATACGAAAACACCATACCACAGGGACCATCGAACACCACTATATCAAATAGTAACCTGAAGCTCGAAGCACCAACTTTCAACAGCAAAACGCAAGAACAACCAATGCAATTTTTATGTGACCTGCGAGCATACCGAGACGTATACGTTCCTCGATATCACTTCAAAATAATAATTAACCAGTGCATGACAGGCATAGCAAGGAGCTGGTAGAACATTACACGAGACACCATCAGACAGTGGGGAGAATTCGAGGAGGAGTTCAAACGAAGGTTTTGGAACGAGGAGATTCAAAACGCCATTAAATTAAAACTCGACTATGAATGGTATGACGAGACGAAGAAGCAAACTCGCATCGGATACGCGCTCCACTACATTAGTCTGGCTCGCGATCTGAGACCAAAATTAACCGAAGAAGAGATCGTCCAGAAGGTTAAGAGACACTTTCCCGACGACGTCCGAGCTACAATTAAGACTCTAGGAATAAAAACAATCGCTCGATTACTAGACTTGTTGTCATCATACGACGAAGAAGGACCAGGCAACCGAGATCGTACTAAGCCTCCGAAACGCGAAACATACCACCCACAAAACAACAGTCAGCGTAACGCACCTCCTAGGACGAATGGGAGCAGCCTCACAAACACTCGTGAGGAGCAACCAACCACTTCGTACAACCATCCAAATTCTGCGTATCCAAACCAAAGTCGAAAAACACAAGCTCCACGAGGTGAAACAGACAATCGTTATAAAAACCGAGAGGAAAATAAATATCCCTGGCGACCTAGGGATCAGAACCGCGACGATACGAAAAACCTTCGCACCACCACCATGGAAGAAGAAGAGAGCCAACCCCTCGAAATTATAAACGACAACGAAATCTCGGAAAACGAGGAGTCGTCACCTCTCGGAAATTAAGTACCGCAGAGGTGACGCTAGGCTATGGGGAAGACACCAGAGAATTTCTAACAAGAGAAGAAGAGTATCCACGGACAAAGTCGAGACCAAAATGCCCAATACTCATGATATACGTACAAGGCATAACCATTCGAGCGTTAATAGACACCGGAAGTGAAATCAGCGCAATATCCGAACAGTTCGCACTAGACCATGAAAAACTATTGAGCAAATGCCCCATGCTACCTTTAACCGGAGTATCCGTAAGAGGCGCAACCGCTGGACGCGCGGTCAAAGTGACTCGACAGATATTCGCTGAGATTACACTAGAAGAAACCGGTACAAACAATACACTTATCATAGTTCCCAGATTAACCACGGACTGCATCTTGGGAATAGACTTTCTAGTAAAAATCAAAACAAAAATCGACCTCGAAAAATATGAAATATCATTCATCATACCAGCACAACCCCTTCGAAGGATAAAATTGAAATGTGACAACCCCCAATTCTCCAACCAAACGAACTCACCAGTAGTACATACCACCACCATAGAAGATAAACAAAGGCATGCGGTCACAGACCAAGAAATCGACTTAAAAATAACAAACACCGTAGGACTCAATGAGAGAGAAAAACAAACCTTTAGGAGACTACTGGAAAAGCATCGGGACGCGTTCCTCAAACGCCCAGGACTATTAAACTCCTACGAACACAAAATAGAAGTAAAGCCACATGAACCCTTCAAGGCAATGAATTACCCCGTGCCAATTGCATTTCGAGACAAGGTAGACGAAGAGATAAGGAACCTAACGAGTCAAGGTATTATTCAAAAATCTACGAGCCCGTACACGAGCCCGCTCGTGGTAGTGGCCAAAAAGAACGGAGAAATCAGACTATGCCTCGACGCCAGACGGATAAATGAAGTAATCGAACCAGATAACGAACGAATGCAAACTCCGGACGAACTCTTCCAGGAGTGCAAAAATGTAAGGTATATAACCACGCTAGATTTAAAATCCAGTTTTTGGCAAGTACCACTCACCCCCGACTCCCGAAAATACACTGCATTTATGCATCGGGGTCGCTGCTATGAGTTCAGAGTAACACCATTCGGTCTACGAACGAGTACGGCAAGCCTCGTCCGAGGTCTCGAAAAAGTACTACAAGGTCTAGGATACGTCATCAACTTTGTGGACGACTTATTGTGCACTGCAGAAACATTCGAGGAACACATTAACAACCTCGACGAGCAGCTAGAACGTTTCAGCAACCACGGTCTAACAATAAACCTAGAGAAATCACAATTCTTCAGACGAGAAGCCAAGTTCCTCGGACACATACTCACGCCAAAAGGCATCTGTCCAGACCCTGAAAAAATTAAAGACATAAAAGAATTTCCAGCACCTAAAAACATTAAACAACTAAGAGGTTTCTTGGGGCTAGTAAACTATTATAGCAAATTCACGAGGGAGCACGGAGAGTCAACGGTACCACTGTTACACCTCCTAAGGAAAAATGAAAGATGGAAATGGACGGAAAAAGAGTATGAAGCATTCAAAAACGTAAAGGACAATTTCTGCGAAGAAGTGATGTTACACTACTCACTAAAAAAATAAGCCTTTCTTTATACAAACAGACGCCAGCGACTTTGCTATAGGAGCCGTCCTATTCCAAAAAGACCAAAATTTTGACGAGAGAACATTATACTTCGCCAGTAGAACCCTCAAGGGGGCGGAAATTGGCTATAACACGACCGAAAAAGAACTTTTGGCCATCGTATGGGCACTAGAAAAATTTAGGACATACCTTCTAGGCGCCGCCGTAATAATTGTCACAGACCATGCGGCACTAACCTTCTTAAAAGAATGTAAGCTTGCCCACGCACGGCTCACCAGGTGGTCACTAGCAATTCAAGATTACCACCCTACAATCGAGCATTGTGCAGGAAAAAGGAACACAGTAGCTGATATTCTCAGCCGTCCTGACGGTAAAAAGAGCGGTAAAGAAATAATCATAGCAAAACTCTCAACGGAAGTAACCGAAGAATTAAAGAACATATTAACCAACCTCGGAGAACTACAGGATAAGGACGAATATTATGCTGAGATAAAAAAAACTGTAAAACAGGGAACAGAAGTAAAAAAATTACACAGTAATCGACGAAATATTACACACAAAAAATCATGGAACACAGCGAGCTATCATCCCCGCAACCGGCATAAAAAGTCTCATAGAGAACTGCCATGAAATATACGGGCACGCTGGAGCTCGAAAATGCTACTTAATACTACGAGAAAACTTCTATTATCCAAACCTATACCGTCACATCAGGAAACATCTAAAATACTGCGACACATGCCAAAGAAATAAAATCTACACGCAAGGAATGTTCGCCGAAATGCAGAACATCCTGCCAGAACGGCCAGGAGACCTGGTATCCCTCGACTACTACGGACCTTTACCCGCGGCAAAATATGAAAATAAATATATCTTGGCCGTGATTGATGTATTCTTAAAACTAACAAAAATCTACCCTCTCAAGAACGCCACCACAGAGACCACGTGGAAAAAATTAACACAAGACTACTTCCCAAAGTACGGGAAACCAAGAGCCATACTATCGGACCAAGGGACACAATTTACGGCGAAAAAATGGGATAAATTATTAAAGGAAACCGGTATAAGAAAAGTTATGACATCCATCCGCCACCCACAGGCAAATCCCGTCGAGCGAACGAATAGAGAACTCTCTCGACTGTTTAGGACACTCCTACCAAACAAACACAACGCCTGGTATGATGCGATCCCCAAAGTAGAGGAATGTATAAATAATACACACCACGAAACTACGGGATACGCCCCCGTACAATTACACACCGGTAAAACGCCCTCAAGGCCATGGGAACAGATCATAACAAACAGAAATAAAATACCAGACTACGACAACCTCATAATGCTGGCTAAAGACAACATGAAGAGAGCCCGGAATAAAAACGCTGAGAAATTCAACAAACAACACAAGCTCAAGGAACTCCAGATAGGCGATCTGGTACTGGCAAGAGCACTAAATGTGTCAAACCCTGCAGCAAAAATAACAGCTAAATTTCTGCCTTTATACGAAGGACCCTACCGATTGAAAAAACGCGTAGGAAAAACATCATATATTCTCGAAAACATAAACAGCGACCTAGAACGAGGTATGTATCACACGAGCGACCTTCGACCATATTATCGATCCACGGATTAACAAAGGAAAAAGGAAATAAACAAAACATCAACTAGCCTAGACAAGGGGAAAGATCCCACCATCGTAATAAACCCCCCCCTATAACGAAAGAGGGGAGCACAATCAGGCATCCTGCGAGGAGCCGCAACAAGCTCATTCAACAGAGGTTCTTCAAGCCAGCAATATGGAAAGTAAATCAACCCAGACAACAACCGACGACAAAATCAGAGGCCGGGACGTGACACCAGGCGTATTTACGCCAAAAAGAAACGTAACCCGGGATCGACGGCGACGCGACGCTAAACCCCACAGCATCCGCACACAAACGGAACCAGCCTATTTTAAATTCATCCGCGAGGGCACCAGAGTAGAAAAACAACTACAACACGGACACGCCAATACGACACCAAGCAAAGCTAAAACCACCATACTACCGATGAGGTATCTACCATGGGCCCCTGTCGTAAGGAGCATCGAACGGGTGCACACTGAGGCAAACAAAGGGTGGATTCAAACCTCTCGGGGACCAGCAATCCTGCTACAACCGCACCTAATGCGTGCAGCAAAGCGAGAACAGGTAACACAACAAACACATAACGAAATAATAATCAAAATAATAAAAACAAACGACTAAAAATCACACGGAACAAACAACCTACAGAACCGCACCAAGGCCCCTGTCGCAGACCCTATCATAGAGGAGGCAACCATGAGGCAGTACACGACAATGGCTGTCACCGCACCGCCACCACGTCCACCAACCCACGAGCTGCCCAACGCAGCTAGGGACCCGCGGACAGTCCGCACCTTCACCCAGGCACCGACACGAGTGCACATATGCACTATAACAAAGAATGGGGATAACAATAATAACGATACCAAATAAAGATACACATATTACAAACATAAAAATCATAAATAATTGAATAAAAAATCTTTTTTGCCTAAAAATCATTTTTTGGATTAATTATTTGGAAGGGCGATGTAACGGAACGCATTAAGGCGATCCGCAAAGCAACCTGTGTTGTCAGAACGAGCATCCCTAATTTTAATTTATGTATACACCTGCACTTTCTGTCTACAGTAGCATACAATTGTTTACATAACAATAAATACAGGCTCAAGAACTATGCAAGAATGGTAGCAGTCTGTATTGTCAGGCTGAGTATCTGCCTGTCTACAAGGCAGTGAATATGACGCCTTGCACTCTTGTATTTTGGAATCAAGCTGTATTGTCAAAACGAACATACATAATTTGAATATTCATCTGAACAGTCTGTTTACAATGTGCCAAATACGATTCTAGCAGAGGGTCGCGCAGGAAGCTGTACACCTGTTTTATTCCCCTCCATTCTATAATATACAATATGGTTGTCCATATTTACCTATAAAACGAATCGCAGAAAGGGATAACCGGCAGTCAGGCTCGTGACACACTAGAAAGTACAACTATCATCGATAGATTTCCGACCACCATCTCTTTCGTCAAGTTTACGCGGGTTGCTCAATATGAGTTCCGCAGATATCGGTGTGGCCTCCATGTACCGGTTTATATCTGCCGATGAGAAGAAAAATCTCGCGGTACCACTGCTTCTCGGTACAACATACGAGGTCTGTTCAAAAGGTATCGCGAATTTTGAATTTCCGCGGGCTACGTTCAAAATGTTCTCAGAGGGCCGAGAAGATGCGAACAACGAAAAGCGTGCCGGACGCCCGAGCACATCAACAACAGACGAAAGCATTGATGAAGTGAAGAAAATAATATTGGCCAATCGTCGAATCACCGTTACAGAAGTTGCTGAGGACATAAACATATCGATTGGCTCGTGCTATTCGATTTTTACCAATGATTTGGGCATGAGATGGGTCCCCACGAAATTCGTGCCAAAATTGCTCAATTTCGAACAAAAACAGTGTCGCGTTAACATTGCTAAGGAGCTGTTGGACTCGGTCCGCGACGACCCAAATTTGCTCCAGAGGATCATAACTGGTGACGAATCATGAGTTTATGGTTATGACGTGGAAACCAAAGCTCAATCATCGCAATAGAAGCTGCCGCATGAGCCAAGACCGAAATAAGCGCGCCGAGTTCGGTCGAATGTGAAGGTTTTGCCCACAGTTTTCTTCAATTGCAGGGGCGTGGTGCATCACGAGTTCTTGCCACAGGGTCGTACAGTCAATAAGGAATATTACCTGCAAGTTATGCGCAATTTGCGCGAAGCAATCCGCCAGAAACGCCCGGATTTGTGGAAGAACAAAAATTGGCTTTTGCACCATGATAACGCCCCTGCTCACACATTGTTGCTTGTGCGCGAATTTTTGGCCAAAAAAAACACTCTAATGATGCCGCAGCCACCATATTCCCCGGACCTGACCCCCTGTGACTTTTTCCTGTTCCCAAAACTGAAGAGGCCCATGAAAGGACGACGCTACGCCACGATTGAAGCGATAAAGACGGCATCGAAGGAGGAGCTGAACAAGACCACAAAAAATGATTTTTTTAAGTGCTTCGAGGATTGGGAAAAACATTGGCATAAATGTATTATATCCGAGAGGAATTACTTTGAAGGGGACAAAATAGATATTAATGAATAAATAAATACAGTAACGTGGCAGAATATTCCGGCTGCGTCCTCCTCGCTCGACGGCTACCAGCACGATCTCACAGGGCTGTAGGGGGTCATTTTTATACGCTATTTAATTATTTATTTATAATTTTTTTTTTGTTTTATTTTATATATATATATATATTACAACTTGTACGACCGGACGGAGAAGAGCACCGCATTTGCCGATGGCTGGTCTTTGGATTTGGCATCGACAGACTGGTTACATCTTTATCTATGGGGAAATATTAGGGTCCCGCTGGATGTTGATAGATTAGCTATACGCCGCTATCTATTGTCGGCTGGCATGTAATAGCGACAATCCATCGGTCGTTTGGGGTTCACCGGCCGGACAGAGCTACACGTCCCGAGGATCGGTTGTTAATTTTATGCGTCGTCCAGCTGAGGCGCTAGTCGCGGTCAACGTGCGACACAGTTTCCCCCAATTAACCGAGTTTGACGGGTTAAGTGGGGATCATAGCTCACGGGCACGCGTGCCTGCAGGACCTCAGGGCTTTTTCCTGGGGGCTGTCGAGCGAGTAAGACGTAGCGTGCGTTGTTCTTTTGTCCCGCTGTACCGTCGCTATTGTTCGAGGAAAATGGTCGAGGCGAAGGAGAGTAACGCTACCGGAGATAACTGGTAAGGAGCCAGCCTACATAATATCGATACCTGCTGTCATACGATCTAGACAGGAGAACTGAGACTTTGAGGATATTCGAGTTTTGTTTCCCGGATTTCAAGGAACATCGCAGCACCATCGTCCCGGTGAGCTCTCTTCTCTTCCACGGTCTTTCGCCATTCTTTTATTATTTTCTCATTCAATTTGTGGACTATTAATTTATTCGAACTTGGTCATGCTTGCGATTCCTGTACACCTCGTGCAGAGTATGAATTTGTATCGGGAACTGCGGCGTCCATAGCGTGTAACCTCGAGATCGTTTAACTGTTAGAAGCCGGGGAAAAGTCATTGTATTAATTAATTGTTTTCTGCTGACGGTTAAACCGTGCGCGAGTTAGGCCGTTATCCCGAAGTGTGATCGTTTTGAACGGGATAGACCGCGTCACGGATTTTATCGAATTATGGGTTTTAGATTTACATGATT
Source organism: Cylloceria caligata (assembly GCA_963942595.1). Taxonomy (NCBI): domain Eukaryota; kingdom Metazoa; phylum Arthropoda; class Insecta; order Hymenoptera; family Ichneumonidae; genus Cylloceria; species Cylloceria caligata. The sequence goes on from OZ012709.1 coordinate 10,733,526, forward strand.
TTGTTTGAGTTTTCTTTCGTTTCGATTTAGAAGGTCGTGCGCGCGTTAGTACGTCGTCCCGTTGTGAATTTGATGTGAAAGGGACTAGTACGTTATGAACCGCGTCGCGTATTATCCAAATTAATTGGCGTTTCTCGATAACTAAGTGATCTATTTTTTTTTTATTATTGTTGGTCTTAATCTTATCTCAGCAGCGCGGAGAGTGTAATCGGCCGTCGTCCCGTATTTGATGATTGGGAAGGAAGAAAAAATTGGGGAGGAAGGAAAAATAGCTTGGGCCAGCTATAGGTAATGTGGTGCGTTGAGGCACAAATTTACGTTACAATACTTTTTAAAAAAAACACAAAATTCGCAGTACTTTTTGAACAGACCTCGTATAATCTGAATTATTCAGAAACAAAGAATATAAGTATGGGACTTCAGCCGCGTGTAAACGGCGATGTCGTACCAATCATCAAGCTGCAGAATAATAACCCATCGGGAGAAATCATCCTCGAAATCACGACCTGGGGTAAACTACAAGATGTGAAATAGACTCATATTTCAAGGAGTGTAGGAATCATGGTAAGCAGACCGCTCACCGTACCCTAAAGACCCTCAAATTTGGAGACTTCGTGGTATACTTTACAACATCGTGCGGGTCCAAATCCATTGTATTCGATCCGTGCATTGATGAGACAACCACTGAGGACAACGTCGACGAGAACGAAGAGAGTCAAGTGGAACCACCGCCAGCGAAGAAGAAGAAGAACATCTATTCACCGGCTATAGTGATGCAAAAGAAATCATTTGACGGGCTATGCGCCGTAATAGTGTGTGTTGAAGAGCGCTTGAGACGGCTCCAACGCTACACCGTTTATGCAAAAAACTGCATCGAAATTCTATGTGCTGAATTACTTATTCATAACCCCGCTAAAGAGCTAGCCGAAAATGTGGATCAAGTGCGCGTTAGAAAACTCTTAACACAGAATAGCTCTAATCTGTGTGATGATGTACGCCATCGAGTCGATCCTTCATTCATTGAATATTTCGATATACTGTTCCGGAGTTGAAGGTATTTTGTATTCCATTCATAACACATGAAGTTAAAAAATTACTCACAGATAATTCTCTAGTAGCTTCAAACCCGATCGAATGATAATCGGAGAACGAGTGTACAAACTAGTTAAAAGGTAGTAGTTAATAATTCACATAATAACACATGGTTATGAAGATAATAACTAATTTACTAATTGTAGATGATAAGATAATTATTGTATGACTTTGAATTAATTATGTGCTGCCCCGTCTCGTCGTAAACCCATGTTTCGCTTAATCTAAATTAGAGTTATTAAAACTGTATGCATAATGCTATTGTCAATGAACATATTTGTTCTTCAAACGTATTTTTACCTATTATTATTAATATTAATATTAATAGCTGATTTGAGTGATTCGATAGATTTTATTTTTAATTAGTGTCAAATAGTGAAAAGCGAAACCTCGGATGTGTAGGACCCAAATCTGTTTATCGGTGATAGGACACGACCGGACGCAAATCTTTTTACCGATGGCAAGCTACAATCTACTTTTTCGATGGTAGGGCCTAATCTGGGGTATCGCCTGCAGGACCCAATCTACTTATCGATAGCTGCACCAAATCTACACTACCGACCGCCGAATACTCGCTCTGTTTTACCTGCTGTCGATAACATACATCCTGTGGATTATTTACAATAGATGGCGCATCGGGAATATCCTATTTGTATGTCATGGTCATTATTCCGATTTGTCGAGTAAATTATATCTCTGTGAGAACAAGAGAGAGCAAATAATCTCTACTACCAAAAATAAAGTTGTGCGTATGAAAGTTTTTCGTACAACGTAATCGTTGAAGTTTTTTGATAACTATTGCGTACTTCGAAATATAACATAGTTAGCCTTATTTTTTTAATGTTAAAAAAATCTTTGTGAATACACGTTGGAGCTTTTAAGCGTTATTAATGTTTTTCTAATTCTATGATCGATTAGTTTTTTCTGAAGATGATATTATCAATAATTACATTTAGCATTTTTGTATGAATTAGGTCACATATTTTTTAAAATCTTAGTTTAATTTTTTTATTAAAAATTTCTAAGTTGTAAAGTTTAGTAAAGGGTGTCCCAGCAAGAGCGCCGGATTTAAATTTGCCGCCATTTTGTTAATACGAGTTGTACGGTGATTTTTTTTTTTGACATTTGTCACGTACAGACCACGCGATTTAAGAATATGGAGAAGTATTCAAACCAACAACGTTTAATTATTGTAAAAACACATTACATAAATGGTGAAAGTTTTGCAAAAACAGTTCGCCAATTACGTCAAGTTTGTGGTCGCAATAATGCGCCAAATGAATCGACAGTGAGGCGTTTAATTACAAAATTTGAGACCAAATTTACGCTGATGGATCAGAAGATCATTGTTCGTCGTCGTCCTTGTCGGTCACTCGAAAATATAGCCATAGTAACGGAATCTGTGGCCGAGAATCCAGGAACTTCCATTCTGCAAAAAATCCAACAAATCAGTTACTAGACGTCTAGATATCTGAAAAAGAGGAAAATTCATGAATGAAACTATCATTACTTAAGACCTGATAATACAAATTTAGCTAGAATGTACACTTTACGAAAAACATATAAACTGAACATCCCAATGAGGCCAATAGCTTCGTCTATCAAACGTCCCACACACAAAAAAAGTTGACTTTATTCATAAAATATTGACGAAGCGTATTAAGAGTCTTATTTCTAATGTGAATGACAGTTCTCTGAAATCATTGTTTACGCAGTTCACTTTATCTGCTTAATACATTTTAGTTTCTTAAAATATAGCCTCTCCTTGAAAAAATGTTTCTTTACAATTAGTTTTAAACCGTCTGGAAAAAGAACGTATTTGTTTAAAGAGAGCCCTGTAATCGTCGAATTAATAAATAACTGAGATAATTATGTCTTTTACTTATTTCACTTATGATAATAAAATTTACAAATAAATTTCTGGGCTCACATAATTATGGCTGAGTGAGAAGAATGTTGCTTATCAAAACTTCATTAAACTCCAATTTTTTTCAAAAGACACGTAGACGACGGGATTGTCTCTTTGCTCTTTAATCAAATTCGACGAACTTCAACAATTTTCAATACTCAGCATCACAAACTTAAATTTACTATTGAGAAAGAGAAGGATAATAAAATACCATTCCTGGATTTGTTATTGATTAGGGAAAATGATAGCATTATCACAAATTGGTATCGTAAACATGGTCTGGTAGATTTATTAACTTTTTCTCGAGTCATAAAAATTGGCATTATATACATGCTCGTAGACATAGCATTAAAACTTTCACATTCACAGTTTCAAAGTAAAGACTTGAAATTCATTATTGACATGTTACTCTTGACTTGTAATCCTATAGATTTCATAAAATGAATCATTCATGTTAGAAGACGGACTACGATGTGGGTTAAAAAATAACAGAAATTTACGTTTTTAGAAAAGAATTTTATTTATTCGTCTACAACAATGTTATTTCTTTCAAAATTGGCAGTGTAAAATAATGAAGAAACAATTTACAAGGTTCTGCTTTGCAAGCTTGTTTAGTAGATATCGTGCTGCTACCCTGTAGGGCACCCGAAAATATATATCGGTACCGAATGCGACGATTTGTTGTGGGATTCACTCGATGCTCTCGGTGTAACGGTCAACGGCTTGGTCGAGTGTACCGTATTGCCTCCGCGCCACCTCTTTCACCCCGTGCTACCTGTTCGAATGCACGAGAGACTGCTGTCTGCCCTGTGCCGTAAGTATGCCGAGTCTATGGTTCAAGACTCGTGCATTCATGAGGACCCTGATGACAGGGCTTTCACCGGTACCTGGGTGACGGTTGAGGTGCGGAAAGCAATAGATATGGGGTATAAAATCTTTAAAATTTCGTTGATTTGGGCATACAAAACAACAATGAAATTTTTTCAGGCGCCCCCTAAAAAGTTTCAGTTTCCTGTAAAAACGTGACGGAAATTTTATTTTCGTGAAAAGATGAAAATAACACGTGCCGCAAGATGATCAAAGTTGAGTTTTTTGACGAATCCGCAGTTTTTCGGAAATATCTCGCGAAATATGCAAATTTGGCGAAAAATCCACGTGTATGAATTTATGGGGAATTTAATTTTCTATAAAAAATGTCTCATCCATTTTTTAAAAAAATGTGTATTTAAAAAGATATTCCAAAGAATCTTTCGTGAACTTCACCTGGTGAATATTTTAAGGATTATAATAGAAATGTCAAAAATATTATGGCTTATATGAAACCATCAATTTAAATTTATTAATCATTCATTAATATTTTTTTTCTATGAACAATTTTTTTCATCCCAGGATTTGAGTAAACTTTCTTTCGTATTTTTTATTTTTGTATTTATATAGTCATCGAAAATTTGGATGAGAAATTGCTTTTGTTCTTCATCCTTTGTAAATAAATCATTATACTCTTACATCAAAATTATACTCTTGCGTATCTTTAGTTGCATTGCTAAACTCGAACGTTTTAAACTCTTGAACGGCTCTTTTTGTTATTTTTGTAAAAATTCATACATCGGTTCTGTTTGAGAATTCTTGCTTGATGCTTGTGAGATCTGAAAGATATCGAAAAAGAATGAGTTTTCACTCATGACCGAAGTGAAATAACCAGACCAGCGACGTAGGCAGAGAAAATGGTCTTTATTTTCCACTTTCTTTCACTAAACTACAAAAAAAATATTTTAAAAAATGATAAATGATTTTTAAGTAAATTAGTGAGCCGCACGTACAATTATATTAATTGCACGCCAATGAATTATGTGAGAGAAAGCGTGAAGCAGCCCGCGTTGCAAAGCACGCCACGAGGTAAAACATTTGAGGATACACAAAATGAGTTTTCTCTACTTCTCCTTGATTGAATTTATGTAAATTATCAAGGTGCTGGCTTACCGTTCAACTTGAGTCCTGTTGAGCACGTTTCGAGTGTGAGAATATCCGATGAATGCAGTGAAAAGTCCGAAGCTGAGAAAAGGCTGGTGTTGCGTTCTTGGTGGCTTTCACGAGAGTAGCGAAAAATATCAAGATGGCTGACCTCTTCGAAGGCGACGTTGAGCGACGCCACTGTCAAGTGAGAGATAGATTGTAGTCTCTCGCTTGAGTTGAGTGTCCACAAGGTGCTGCCTCGGTTGCATGCACGGCAGTCTAGCACAGCGCAGCACCAGCAGTATCAAGCTACCGCACGGCAATCATAGTGGCCTCGCATCAGCTGATTCCTTGCCAGGTTAAAACTTTATGGCATTTCGAATTTTTCGAAAATACCATAAAAATAAATATAATATAAATAAAAATAAAAAATAACCTGTTAACTGGGCGAGACGTACTACTGTGTTCAAAAAGTAAGGTGAATTTTTAATTAAACTTTCCGCGTTAACCGAATCGGACAAATGAATTTTTTTTTCAAGTTGGTAGGACTGTTAGTGGCATCTGTGACAAATTACATGTCAATATCATCATTAGTTTTTAGTTTACGCTTGGTTTTGTGAACAAAGAAAAGTGAATTTGGCAATTTTTACGATGTCGAATTTTGTTGAGCAAAGAAGTGCTATTAAATTTTGCTTGCGGAATGAAATTTCCGCCGCTAAAACGTATCGAATGTTACAAAAGGCCTTCGGCGACGAGACTATGGCACAGAAAAATGTTTACAAGTGGTACAAAGACTTCAAAGAAGACAGAGAACGTGTTGATGATTTGGAACGCTCTGGACGACCATCGACGTCAATTGATGAGCAACACATCAAGAAAATCAAGGAATTTGTGCTCGAAAATCGTCGATTAACAATTCGAGACCTTGCCGACATGCTTGCAATATCAATTGGATCAGTGCAAGCAATTTTGAAGGATCATTTGTGCCTCAGAAGAGTCAAATCGCGTTTGGTGCCAAAATTCGCGTTTGGTTCTTCGTGAGTTTTTCGCCAAAAACTCCACTCATGTCGCTCCACAACCACCGTATTCGCCTGATTTAGCACCGTGTGACTTCTGGCTGTTCCCAAAGCTCAATAGACCACTCCGGGGAAATCGTTTTGAGTCGATTGAAGAGATCAAACGTGAATCGCTACGCGCATTGAAGGCTATACCTGAGGACAACTTTTTAGCATGCTTCAAAGATTGGAAAAAACGTTGGCTTAAGTGTATTGTAGCTAGGGAGGATTATTTTGAGGGGGACGAAATCGACTTCGAAGAATAAATTTTAAAAAATTATTTTAAAACAAAATGCACCTTACTTTTTGAACACAGTAGTATAAATACGTCAAACTTAAACGATATCGGGGGAATTCCCCCGGTTAAAAGGTCAATAATCGTTTTCAAATGAAGATATGTTCAAAGACGGGTGATATTCAATTTAAGCCGAATCTGTAAGGAGGTTCATATTTTACGAGATTTAGAAATTTTTTAAAACAAGCACGACAATTCAAATTTATGTAAATTTTGAACGATTTAATAACATTTTTATGTATAAAAATCAATGAACATTGCGAGCATAAGCACGAATGCTATAGCTTACAGAATAAAATGACTTAAATTAAAAAATCACTTGAACAATCAATTTTTAATTTGTCACACTAGTTACATAATAATTTATCGTTATTGGTTACAGTTTTATTCAAAATATATTAATAAATTAAAGTTTTAGAGAATTTAAAATTTTAAAAATTTTTGTTATGCCGGAAGACACGTGTTTAAAGATAATACGGTCGTAAGTATCATATAAAATTTAATAAAAGTTAGTATTGGGTCTGGGAAAAAGTTCGTGGCGTTTTATTTTTAGTAAAATTCAACTGGTTTTTTTATAGTGTGAAAATGAATTTATTTAAACCAAATATGCTCCATTATTATCGACAATGTTTCGCTATTTTTCGGGTAGAGCCATGATGCCATCGGTGAAGAACTTCTGTGGTTTCTGGTTGAAAAACTGAATCAAGTGGTTTTCACAGGCTTCTTTTGAAAGCTGCTTCATTCCATTGAGAGAGTTCTGCAGAGATCCGAATAAGTGATAGTCAGAGGGTACTATGTCTATACGGTGGATGCATCAAAACTACTCAACCAAGCTCTCGCAATTTTTGACGGGTCATCAAAGAAGTGTGTGGTTGGGCGTGGTCATTATGGAAGACAACAACTTTCCGATTAATCAATTCGGGCTGTTTTCTTTCAATTGCTTGGCGTAATTTCTCTAGTTGTCTACAGTAGAGTTGAGAATCAATCGTATGACCAACTGGAAGTAGCTCCAGGTGGACGATTCCCTTCCAGTCCCACCACACACACAGCATCACCTTTTGCGCCGTCAATCTTGGCTTCGCGAACGCTTGTGACGGCTCACCATCCCTTGTCCACGATCTTTGACGCTTCCGATTGTCGTACGTGATCCATTTTTCATCACCGGTTATGACACGTTTCAGAAATGGCTCGATTTCATTGCATTTCAGCAGCGCATCGCAGATGTTAATTCGGTCTATCATGTTTTTCGCGCTCAACTCATGAGGAACCCATACATCGAGCTTCTTTTTGTAGCCAGCTTTGTGTAAATGGTTCAAAACAGTTTTGTGGTCAATGCCTAGCTCCATACCAATATCGACCATGCTGATATGCTTATCTTGCTGAACTTTTTCAAGAATTTCATCAGCTTTTTCAGTGATTGAACGACCAGAGCGTGACTCATCTTTCACATAAAAATTATCAGAACAAAAACGAGCGAGCCATTTCTGCACAGCCGATTTTGATAAAGTATTTTCACCGTACACAGCACAAATTTTTTCACAAGTCTGCGCAGCGTTCTTCCCCTTGTCGTAATAGTGCAAAATATAGCGCGATTTTTCATTACTTTTCTCCATTTTCAAACGCAAACAACTTTCCAACCACTGCACCAATTTCGATGTTTATACATGCAAAGTAACGCTCGAAGTGTCTCCTTCCCAACGAGCGTTTAGCGGTGTCGCTGCGATCTGTGTTTCCTGACTTATTTGCAATTGATGCCATCTATCGGGAAAAACGCCACGAACTTTTTCCTAGACCCAATAGTTGGGATCGTTTGCCATTATGGAATTAGCACTCGCGTGAGTAAGAGTAAAATACAGAGTTAGCATTAAACAAATTAAATGGATTTTATTATAATTTATATTTATTGTTATGCCGGTACCGCGTGATTGGATAACTTGGTATAATATTAAAAAGTTATAATTTTGGGATCGTTTGCCGATTAGGAGAAGGAACTCGAGTAACTTGCGCACACGTGAATTTATGTAAAAAATGGAAGTCTTTATTATAGGCAACGGTAACGTTCCGTTGTCTTTTGAAAGTCGATAAAAGAGTTATACAATAAAATGTAGTTTTGAGCCCGTACGAGGAACCAACCTCTCGCGTTTGAATCTACTATGAGAGTGATTCCGGCAAAGGCTGTTATTCGCCCCTTTGCCGGAAATCGAGTCGAAATGAATTTCACAATCAACGTTGCTTGCAAATTCCTGCAAGTCGTTGCTCGAGCTCGTAGCAGTCATTGCTCGCAGCTCGTTGCTTACGTTTGCACATTTTTTCTACTTCGGTGAGTGGCCTCACTCGAAGAAGGAACAATGGCGAAATAATGAAATGTTCGCGGTACAACATCCCTCCCCCCTTAAAGGAAAAATTTTTTTGAGAAAAAAATTTTCTTTAGTTGGTTTCTCGTATCTCATATATACCGGGCAATATAGTTTTCATTATTCATAGTTTCATAATAATTTCTTAGTTTTGACAATTTTGTTATTTCTTCATCGTCAGTCCGGCTATCGCACTCGGTTAAGGGGGCGAGTTTGAACAGCGAGTTATAACATTTAAACAGAAGGAAGCCGACCAGGGCTTCTGCTCGAATCTCCGAGGTTTCGTAGCCCCTCCGGATTTCGCAGCACGCTTGGTAGTGAAACTCCTCCTCGGTGCGTATCGGAGGTGCCTCAGCCTCCATTCCTCTCAATTTTAGGGCGTACGGGGGAAGGTAATCTTTCCGGATGACTTGAGATGTTCGCCCTGTTGTTTTCACGCTGAAATCTGGGGCGATTACAATACATACGCCTATCAAAGCCAGTATTCCAGTTATTTGTGTCCATTTTCGCGTATTTCAGGACTTCGCAGGGTGCGTTGTTTGCAACCGAAATTATAGGGTGTGTCGACGGGCAAATGTAAGATTTGTTCAGTACCTTACAATTTTTAAAGTATTTTTGTATACGGTACTTTTTGTACCAGGTCTATAAATATGAAACCGGAATTTGCCCATAGATGGCCCTAGCTGTCAATGTAGTTACCGTCAAACCGCATCATTGGCGCCATTTCCTTGCTGACATCTCTGACAAAAATTTTCAACTCACAACAATACAAGTTTCATACAACAGCATAGTTTGTAATAGCGTTGAACATGTCGAATTTTGTGCCTGGAAACTACAATTTGCGGACAGCATTGATTTTCTGTTACCAATTCAAGAAAACTGCTGCAGAATCGCATCGAATGTTTGTCGAAGCTAACGGTGAGCATGCTCTTGGCAAATCACAGTGCTTTGAGTGGTTTAAAAAATTCAAAAGTGGCGATTTTGACGTGAGAAACGAAGAACGTAGAAGACCACCGAAAAAGTTTAAAGACAGCGAGTTGCAAGCATTGTTGGATGAGGATGATGCTCAAACGCAACAAGTCGCGGATCAATTAAATGTTACACAAGAAGCCGTCTCCATACGTTTGAAAGCCATGGGAAAGATCCAGAAGATGGGAAACTGGGTTCCACATGAACTGAATGAAAGACAGCAGGAAAACCGAAAAACCACTTGCGAAATGCTGCTTGCCAGGTACAAAAGAAAGTCATTTCTCTATCGAATTGTGATTGGCGATGAAAAGTGGATATATTTTGAGAATCCTAAGCGTAAAATATCATAGCTAACTCCAGGGGAACCATCGACATCGACTGCAAGGCCAAATCGCTATGGACGGAAGACAATGCTCTGTGTTTGGTGGGATCAGAAGGGTGTGATCCATTATGAGCTGCTAAAACCTAGCGAAACCGTTAATACTGAACGCTACTGACAACAAATGATCGATTTGAATCAAGCTTTGCGTGAAAAACGACCAGAATATCAAAAAAGGCAACACAAAGTGATTTTGCTTCATGATAATGCACCATCACACACAGCAAAACTGGTCAAGGAAACGATTGAGGCGTTTAGTTCGGAAAGACTTTTGCATGCGGCTGACTCACCAGACTTGGCTCCGTCCGATTACTACTTATTTGCATGGATGGATCACGCACTTGCTGAGCGGAGCTTTACTTCTTACGAAAATGGCTTGATGACTGGTTTGCCTCAAAAGAGCAACAGTTTTTTTGGCGTGGCATCCACAAATTGTCAGACAGGTGGGAAAAATGTATTGCTAGCGATGGGCAATACTTCGAATAAAATATTTTTTATCATTTTCATACAATAAACGTGTATTTTCTATACAAAAATTCCGGTTTCATATTTATAGACCTGGTATACAGTACTATTGCTGCCCGATTAACGGTATCTCTCGCACGAGCAATACCGCGTTGCCTTCGTTGCGATAGGTGTGGTAGTGCGTCGACGAGGTGTCTTGTGAGCGTTCTTGGCGGCAGGGACGTTGCTCTCGCCTTACCACTAACTATGTCGTTTACCAGCCACACTAACTCCTGTACGTCGATGAGTAATGCCTCGACTGCAATACTTATCGCGTTGACCATCTCTTCCAAGTGTTGGTGCCTCGTTACATAGTACAGGTTGTCGTTGAGTGTGTGATTGATACGCTGTATCTGGGCCAGCAGGGCCTGTTCGTTGGCCTTTATATGATGCACACTTTCATTATATAGGCTGAAGGGGGTCCTTACCACTTATTTTTAGTTTTTCAACCCTTCCTGCAGGGTCTGCTGTGAGGCCTTTATTCTGGCAATCTCTTCGTGGAGCTTTTGGGCATCGGCAGCGTCCATATTTCCTATGATGGCCTTGATGCTTCCAAGGCCGTCGACCATTATATGCTTAATCGAAAAATGTTTTTTGTTTGTCTCAATTATATAGCGTTATTACCTACTCTGCTTGGTTTATTGAAGTTTCCACCTTGCGCCCTGAGGGGTTCTTACCCACATTCAATCTTAGCTTTAATTAATCTGTTAATTAGCTATAGGTAATTTTTATAATTTCATATATTCCTGATCTATTAGTGCTCGATAAAGAGCTTCAGGCGGTTTGTATGCACCGCCTGAGTTTTTCGTCCCTTTCGGACGACGTAATTGACGGGGGCCCCTTCTCTACTATTTCGTGAGGTCCCGTCCACTTCGGGGTCAGCTTGGCTGACCACCCCCTTCGCACCGTATCGTCACGGAGGAGTACGCGTTCGCCGACGCGGTACTCCTGCACCTGTGCGCCATGGTCGTACGTAGTCTTCGATGGTCTTTTCGCGCTTTCCAGGTTGTCTCGTGCTACAGTCCATGCGGAGCGTAATCGCTCGCATAACTCGTGGACGTAATCATCGTAGGCATAAATGTTGCGTGGTTCTTGTTTCACGGCGGTCGGCAATTCGGCCTCGCGTCCGTATATCAACACGTGGGGCGACAGTCCGGTCCCCGTATGTGGAGTGGTGTTGTACGTGAACATCGCATACGGCAGCCACTCGTCCCAATTTCCTTGATCCTCATCTATGAAATTTTCTAGGTACTCAGCGAGGGTGCGATGCGATCTTTCTAATGCGCCATTTGATTCCGGATGGTAGGCCGCCGTTTGTACCTTCTTGATTCGCAGCACTCGACACATTTCTTTGAAGGTCGAGCTGAGGAAGTTCGTCCCCTGATCCGATAGTATTATTTCCGGCGTTCCGTGCCGGCAGATTAATTCTTCTACTAGGGCTCTAGCGACTGTCGAAGCCTCTTGGTTCGGCAGTGATATCGCTGCACTGTATTTTGTGAGCGCCTCCTGTATGGTAAGTATATATCTTTTTCCCGAGGCGTTTTCTGGTAGCGGTCCTACGATGTCGACTGCTACTTTCTCAAATGACCTTGATGGGGTGTCTGTTACCACCATCGGCACTCGTTTCTTTTTCCTGATTTTGTTCTTTTGGCAGGATTCACTGGACGATATGTAATTTTTCAAATCCCTTCTCAGGCCGGGCCAGTCGTACTTGGTCCGAATCCGATGTAACGTACGCCGTATACCCTGATGTCCTCCTATGGGGGTGTCGTGGTATTCTCTAATTATTTTCTGGCGGTCATCGACAGAAGGAGTGGCTACGCCACTGCTGCAGTCGCTATAGTTTTTTATAACGCTGTCTTCGTCCCCGCTGCAGGAAGTTCGTGGACTACGGGCCCCGCCCACCTCGCTTCCTTAGCGGGTCTTTGCGGTGCTTTGTCCGCAGTTTCGTCGCTCGGTGTGCCCACCGGTAGCTCCGCCGTTGGGTCGTTCTCTGTCTCGAGCGGCCTTGCAACGTTTGCTTTTCGCGGCCTCCCGCGCTTTGCGGGTACGCCATACTGTGCTGGGCCCGCTCCGTCCTTGTCAGCGGTGCTCGCAGTCTTACCAGTGGCTTGCGTATGTAGCTTTCGTGGTCTGCCCCTTCCCCGACCGCACGGCATTTCGGCGGAGCTGTGGGGTTTAGTAGAGCGATCTGCATGCACGCTGCGGATCTCTCTATCCTTGTCTGTAGCATTGGCAGGCGCTGTCTCTCGCTCTGCCTCGTTGCTGGGCTGGCTCGGGGTATTCTCGGCTCTCCGCTTCGTGCGGCTGTCCGTACCCGGGCGCATGCTGTCCTTTTCTTCCTTGTGGGCGACCTCAATCTCTCGCTCTGACGAGCTACCACGGCTGTAAGGGGTATAATTGGCCCTCCGCTTTGTGCGGTCATTCGTTCTGCCGAGTTGCCCCGTCGTGCTGTCCTCTTCCAACTCACGGGCTTCATTCTTCGCTCTCGCTTGGGTCCTCGTAGTGAGGAATATTCGGCTCAGCGCATCTGCATTTGTATTACGCTTTCCTGCCTTATATTCGACGTTAAACTCATGTTCCGCCAATTTTATTTTCCAACGCATTAGTCTCGAACCTGGGTCCTTTACGCTAAACAGCCAGGTAAGCGGTTGGTGGTCCGTCACTACCGTGAAACGTGTACCATAAATATATGGTCGAAATTGAGCGAGAGCCCAAACTATGGCGAGCAGCTCTTTTTCCGTTGTTGTATAATTTTGCTCGGCCTTTGACATAGTACGGCTCGCGTAGCATATTGGCAAATCGTCTCCGATCTTGCCTTGTGATAAGATTGCGCCAAGCGTCCTGTCTGAGTCATCTGTTGTTACAACAAACGGCTTCGTGAAGTCGGGATATTGGAGTATCGGTGTTGTGGTAAGTGCTGTCTTCAGTTCTTCGAAGGCAGCATCTCTTACTGCGGTCCACTCGAATTAAACCCCTTTCTGTGTTCATTCAGTGAGTGGCTTCGCAGTTTTCGAGAAATCTCTAATGAATTTCCGGTAGTAGCCAGCTAGTCCGAGGAAAGATTGTACTCCTTTCACGTCTCTCGGCACCGAAAATTCCCTTACCGCTTCCAGCTTTTTTGGATCAGCACGTACACCCTCTTCGGAGGATGATTTGGCCGCGGTACTGCGTTTCCTTGCGCAGGAACTGGCACTTGCTAGGTTGCAATGCCAATTTGGCTTACCGTAGCCGCTGTAGAACCTCTCGCAGCCTGTCATTGTGCTCCTTGAAGGTCTTGCCATAGATTACTGTGTCGTCCAAGTACACATAGCATTTTACTCCCGGTAGTCCAGCCAGCGCGGAGTTCATCAACCTCTGGAAAGTCGGTGGAGCGTTCTTGAGTCCGAATGGCATGCGGTTGTACTCGAAATGGCCCTGTGGTGTGGAAAATGCGGTCTTCTCTTTGTCTTGCTGCGCCATCGGGATTTGATGAAATCCAGAGGCGAGATCCAAGGTCGTATAGTATCGGGCACGTCCCAGCTGGTCCAATATTTCGGTGATATTGAGCAGTGAGTATGAGTCTCCGATGGTGGCTCCGTTCAACTTCCGATAGTCCACTACTACGCGCATTTTCCTCACCCCGGCTGCGTCAGGTTTCTTTGCTACAACCAGCAGCGGCGTGTTCCATTGACTCCGGCTGGGTTGGACAATGCCTTCCGCAAGCATTTCGCAGGTCTGCCTCTCCACTTCTCTCTTGTGGGTCTCGGGCAGCCTGTATGGTGGCACCTTAATGGGCTGCACCCCATGCTTAAGGGGTATCACATGTTCTACCATAGGCGTGCACGGCAGCCTATCCCCTGGTAAGTGGAACACGTCTTCGTATTCGCATGTGATTTCGTTTAGCGCTTTGCGCTCTTCGTCGTTGTGGTTTGCCGTGTCGAGCTCTTTGGCTAATCGTGCGAGGCGGTCGGCCCCTCGCTCCGCGCTAACGGCGCATACCTTCATAGTGGCCGTCTTAGCCGCTTGACCTACTACCGCTTCCTCGAGCGGCTCGAGTTTCACTACGGGGCGTTGCACCTCTACCACTTACTCGGTAGTATTTATTAAGCTGATTACACAGCTACTACCACGCGGCGGCGTAACGCAGGCACCCATGATGACCCCGTCCTCAAGCACTACTCTTGAGAGTAATCCAACGAATTTGCTTGTTGTTGCGGCATAGGTGACTGTCTCGCTGCGTGACGGCAAAGATACCCTCGTCGTGCCGTCCAGCAGCGGTATGCAATGCCCGTACAGCTTCAGCGTTTCTGCGTGCAGGATATCGGCCTTGTGATACTTGATAAAATCCATTCCTTGCAGCCTATTGACCCCTAGCGGCACATTATTCGGGATTATGTAGAACCAATGTTCCACGTTTAGCGCCGGTGTCTCCAGCACAATTTTTGCTATACCGAGGGGGGTGAATTTTTCGCCTGCCCACCCTGCAATTCCACGGAGCACCTGCTCACCATGGTCTCGGGCTTGAGGCATCCCTCTTTCAGTATACTGCACTGGGCTCCGGTGTCCGCTTTAAGGGTGAGTACCCCAGTCACAGCCAATGGTGCGATGATGTAAAAGTCGCTGGCTGTAGCGCTGGACGCTGGCAGTGTTACTTGCAGTAACTGCTGCGTCGTTTTCCTCCGTTTGCGCGCGGGTTTCGGCGCTGGGCCGTGAGCGTGTTTATTCTCATTGTTCCCAGCGGGGTGGCATCGGTCTCTGATCGACTCGTTCCGACATTGACTGTGGACCTTTCACTCTTGCCCCCGGAGTCCCTTGCCCGTCGGTGATGCTGTGAAGACTGAGCTGACTCGCTCTGGTTTTGCGACAATCTTTTTTTGCAGTCTTTCCACATGTGACCCTTTTTTTTGCAATAGTTGCACACAACGTCGACGTGGTGTATGGATTTATCCTCACTGGCCATCGGTAGGCTCACTCTTCCCGATCTGCGGGTGCAGTCTCGAGCCACGTGCCCTGGTCCTCTGCAGGTGAAGCAATTTTCTCCCTGCCAGGATGGCGCGCCTTGGGACCTTCTGGGGTGGCTTAATGCTCCACCTACCCCTCTCTTTGGCTGCACCATATTGGTGATTTCGATCGCTCCCGTTACTGACTCGTGGAGAGTGGTGTAGTTACGAGATCTCACCAGGATTTGGACCTGCCCATGTTGTCTATTTTCGAAGTTGGTCTGGGCGCTCTACCGTGTTATTTTCTCGATGATGCGCATTTCCGATATCGAGACGGTTTCCTCGCAAAGCTTTTCTATAATATCGACGGTGATACGCTCTGTCCTGGCGGCGTATACCGCGATATCCTCGCCCTGGCCCTGCCGGAGGAAGTCGTACAGGGCTTCCAGCTCGGTCTTGAGCTGTGCTACCGAGAGGATGGTTTTATGCTTCCTCTCTCGGGCCGCCTTACCCTCGAGCTTGCTGCTCAGTACCAATTCCAACAGGATCGCGTGGTCACCGGGCGCAGCTCGCTTGAAAACGGTCTCACAGGACCGTATGGAGGCGTCCAGCTCGTCAGCGTTGCTGCCGTCGAAGTGCTTTATATTCTTCAAAGCCAGCCCCAGGTCGAGCGTCTGACCCCGGGTTTCCGGTATCCGCGGTTGCTCCCTTTGGAACACGGGATCCGCAGAGACGTATTCCGGCTCCTCGAATCGCGTTTGAGTCGACCGCGGACGTGGTATCGGGTGTTCTTCCAATCCAGTTCCTTCCAGCCTCCGCAGTAGTTCGGCATTTTGCTCCCGTAAGGATCGGATGAGTTCGAACTCGTCCGCATCTACCTCGTTGAGCGTATCCGCCAAGTTCCGTCTTGCCGACGGTGTTTTGGCCTCCCTGAGTTCGCGATCGAGTTCGCGTTGGCCTCGATCGTGCTCGCGCTGCAGCCTTTCGTACTGTCGTTGAACTCGTTCCATTTCACGGTGGCTCCGGTCGACCGCCGCAATCCGATCTCGTACTCTTGCGGGTACCGATCGGGCTGTCGTACCGGTAGCTGCAGAGAAACCTGCGCTATCTATGGTTCGCATGTTTTCAATTTCCCGCTCAACCATGTCCTCGGTGATGTGCTCGGGCGTTCGCTCGCCAGTAGTAAGCAAAACTGGGCTGTCAGACGGCCTGCGAGGGCCTTCTGTCTGGTCGCGGGGTTTCGTCCCGACGGCGAGAGCTCTAATAGCGCCCTGCGCGCTTCATAAACAACGTCGTCTCCAACGAGTTGCCCCTACGTCTTGCTCGGGAGTCCGACATGTTTATTTCGCGATGGGTTTTATTTTTATATTTTCAAAAAAAAAAATCACGTGAGATTTATATGTCCGCTGGAATATATTTTCTTAATTACGGCTTCGAAACGACTGGCTTTGAATCGGAGGCTAAATGTATTGTAACGGAACGCCATTACGGCGATCCGCTACTATGGTGGCCTTAGTACCACCCACACATCCGGCCTGCACCGGCAGACGGGGATCAAATACGGATGGAAAAGTCAGAGAATCACTCGAGGGATTGATGGTCTATTAACGGGGGAAGCAAGCACAGAGGGGACGAACATCGGCGGGACTAGGGTAGCATAGTACAGGGGCGGGTACACACGGTCAACCGCAAGGTGCCCACCCGAAACAGCATGGCGTTAGACATAGGCCACACCTAGATAAAATAGGACTACTATCCAAACAAGTACAGCTCGCGGGAGGCTTGCACGGGTGGGACGAGGGGCGGGCCAGGCAGCGGTGCCACGCACTGCGGACCGGACCCCGGCGTGGTGGCCCCCGCCCCACTGGGAAGTGGGCGGAGCAAAGCGTGGCAGCGGACGCCCTGCCGTACTAGGAAGGCATGGTCTGCGCCGCGATGCGGTGAAACTGCGGAGGAGTTGGTGGAGCTCTTGAAGTTCTACAGGTTCTCGGGGGTGAGCGACGGGGGGGTTCCGCATGAGGCCTCACCACGTGCCCCCACTCGGGGATCAAGTATTAATGGCAAAATGGGGGCATAAGACGAACCGAGGTATCACGAAGGACAATTGACGGGTTGAGACTGGGGCGGGCTCTGCCCGGATGGGCCCTCGGGGGTGAGAACAGCATAAAAGTCTGGGAGGAGCATCTGGGGAACACATTATAAAGCACCAAATTCGCAATAGTCGGGCAATCCTAGCAAGGTTCGAGCCAGGGGTTGGACGGGGGGGGGGCATATAAGGGATGGGTAAAGCCACACATGACGACGGTCAGTAGGGGGCATTAATCAAACTGTAAAGACTCTCAGGAGGGGTTTGGGCCTCCTGCGGCTGGAAATTTGGCACGGACTGGCAAGGTTCGACCTCGCTGGAGTCGCGGTTCGGGCTCGGAGGAGGACAAGGCCCGGCTAAATGTAGAGGTGGCGGTGCACCGCCCCGCACCTCCTTCACCTAGTGATTGAGGGGCGACGGGCGCCACGTGACATGCCCCAAAGCGCCTCCTCGGGGTCTATCCACTGAACTATATAAACCACGGCCGGACAAGCCTCGAGGCTCTTGTTGAAAATCTGTTCTTCAAGACGAAGTGCTGCCCGACAGCCATCCTAAATTCATTTTTAATTCAGAATGTAACGAAAAAGTGTTCTTTCGATCAATCGATTCCCCTGCATTGCGCTTGGCCGTCGTTTGACCGAACGAAACTATAACGATAAGAACTAACCGTTTGGGAAATATCTTGGTAGCAAACAGTATTCTTTTGCTCAACTGATTCCTTTGCATTGCGTCCTGGCCGTCAGTTGAGTAAACGGATTAATTAGGATACTCTGCGAGGAAAGGGCTCCCCTGCATTGCGCCTTGGCCACCCCCAGTCGCAGAGTTAGGGCATTCTGTCATTAACGTGTCCCCACGCTTAGCGCCGTGGCTACATGTCTTCTGCAGAATGAAGAAGCACGTGTGTCTCCAGGTTAAGGGAGTGGCATCCCGACTTGTTGCACCACGCGCAATCGACTCGTAGGGTGTACCTGCGTGGGTGGGACCACGTCAGGACCAGCACCAACTACCACCTGCTACGGACGGATACCTCGGCCAATCTCACTAATTAAGACACCAAATTGTAAAGCCCTTAAAGGCGCAATAAGGTAGCTTAATCAAGTGCGACTAAAGGCCTCAGTATCCGGGGTACAGGAAGAGCTAGTGGGTCATAGCTGCGAACCCGGTGTCTTTTGCGAACAGCGAGCTATAGCGAGGGACCCAAACAATAACAAAGATGAGTAAAGATAGGTAGGTAAATTCACATCCCCCCATCTCACCACACGACACTCACGTTCCTACTATAAGCTCACCGCGCGACCATTAGCAGGGCGGAGCTTCAAAAGGCAGATCTCGCGAACGGGCATTTCAAAACAATAACATCCCAAATAGCATGTCACCAGCTAGACGTCCGATGATTAAAAACAAGGCGGACCGGTACATCTAACGAAGGTACCAAGGAACGCCCCGTATGAGGACTAAGCCCAGCAAATAGGCCACACCTTGCAACATCTAATAGAGACACGCGAAGCACCAATGGCCATCGGGATTCGGCCAAAGATATCCTAAAAATTCGAGAAATACACAAAATCAAAATTACACAGACACGATATTCGATATTCGCGCATTAGCAAACGCGAGAACCCCGAAATAGATAAATTAAGTGTTGAGCTCCGTAAAGGTGATATCTTATCACTTTACGAATAATAGAATCAAAACCCGAAAGATACTGGAAATTATTCCATTTACGTAGTATTAAGAAAACCGCGTATTAGCAAACGCGATAACCCCTAAACAGATAAATTGAGTGTTAAGCTCCGTAAAAAGGCGATATCTCATCCCTTTACGAATAATATAATCAAAACCCGAATGAAACTGGAAATTATTCCATTTACGTAGTATTAAGAAAATCGCGCATTAGCAAACGCGATAACCTCTAAAACAGATAAATTGAGTGTTAAGCTCCGTAAAAGTGATATCTCATCACTTTACGAATAATAGAGTCAAAACTCGAAGGAAACTGGAAATCATTCCATTCACATAGTAGTAAGAAAAGCGCGCCTTAGCAAACGCGATAACCTCTAACCAGATAAATTGAGTGTCAAGCTCCGTAAAGGAGATATCACATCTCTTTACGAATGATAGAATCAAAAACCGAAATACCGGAAGCAATTCCGCATACGTAGATTTAAGAAAAACTCACGTAATATCTTAATGCAGGCAAACGTTAAAAACCCGTACGAACGACCAGATCGTCCTACGAACGTCCTTCCATCCTCTGTCTAAACTAACAAGCAATCAGACAATTACCAAACAATCAGTGCCTTCAGCACCAGAAAGAAAAACGAATTACCCAATCAATATAAAGACCAATGATGAAAGGGTAACAAACCGCATGTCCGTCACGGACAAATGCGAAGCAACAAAACCTAAACTGAGGTCTTACAACCAAAGACAATAAAAATATTAATAACAAACTAATAGATTGATCGCAAATCCATAAAACCACAGACACTTCTCCTCCCATCCAGCCCAGAGCACGAACTGGTTTCGAGCAAGCTCCACTCTCCATACGATCTAGGACGATATCGCTCGAAATAAAATTTCGGAACAGACGCGCATCGTAGCGAAAAACAATAGTGACCAAGAATCGCGAAACGTTTCAGTATATATATTAGGTGCGCAACTAAGTTCCCGCTGTTTTTTTTTCATGAAAATGCAACTTTATTGTGAAAAAATGTTTACAAATGAATCATTCAAAATATTGCCCATCGCTAGCGACAACTTTTTCCCATCTTTTTGGCAGAACTCGAATACCGTCACTGTAGAAGTGTTCGTCTTTTGAGGCTATCCACGAATCAAGCCATTTTGAGATGTCTTCATATGAGCTGAACTGCTGATTAGCCAGACCATGTGCCATCTATCGAAACAAGTAATAATCGGACGGCGCAATATCTGGGGAATATGGCGGGTGGGGTAGGACTTCCCATTTGAGCGTTTCTAAGTAGGTTTTAACGGGTTTGGCAACATGAGGCCGACCGTTGTCATGCTGTAGAATCACTTTTTCGTGCCTCTGCTCGTATTGTGGTCGCTTTTCGCGCAGTGCTCAGATCATTCGCATCAATTGAGTTCGATACCGTTCCCCAGTGTCGGTTTCGTTCGGTTTCAACAGCTCATATAAATAACACCGCCCTGGTCCCACCAAATACACAGCAAAATCTTCGCAGCGTGAATATTCGGCCGAGCCGACGACGTAGAAGCATGACCGGGCAGTCCCCCTGATTTTGTTCTTTTTGGGTTGCTGTAATGAATCCATTTTTCATCACCCGTAACGATGCGATGAAGAAAACCGTTCTTTTTTGACGCTGGAGCAGTTGTTCACAGGCGAAAAAACGACGCTCAACGTCTCTTGGCTTCAAATCATAAGGAACCCAAGTTCCTTGTTTTTGAATCATTCCCAACGCATGCAATCGCTTGGAAATGGCTTGGCGGGTAACTCCTAATGCTGAAGCAAGCTCTTTTTGCGTTTGGCACGGAGCCTCATCGAGCAATGCCTCCAGTCCACCGTCTTCGAAGGTTTTTGGCCTTCCTTCACGCGAACGGTCGTTAACATCAAAATTACCACCTTTGAAGCAACAGAACCAATCACGGCATATTGTTTTACTCAGAGCAGCATCTCCGTAAACTTTTTGGAGTTCTCGATGCACTTCAGCCACCGTTTTCTTCGAATGAAAGAAGAAAAGCAACACTTTCCGCAAATGACGATTATTTGGCACAAAATCAGACATTTTCACACAACCAAAAGTATATGACGCAAAAACAAAATCACTAATGTGTCAAAGCGGTTTGTTTACCATATGTCTAAGCTTGGTTCATGACGTTTTGGTTATGTCCCAATCGACCAGCACTTACTACTGGAGCCATCTCTTAAAAAACAGCGGGAATTTAGTTGCGCACCTAATATAACGTAACCGCCGCTTACAGGTAGATAATATGGAAGATTGTTCTCTCCATGGCGTTGCTCCTTGGGTGCTGTTCCTTCGGTGCTGTAGACCTGTTGTCTCGTAGCTCCCCTCGAAGGTTGGTCCAGTTGTCCTCCCTGGTACCGTTGACCCGTCTCTCGGTGGTTCCTGGGCTCATCCTCCATGCGTCGGCAATGGCTGCGCGACGGCTTTGTCACAAGTTACCGCTTCGGGTACTCGGTTGCACACTTTGTGCGATTTTCCGCGACTTGACGTGACACCGTCAATTGGGACTTTAAACGGTTGACCGATACGTCACACCGCGCCGACGTTCACTTCGCATCTTCGCGTTAGATTAGTCGGGTTTTCACGAACTACACTGGTGTCCTTGCACGCGTCGTAGTCGTCACTTCAGAGTCACTCTTAACTTTGTCCAAAACACTTTTTTGTCCAAAAAAATTAATTACGTAGCACTTATCACTTCAGCAGATCCCACCGCTGCCACCAAATGTTATGCCAGTACCGCGTGATTGGATAACTCGGTAATCGGTATAATATTAAAAAGTTATAATTTTGGGATCGTTTGCCGATTAGAAGAAGGAACTCGAGTAACTTGCGCACACGTGAATTGATGAAAAAAATGGAAGTGTTTATTATAGGCAACGGTAACGTTCCGTTGTCTATTTAAAAGTCGATAAAAGAGTAATACAATAAATTGTGGTTTTGAGCCCGTACGAGGAACCAACCGTTTGAATCTACTAATAGAGTGATTCCGGCAAAGGCTGTTATTCGACCCTTTGCCGGAAATCGAGTCGAAATGAATTTCACAATCAACGTTGCTTGCAAATTCCTGCAAGTCGTTGCTCGAGCTCGTAGCAGTCATTGCTCGCAGCTCGTTACTTACGTTTGCACATTTTTCCTACTTCGGTGAGTGGCCTCACTCGAAGAAGGAACAATGGCGAAATAATGAAATGTTCCCGGTACAACATTATGTATTCGTATTATGTTACAGTATCGTTTTTAACAATTTTTATTCTATCTCCCGAGTCCTTGATGAGGAACCAACCATTCAGTTTACTCTTTATTTCAAGACATTAATATTTTGGGCGAGTTCGACTGGTGATCAACCGTTCAGGTTGATGTGAAAATTGTGGCTGATTTCGGTAACGAAGTTACTTTCTAATTTTGCCAAAATTGACGAATTGCACCAAGTGCGAGTCGTTGATCGCGACTCGCTTCGCGCATCAGAACATTGTCTCTATTCGTGAGTGAGCGGCCTTGCGACCGAGCGATGGAGAAATAATGTCGAAAGTAATAAATGGAATTTTGTTGAAAATTCCGCGGCATAACACTGTTTTACTATTAAAATTTGGTCAGATTTCAAATTATATAATTACTAGCAGAATATGGTAACTCAGAGGGTTTATCATCATTATATGCATTTCCGGCAAAGCTTCCTCTAAGGAAAGTAGAACGACCCTTTAGTGCGAGACAGGGCGTACCTACTGCCCCCTGTTGACGCCTCATTGGTGCGGTCGACTAGCGCGAAAGGGTCATGTCCGCCCCACCACCGAATCCCCGTTCCTGATTGATCGACCACAACCTGCGATTTGATTGGACATCTTACCTCCGCGCCATTTGTCAGATTCTCGACCGTACCTTGTTGCTGATGAGCCATCTGTTGTGATTTGTCTAATATCGGCATGTTACTGACAGTCGGTAAAAGGGATAGAATATTAGCAATCGGATAGTAGATTATGTGCCAGTGGTCGAAGAAGTATATGAGTAGCCGTTGATATATTACCAGCCGTAGGTAACGTAGAGTGGGCTGACATTCGACCGAGCAGATTTGTGACTTACGGTCAATAAGCAGATTGGGCCTTACGGTTGGTAGAGAATATTGTTCCCTGTCACCGCTACAACGTTATGCCTTATTGTCGATAAATGGATTTGGGGCCCTACCGTCGATAAACAGACTGGGCCCTACCAAATCTGATTTTTTTTACTATTCGACGTCAATGCTATTATAAATAAATTGTTTCGAATCTTTGAAACTAACTATTAATAACAATGATGATGGTAAAAAAAGTAAAAAGACCAGTAATTATTTGACGCTTAATAAAAACTGTTTTGCTTATTTAAAAATTGTCAATCGTATAAGAAAAGCTTGTCTCATTCTCGCTGACTGTTGATTTACAATGACATCCTCTGGAGTTCCTGCGAGCTGGTGGTGGACTGTCAATATGTGTTTCCGTACCTTGTCTGTTACAATGTAAATAGCACGGCATGTGCAAGGAGACCGCGTGGTTATTCTTGAGGTGCTCAGGTAGTTTGTCCCACAGAATAGATATTTTTGCTCTCCAATGTTCCAACAGCAGGGGTTTTGGCATGTACTCAAGCTCCTGTTTGGAGAGTTTCCGGGGATCCGTGGAGCAGTCGAACACGAATATACCATCAATAGTATTCATAATAATTAGAAAGAGAGCAAAAGATGATTTCACTACGCCGTTTTCTTTTCAACTAACCTTTTCTCAGCTGTTGCGGTTATATAATATATAGACCTAGTTGTTCTTTCAATAGCCTTCCAACACTCTGCATATAGATTTAGAGATTTTTTTCTGCGTTTAGCCTCTTCAGTGTGCACAATCATATAAAATTCAGAAGGTTCGAAAAATTAAAGACTTTATATAAATTAGGGGTACATTAGCACCGATGTAATTTTTCAATTCTCAACAGCTTTGATGTTTTGATGCTCGCATATATCGCTTTTATATCGACTCTCTCGAAAGCATGTAATAACCCATGATCAATCGGGCTTGATACTATGCTCGAGCTTGATTATATGCCTACAATCAGAAACGTGATAGTTATCACTGCAATCGCGATCTATCAGAACTTTTATTCTATCAACAATCTCTATGGCGAGGTCCATGCTGTTATAAACGATGAGAAGAGGATTCCAGGAGCATAGTTTTAGCTGTAGAAGTATAAACCGATAGGAGAAGAAACAAGAAGACCGTAGAACATGAGAGACACGAGTCGACGGCCGTTAGATTCCCGGCACAAAGGAGTAACGGAGACCGTAGATTCGGAAACACCTGAGAGTCCGAGTGAGTACAGGCGTACCGAGGTTTGCGGGCACTAGGCCATCGCACTCGGACATGAAAAAGTAGATACGTCACACCTCCGGAATTCCCTCGTTGACGTAGACAGCAGGTTGGCGACCGGCTGGCCTTGCTGGGAGGCGAGGGGAAGACGGGTAGCACGGCAACAGATAGCCAAGAGTTTAGGAAATGCGTTAGATTTAAAAATAAAAGCAGACGATGACGTAGGTTAAGACGGAGCGAGGGGAAGGCTATAAGAGGGCCTGCGCGGAGTGGGAGAGCTCTCTTGATTTTTCGACACGAATACGGAAGGATAAGAAATAAAAAACAGTCTGAGTAAAAGTATAAAATTAAGAAGTAATTCTTCTGCTGCTCACTTTGTGATAAAACACGTGAATAAGTGAGTGCAAGTGCGTAAGTAAGGAGGAACAGCGGAAAAACAATAGACTCGGTGAGATATTACCAGGAAATTAATAATCACCGATGATATAGTGGAGAAAATCTCAATTCACAAGGTTTCAACTGGTTTATAAGTTAAATAGGATAGATGTGTAGAATACAAGAATCGAATTAAGCGGATAGTTTTAAGAGAATCGAACTACGCGAGTAGCAACTAAGAGAAGGAAAGCAAATCGTGTGGTTTTTAAAACAGCTCAATAGACGAAAATTATACGTGCATGTGAGCGAAAGAAAGAGAGAAAGTGAAACGAGAGTGAGAAAGAATTATAAACAGAGTTAATACACTCTGTCCACGGAGAGTCTGACGCGTGTGGCTGTGTGTATGCGGATAACGAGACAATACCGAGGCGTTTGTACGTAACCGTAGCTCGAGCCCAAGAATACCAAGAATTGATGTGCGGATAAGAGGAAATAATAATAAAATAATCGAGGGAATTCCCGATTTCCGATGCAGAATAGAGTATCGAATTCGAAGTAGTTAGAAAATAGATCTAGGTAAAATTAAGTGCATTAGATAAATGAACACATATAAACCCACAGCGTATGAGAAATAAGAGTAAATAGGGTGACTTATAAGTAGCCATCTAAAAAATAAATCGCCAAACTAGATAGGTGAAACAAGAGCGAAAGAGAGAAAAAGCATTGTACACAGAGTTGATACACTCTGTCAAGGAGTGTCTAATACGAGTGGCTGTGAGTGTGCAGAGTGGAAGCTACAAGGCCAACACCGATACAGTAATACGTAACAGATATTCAAGCCCGAGAATACCAAGAATTCACACGCAAATAGGGCGAAATAATAATAAAATAATCGCCGGAATTTCCGAATATGACTGCACCATTTAGATATTAGAGACCTGCCTGTGATGAAATTATTATTTTTCTCTGTTAATAAACTTTGATCTCACTCACCTCGAAGTCTCATATTAATTAGTCCCGTGTCGAGCCCGAATTCCCATGATAAAAAATATATGATGACGATAAAACAAAATTTACCGTTACACTATATATCTCTTTCGAATTAGACATTTTCGGCGAAATTTAGCGCTATATTTGCCAGGATGTTCGGTGAACATTACAATAAAAAAAGTAGTCGTTTCTTCATTATCAATTTTAGGTTTGACGATAGATGCATTCTGTGATTCTTTGTGGTTTGTCAAGGCATTGTATTTACAGTAGGCTCGAGTCGTCGCGAAAATAAGGGTATCCACTCTAGGTATACAAATAATGGTTAGCGCGTCCTCAAGTATCAATTGATCTCTTTCAACGTTGCGTTCGTCTTTAAATAGAGTCGCTAGTCGTATGTCATCGGGGAAATGTGTGAAATGGTGGGACACTTTCGAATAATAATAAGAAAGACAAGACAAAGTTTGGAATTTATTCATAGTGTTTGAGAATGAAATTTGCTGTATGATGTTGGTAAACGCGAAATATTGGAAAACGATGAGATGTGACTCGCGACAGGAGAAATAAAGGCAGCTGTAAGTGACAGAAAGGTCTAAATTCACTCAATACAAGAATAAAATAAACATAAAAATTTAGTAAACACTGAATTTAAATGAGTGGCACACGCAAGTGTGTTAATTGGCGTGTTAACAGCCCGAGCTGCAAAGCGCGCCACGACATGAGCCAAAATGATGATGCACCTGAGTTTTCCCGTACATGCACTGAGGAAATTCGGTAGGAAAATTATCAATGCGTCACCTTACCGGATGAGTTTGAGTCCAGTGGAGCACAACAAAATGATGAAGAATATCCGAGATGAGAAGGTTTGTTATCCGAAAAGAGTAGCTCGTTGTTGCATACTTGGCGTTGTAGAAGACACTTGATAAAAACAAGATGGCTGTGCGTTCATAAACTTCATTAAGCGACACCACTACGAACCGAGAGTGCGATCCTCGCCTCTCGCATGATTAGTGTGTCCGTGCGATGCTGCCACCAGGCTGCACGCACGGCTTCCGAGCGCAGCGAAGCAATGGCAATGACGAGCTACGGCGGAGCATCTATATCGCCGCATGCCAGCTGTTTTGTCAACACATAGTAATTCACAAGTAATATCCAAATCGGTCTGTTTCTATTACATGAGTTTCTATTACTGGCCTAGCCCTTTATATTATTCTATTTTACATTTTTCACATGTTTCTTCTTGTGATTTGAAACTTTTACTCGTTTGTAGTATTCAGCAGCTACGCAATCATTGTTATCGCAAACCTGTTTATCGTAAATTTTTTATTTAACTTATCCAGAGTATAGCCAAAAGCGATAAAATTAAAAAACATAATACAGTATTCACCGCACACTTTAGACTTGAATGATTGAAGGGACTGTGTGTTCCACTCGTAGCTTTGACAGTTTCTGCGTAAACGGTTATGGTGTTGGTTGACGAGTAGGGGCAATCCATAACTGTCGAAAAAGATTCCATATCCATTTTTATCAACGTTCGTAGGAACCCAGTGTCGCCCACGGAGATTATGCTCGTTTGTGTTCAGCACCAATGGTGCGGGTCTAGACTAGCAACTCGGAATGCGATCGGCAGGGAATACTCCTTTCGTCTGAGTATATGATCATTGTAGAGCATCTAATATCTGCAGACTGTTTATACTACTTAGACAGCTGCTGTTGTCGCCTGGACTGCGATTGGTGTCGCCTCTGTTGATGATAAAGATGGATGCGTAGTGGTTACGCTGGTTGCTGGTTGTGTGTGTTACATGATGGTGGCGCTGGTTGTTCAGCAGGTGGTGAGACTATTAAATGGCACAGTTCCACGATAGTGTAATATCGTTGAATATATACTCTACGCTCTGCGGTTCATACAGAGTATTTGCTTCATTGGATACTTTCTTGTTGGGTTGTCTTTGTCGATTTTTAATTGGTGTTGATTTATCGAGAGGTTGTGAATAAATGGAGCTCACTGCGTCGCGCTCCTTAAAGATGAGTCACAAACGTTTTGTTGCCACGTTATTAAGAGCACACTGTAACGTGGCAGAATATCCAAGCTACGTCCTCCTCGCTCAACGGAAGCCCACACGATCGCTCAGGGCTGCAGGGGATGATTTTCGTATTTTATGTATTCTTTATTTTTATTTTTTTTTATACGTAATGCGATTTATACGACCGGAGGGACGATGGGAGAGTACCAAGAAGAGGAGAGCTTCGGGATTCGGCCTTCTTCTCTGGACCGACATTTCACACCTTTCCCGGTCGGGATGTATCATTATCCCGCTCGACGTACTAAAGGATACGCGGCTTTCTATTCTCAGCCGTCGTCGGCCCACGGAAATGTATATGTCTCAGGGGATCATCTGCGGGACTACGCAACGCTGGTATTGTCTGTCGCTAATTTATACGTCGGCCAGCCGAGGCGCTAGTCGCGGTCAGCGGGCGACACCGGTTCCCCCAATTAACCGAGTTTAGCGGGTTAAGTGGGGATCATAGGTTACGGGCACGCGTGCCGGCAGGACCTCGAGGCTTTTTCCCGGGGACTGTCGAGCGAGCAGGACGCAGCGTAAATTATATCTTGGTCCCGTTCTATCTTTGTACCTGTCGGAATCTTTGGTCGGGCCGTTAGTACCGCAAAACATCGCATTGGCAACCAAGGATCATCGTGTTGATAAAAGAATACGACGAGACGACTTGGGAATTCTCTTGGACTGACATTGGACTGCACGGCAGCTTCGTCCCGGTGAGCTCTTTTTCCTTCCACGGTCTTTCGCTACTGTTTTATTATTCTGTTACCCGATTTATGGGACGTTATTTATCGAAAATTGGTCATCCCTGCGGCTCTCGTACCCTACGTGCAGAGTATTAATTTGTATCGGGAACTGCGGCGTCGGTAGCATGTAACCTTGAGATCGTGTAGCGGATAGAAGCCGGGAAAAGTCATTACATCAATACATGAATTTTGTTAACGGTTAAACCGTGCGCGCGTTAGGCCGTTATCCCAGAGTGTTTTGAATTTGTTAATTGGTTATGTGTGGGATCTAAACGGAATAGACCGTGTCACCGGTTTTGACCAGGTTATAGACGTTGATTCGAATGAGTTAATTTGAGCGTTCTTGCGCCTCGATTTGGACGGTCGTGCGCGTGCTAGCGCGTCGTCCCGTTGGGAACTTGGTATTAGAGGGACTTGCACGTTATAGACCGCGTCGCGTACCGTTCGCATTAATCGGCATTTCTCTGTTGTATTTATTGTTTATTAATTATTATTTATTATTTATTGGTTATATATTTTATTCAACCCACGAGGTACAGATCGGGAATAATAGTCTCATATTAACTATTTTATTATTGTAATTATTCTTTATTATTATCGAATTACGAGACATTATTTATCCGGTATCTGATATTTTACGTACTGCCGCCAATCTGGGCGG
The DNA here is from genome assembly GCA_963942595.1 of Cylloceria caligata. Taxonomy (NCBI): domain Eukaryota; kingdom Metazoa; phylum Arthropoda; class Insecta; order Hymenoptera; family Ichneumonidae; genus Cylloceria; species Cylloceria caligata. The sequence goes on from OZ012709.1 coordinate 10,762,918, forward strand.
TTTGACTTTTACACGGCAGATTGTATTCGGAATAGTAGTAGCCAGCCGTGGGTCGCTTCGCGTACGTGACCTCTTGACGTCCCGTTGTTTTGGTTTTGTTGAAAGTAGGTGGGATTAGCTCGGGATAGGCCGTATCGCGGACGGAGAACAAGGACTACCAGGCATTGATACTGTATCGAGGAATATTATTTGAAGTTAGAAATAGGCGAGAGCGGCTATACGACATATGCCGTGCATGAGAGTGAGTGAGAGCGTGGGATAACTGCTGCCGTCGAATTAAAGATTTAAATTATGATATCTAACTGGATTTGGAAAATTGTTAACACGAGAGACTGATTTTACGGGACATTTTATTGGAATTCTAAGTTGTTGTTTATTGGAAATTACCATCAGATCGCCAGAAATAAAGGAGTTTGTAAGTCCCGTACTTGCTGTGGTTGTCTAAATTATTTACTGTCGTTATTTTATTTATTTATCTATTATTTATTTAGCTGACTCTATGGATTGTTCTCGTTTGGTCGTAGTTATTGACAATATTTTATTATTCGAATTGGTTCATGGATTTGAAGGAATTAGTTCACTTAATTGACTTTATCCGTATCTTATCTTATTTGACTAATAAGTGACTTGACAGCCCGAACCACCCACTCTGCCTTGAACAGCTGTAGCTGGCCTGGGTCGAGACTGGTCATTCCACTCGGTATTTTTCCTTCCGGCGCGAAAGCGCCTGGCGCCCATCTCGAAGGAGAGAATAAAAAGGAAGGAAAAATAACTTGGACCAGTCATAGGTAACGTGGTGCGTTGAGGCACAAATTTACCGTTACAACACTTTACATCTTTTTCTTTCGAAACACTATGATGAGTACATTAAACGTTGTTGACGGGCATATTTTTTAACGTCGGACCGTCATATTCTTCCACATCGATAATTTCACGGCCCAGGACTTCGAGTAAAAGCTCGGCTTTCTGCAAGCCTCTTGTGTAAATACGTAAGGCGTAACGACACAGTAAACGTAGATTGGCGTAGACTTTTCCAACGATGTACTGCCGTCAAGGTATTCCAATCCATGATGAAAATACGTTAGTTTATTAATGATTTTACGTATTCTCCTAGGTATATCATCAAAGGGGTATGGTGGTATGACATGCCAGTGACCGTAATGTTCTTCTTGAAAGGTCGTCACAGCTATCCTATTTGGTAGAAAACGGTTGTTTGCATCGTAGAGTGCTTGAATATCTACTATAACGTCCATTATGAGGGTTTGATGTAGACTGATACCATGTTTGGCTACGTAGGCGAGTTTAAATTGTGCTGTTTCGTATGTAGCACCCTGCCATGCACTAAAATCTGTATTGGCCTGCCGTGTGGAATCTATTTCTACATACATTATTATACTCAGCGTATACTACACAATTTAATGTACATGTAGAAGACGTTGCAAAGCGTACTTTGACCCTTAGACTGCCGTATCTTACGAGATTCCAGTGACTGAAGCAACTTGCCGATAAGTGGGGCGTCAAATCAAGGACATATGTTTACAAGGACAAATGTTTACAGGCTTTTGGATAGTCACCCTTGGTAATATCTAGACCCTCATTCTGAAAGTGTATACCGCTAAAGAGCGTGTGATACTTCTGTTACCAGTGTTCGTTACCACCAAACGCCGGTTGAAGACATTTGCTAGGTATATGTTGAACTTCGGCGTATTGTAACGGTATCAACGTTAACATTGAATTTTTCATACCCTCAAGGGGTTGAGTGCGGACTCCAGCAGGGAAGAAATTAATTTGGGCCACAATAATAGGTGAAAGTAGGGTTTATTCAAAAAGATATGTGAAATATGGCGATTGTTGGAAAATCAGCTGGCGCACGGCGATCGATATTCGCGTGCGTCGACCTGTTGCTGCTGGGTAGCGTGCTGCGCTCGGCTATGCCGGAGATAGCCGAGGCAGTGCCTTCGGCATAGCTCTCTGTATCTCACTCATTTGACTTCAGCGCTCAACGACGCTTTCGTAAAGTGCAGCCATATTGAAAAATTTGACACTTACGTGAAAAATCGCCTGGACAGCACACACATCCTCGGTACACTCGCTCGGACTTTTTACCATCTCACCGGATCTTCTCAGCATTTTCGTGCTCACCAGGACTCAAACACAAGGTAAGGTACACCGTTCCAATAAATCGCATTTCAATGACGGTGAGGAGGGTAAATCTCAGCGGTACATCAACATAAAGGTCTCACTTTGTGACGTGCTCGCAGCGCGGGCTGCACCACGTCTTCCTCAATATAATTTGCCTGCTCGATTAATATAATTGCGCGTGTGCTTACTATTCACCGTGCTTTCCCCCAACTATGCTTGCCGGGAAAGTACAGTGAGTACATTCCACTCGTTTGTGCATCCTCATACTCTCACTTGCCGTGCTCTGCAGCATTGACCGCAGCACTTTCTCTACCAACATCTGTCAGTCTGGTTATTTAGCACCCTGCCGTGAGTGAAAACTCATAATTTTCAATATATTACAGGGTCGTTCCAACTACACTAGGAAGGAATTCTCAAACATTTCGGTCCTTCGAACCGAATCTTCGACTCGCACAGGGTAGAACCAGGGTTTAACTACCTTCCGCTCGCATCTCTCAGCTCATCTCGACGTGGGATTCTGCGGATATTCCTCGCAGTCTTCCCTCATCGACTCATCCTGGTACTCGTCAGCCAAGCAGATTTGGTAAAGTAGAGTTCTGCGGAGCAGCTTCGATGATTTTTATTTATTCAATGAGGTTGTCAGGACAACAATGTCTGAACGCAACTCATCAGACACCGGGGTGGCACCCGGTGATCCTAATGAGAAAAAGGCATTGTTGGTCCCCAATGGCACCACTACTGCGGAAAGGACCCGATCACCAGCTCGCCTGGCAACCGAGCTGGTGCTGAAGGTCCAGTCTCAGCACAACCGGATTGAAGCGCTCCGCCACATCTGCACTACGCTAGCTGACAAAGCTCAACCAACCACGCTGGCGTTGCTCGACATGCTGATCACGCAGAAACTTCATGGCCCGCATCACACCACGACCATGAGTACTTTGCAAGCAGCTTGCAAATAACTGAGGCAACGCTTGCACGCAATGGCAAAATTGTAGTAAGGCAAGTAATGGAAAGGCTAGCACAGACCACACGCTGCCGCATCAAACGGCACGATCTGCAACCTCCGACGCCGTGCAACCACACAATACACAGTCGTCAAAACACTAGGGTGTTGATGCAGTCGTTCTCTCATCGGTTCAACTCACAAACACATGCTCATCCTTATTAGCAACTGCACTCACACATTCATACATCGGCACTGACTCACCAGGCACGTCTACTCATCGATCCTGGATCGGAATTGACTTTTATTTCGGAAGATCTCTTCCGGAAACTCAACACAAAACGTAAGCACTTATCAATTTCGATCACAGGGATCGGTGGAAGGCACTCAACGCAAACACATGGTTCAGTTCAACTCACAATGGGCTCTATATACACCAAGGAGAAGGTCACGGTATTGACTCACATACAATTACTACTCACTTGCCATCATTCGAGTCGGCGGCACGAACACGGCCTCACATAGTGAAGCTGAAGCTGGCGGATCCAGATTTTCTTACATTACGATCGATCGACATTATCATTGGAGTGGATATCTATGGACAGGTTATTAAACCTAACATTCTCAAGGGCACACCATCATCGCCTATCGCACAATTATCGATTTTTGCATGACTCATCATTGGACCAGTTAACTCATGCCAATCTGACGCACTCACTGTTCATCATGCTGCCGTGCAACACGATGATCAGGAATTATAGAACGTGCTCATAAAATTCTAGATTCAAGAAGAGCCACCAAAGGACACAGCCGGTCAACTCACACCAGAGGAGCAGGCATGCGAGGATCATTTTCGCGACACGCACCCTGCCGCGAGTGAAAACTCATAATTTTTAATATATTACAAGGTCGTTCCAATTACACCAGGAAGGAATTCTCAAACAGCGATACACAACATAATAGGAAGTTGATATGATGTACGTTTTGCAACTCTTCTGCTTGGTTGCAGCTAACCACGCGCCTCACGTATGTAATTCCCGGACTCATGCACGCCTATATAATCGTCTCCGCGATTTAAACGAGAATAATGATGTAATTTCTCGCATGGTAATTTCCAAATTTATCTGTTATTGCTACACCGTCCTCATCCTCGAGAGATATTATCGTGAGATGCCTACTCGCGTCCTCTATAGGCTAGACTGCTAATTGTTTTATTCGGCTCACGACCATGGATCTATTATCGCTCGTAGATAATGGACCCGATGGAGGGGCCGGGCTATCGCTTAAGCTTTCCGTGGTGGTCTTGCTGCTCGCTCATCCGACTGCTGCTGTGGTTCGGCGTCAGTGAGATGCACTTTGGAGTATCTGCACATGATCATAGTTACAGGGCCATTCCCAATATTATGCTGAATGGTTTTTTTCGTGGTCCGCCGCCATCAAGTATTTTTCTTTCTCATAATCCTATTTCCCTTTCTTCTACAGCTGCATATATTCGATTACAGTCCACGCACTAGGAGTAACTAATCTATTTAGTTTTGCCTGGTCCAATGATAGGCGGATCAATTTCCCCTCGGGAACTGCTGTGAGCCGCCATGGTTGTTGTCTCAGCTGACGCGCAGTTTGGTTAGATGCAGCGACAGCTTGGCTGCTAGACGTATAGTGTAGCCCATCGATAACATTGATCTTTTTAAATATTACTGCCATTTGTCTAAAGACTTGTCTTCAAATTTTCTCTTCGTCTCAAATGGCGCTTCAAACTGTCGCGCTTCCCTCGCTCGAGTAACGGTAGTCGGCTCTTGACGCGTGGCAGTGGTACCTTGGTGTGTGCACCGCGCGTGCATGAGACGGACTTATCGCCTCAGTATAGGGAAGGTATATTATGCTGCCGATGAATGCACAGTTATTCACAGCCCCACGGATGACTCGTTTAGGGCAATTAACCAAGAATAACGTTATCGAAAGTATCACCAATCTCACTATGCATCGTCAAAGCTTTAACCTCAACCCTTATTATAGGATACATTGCGGGTGTCTTTGCAAGCATTTTGGCATCCGCTATCAGCGCGCCTGGTGCAATTTTCACTCGACGGACGAGTAATGTAGTCTTGGTAATATGTAGTTTACGTCACACCGGCCGTAGAAGTCTTTATAAGACAAAAATCATCTTTTGAGCGTGCAAGTCGTAACCGTACTTTCGCCATTCAACAGAAATTTATCCTGATAAAAAATGTCACAGTGTAAATGGCCAACCATATCTAGAGTCTGGCCATTCGTTATGTACTTTTCACGATTATTGGGATTATTGGGACTATTCAATGCACATGGTGGAATGTCGAACGCACCAGGGGTATCAGCGTACCATAGTGCGGTCGTTAAGTGAGAATTTTTACCAGCCGGTCCATAATTGAGTAACGTCTCAATATGCTCTGTAGAGGTATGCATTGTTAGGCGATGCCACGAGTTTCTGGTTAAAATATACGTCCAACCTGATTAGAAAAGGCCATGCAGAAAATTACTAACGGGTGCTACATTGAATTGTGATTCACCTGTTAGTATAACCTTAACATTTATAAGTGGCCAAGTATTATAAATTTCAGGGGTCCGTCATCCGTAAGGAACGACACAGGCTTCTAGTGGATCCATCGTACTGCATCCACTCGCACGAATATGAGTGTAAGAACGACATTGAACTTCCAAAAGCACTTCCAAAAATGTCGTTGGTGTTTGCTCGTTTGCGCCTATTGCTTTCTGCGCCTCGATTTCTCTATACTATCCTCTTCTTTTTATTCTTTGTGCTACCGCGATGTTTCCTTGCTTCAATACGTCTACATCTCATTGACTTTTGCTTCTTCGTTATACGTAGCGATTTTTTCGAAATTCCAGAACGCCTTTTTTCGTCCTCGTACTTGGCCGTATCCTGATACCGACTACGTGCTCAACTTTGAGTCATGCGCGCTGTGCCTACAGCGTTATATCCTGAACCATTTATGACAAGTGACATTTTTTCATTGGCTTTTCGTTGTAAACTATCTCTAGATTCGGCTGCACGTCGACGCAATGATTCCCTGAATGGTATTTTGTGTACGCTCGCATCCTCGACAACGTGTACACCCGTACGGATGGCTTCTTTCCCTATAGCTTTAGCACCTCTCGTCAGCAGCGGTAAAACCCTTCTAAAGAAACCCTCGAGGAAAGTACAGATACCATGACCACGCTGATGCGAGGAACCCACAAACACGTTACCTATATCATTTTGATGAAAAAGTTTTAGGACTTCATTCATAAAATCGAAAATACAAACTTACTCATAAAAATCGATATGGTCCCCTTCAAAATACTCCCCATCGACTGCAATGCACTTACGCCAGCGCTTGATTCAATCCTCGAAACACCGCTGGTACTCAATTTTCGGTATGTCGATCAGAGCCGTCTTCGATTTGTTCATGCTATCCTCTCGGGTGCTGTTACGCGTTCCGCGAAGCGGTTTTTTAAGTCGGTTGAACAGGAAAAAGTCGCAGGAAGCCAGATCAGGTGAATTCGAAGGCTGCTGGATAGTATTCGTGTTGTTTTTGGTCAAAAACTCACTGATAAGGATCGCATTGTGCGACGGTGCGTTATCGTGGTGCAAAATCCAGGAGTTGTTTTCCCATAAATCCGGTCTTTTTTGGTGAATTCCTTCATGCAAACGTCTCCTAACGCCCAAATAATACTCTTTGTTCACTGTCTGTTTTTCTGGCAAGAATTCATGATGCACAACACCGTTGTAATCCATGAAAACCGTGAGCATCGCATTCTTTTTTGACTGAAAACGACGTGATTTTTTCGGTCTCGCCTCATTCGGTGCACGCCATTCACTCGCTTGATGTCTGGATTGCGTGTCATACTCATAAATCCACGTATCGTTTCCAGTAATAATACGTTTGATAAATGTTGAGTCGAATTCGGCCTTGGAAATCATGTCATTCGCGATTTCAACGCGGTCCTTTTTTTGCATGAAATTGGCAAACGGCAAGAGTTAACGTATTATCGGCGAGTCTTGTGTCGCATATCGTAGAACGAGGACGTTTTCACCGTGTCCGCTGCCATGTCTGTCCGGCGAGAACCGACACCTGCACACCGCGATTCTGGACCACTGCAAGACTATTTCTCGAGACGCTCTTGTTACTGCAGCCTTCCGATATGGCCACTGTTCGTCTACGGTTTAAGTGAAGGAATTAGCTCCGTTATTTTTGGTGAGAAAACCCGATCGATATTGTCGTGACGGAAATTTAACGTCTGTTCTAGTAGCGGTCAAACAGCTACCGCCCGGTATTTCAAATTCTGCAAATAATTCGCTTCGCGAGAACTAAAGGATCATCAACGGGGTTCCATTTCTTTGTTGTTGTTAATATTTAATTGTTGTAAATTTGAGCGCGTTACAGTTCACGTATGCAATGTGAGTATGACTTAAAACTACAGCGATATCGTGTGTAAGAGACGCGCATCTGTGACTTTGAGAATGTCGTTGGGAGAGTCGCGTTCTCATTTGAATTTTTGGATGTAATTTGTTGTGTGTTCGAATTGAATTACCTGTTGAGAGAGTGAGTGTCGAAAGCAGAGATCTGTCCTGGGATAATTCTGGCTATTTATTTGACGGTTTCTGTTTTATTTATTCATCAGACTGTCGATAATTTATTCCGTTCGTTTTTTAGATTTTTCGTGACTTAGTTCTGTTTGGTTGTTACTTTTATTATTTTTTTGTTATCTATTTGACTGCGTTTTGATCGTTATTCATTTTATTTTATGTTCGACTTTTATCTTAATTTTTGACGATTATTAATTATATTCTATTTTATTCTTGCGAGCAAGGCAACTCGAATAGGGCAGGTAACCGTGTGTGGAGATCAGGGCGAATGTTTTATTGTTGTCACTAGTCCGGAATCTTCTGTTAAATATTGTTACGAAAATTGTGTTGACGGGAATCTAACGTGTTACCATTTGTTGCAAATTCGTTATTAAAGTGGATTATTTTGTTCCCGCTTCTCAAATACCGTGTTAAAATTTTCTGTTAGAGACCTTCGCCCCCCGCCTCTACCATTCGCTAAGGCTGCAGCGAAGCCGAGCTGGCCCCGTGTATTTCGGGGTGCACATCAAATTCGTTGGGAAAACTTTAGTTGGGAAAAATGGTTACTACACTTATACCAGCGCTTTTTCCAATCCCCGAAACACTTCTGGTCTGGAACCTGTTCATTGGGATACCTTTCAGCTCTCTCAGCGATGGGTTTTTAATGTCATTTATGCTTGCTAAAGGACAGCCATTTAAAGTTCTCTTTATTTTTGGGAACAGAAAAAAATCACACGGAGCCATGTCTGGCAAATATGAAGGCTAGGGCATCATTACAGTGTTGTTTTTGGCCTAAAATCACGAACAAGTAATGAAGTGTGAACAGGTGCATTATCGTAGAGTAAAGGCCATGAATTGTTTCGCCGTTTTTTTCGGATTGCATCACGCAAACGGCGTTAAACTTGTAAGTAGTACTCCTTCTTGACCGTTTGATCTTGTGGCAAAAACTCATGGTGCACTATGCCATAAAAATGGAAGAACACAGTGAGTATAACTTTCACATTCGACAGCACTTGTCGAGCTTTTTTCGGTCTTGGCGATCCAGAATGCCTCCACTGGGACGATTGAACCTTAGTTACGACGTCATATCCGTAAACCCATATTTAATCACCTGTTATGACACGTTTCAGTAGTTCTGCATCGTTGTTGACTTCATTTAGCGATTCCTGAGCAACTTACATTCGCCGCTGTTTTTGTTCGAAATTCAACAATTTTGAAACAATTTTTGCTTCTACACGCTTCCTACCCAAAATCTCAGAAAAAATGTCATGGCATGAGCCAATTATTATGCCAAAATCAGCAGCTACTTCTCTAATTGTGATTCGGCGATCATTCATAATCATTTATTTAACTTTTTCCACGTTTTCATTAGTTTGTGATGTGCTGGGGCGTCCAGGACGTTCGTCATCTTCAACGTTTTCACAGCCATCTTGGAAACGCTTATACCATTCGTAAACCCTTGTTTTACTCATAGCAGACTCACCAAAAGCAATATTTATTCTTTCTAAAACTTTGCTGTGCTTTATTCCATTCTTATAGCAAAATTGAATACAAATTCCCTGATCCATTTTCAAAATCGCCGATCCGACCAAAATACATGTGGTCTTTATGACAGCTGACGATAGACTATATATCCAATATGGCTAACGCAGTACAGCAACTTTTTAGACACGTTTATCAATACAACAAGGAAAAAATCGCGCGAATCGGATTAATACAACACGTGAGATTATAGCATTCCAGTAATTTTTTTTAACAAACATCGTATACTCGACCAATCAGAAAGTGTGTATGCTTCGAGGGCCCTTTGCTAAGGTGGCGCGTCGATGCCAAAATAAAAGTGGTCTCATAAAATTCGGCACATCAGCAATCTACTCATCTCTGCTCTTACACTTCACATAATATTCCAGAGACTTAGAAATAGTGGAATCGTTTTTATTTTTCATTTACGTAGTGATGAGCTTATAACTCCTTTTCGGCTTACTCGTACAAGGGAAGGTCACCAGGTGTTTCACCGTTTTCTACTCAAAGCCTGCACAGAAATTCTGTAAATGATGCTGATAACACATTCTGAAAGTCCCCCAATCTCTTCGTTAAAAAACTAGCTGTAGAAATACAGTATGTAAGTAATGATCACATGCATGTGGTGTGCCGCCGTTTCTAACTACATAGATACTGTTGCGGATTGCCTTGCCCGATGAATTTTCTGATCTGAAAGATATTGAGAATGAATGAGTTTTCACTTACGGCAGGTGCGAAATAATGAGACGAAAGATGTTGGTAGAGAAAATAGTCTTTCTTTTCACCGTGTCTCGCTCAACTACAAAAAAAAATAAAATAAATGAAAAGAATGAATTTAAAGTGAATTGAATGAGCCGCACGCACAATTATATTAATTGCATGCTGAGATATGTGAGTGGAAACATGAAGCAGCCCGCGCTGCAAAGCACGCCACGAGGTGAGACCTTTGAGGATGCACAAGTTGAGATTTCTCCACCTCACCGTGATTGAATTTGTGTAAATTATGATGGTGCATGCTTACCGAGTAGTTTGAGTCCAGTTGAGCACTTTTGAGTTGAGTAGGTCCTGAGAAAAGCGGTGAAAAAGTCCGAGATGAGAGCAGTGGTTGTAGCTGTCTAAGCGGTTTTCACGAGAGTCGCCGAAAATCTCAAGATGGCTGAGCTCTATGAAAGCGTCGCTGCGAAACGCCACAGTCAAGCGAAAGACCGATAATAGTCTCTCACTCGAGTAGCATGCCTACGAAGCGCTGCCTTGGCTGTTCGCACGATAGCCGAGCACAGCACAACACCAGTAGCAACGAGCTGACGCACAGCAATCATCGTGACCGTGCGTCAGTTGATTTCTCAACAGATACCCTCGTTGTTCTCATACGAGCTTGGGACCATCTGTTAAATCAAGTAAGTCATTTGAATATAGCGCGCGCGCGATGCCCACATGGGAATAAAAACAAACGAACTCCGGCGCCGGAAGTGGACGAGCAGAGAAACAAAAATAAGAGAGTATGACTGCGAACACGAGCACGTATCCCTCGACGCTGCACAAACAGGAAAATGTTTCTTGTTACATTACATCATGTGAAATCGAGTGTTTTTAAAGCAAGCCACTCAAGGGAAAATAAACAAATGTGTGGCATTATTTACGTAACATTCATCTACCTCATCCATGATAGACAAAATAGTCCTCCGAGCCGGATAGTGTACAGAAACAGTACGATGCGAGAACAATGAAAACCACGGTTAATGATTATTTGCGGGAATAGACACGATAGTCGGTCGAAACGAACCAGCTACCGCGCATATTCATTCGCCCTCTCGTAAATTTGATGCAGCGTTTGTCATTGGGCAATCCAAACGTTGGCAATACCGACAACGGCGCGGGTAACGGTGGGCTCAAGGTCAACCCTACTAACGATGGACCTTCCGGCGTTCGACGGAAATCCGAAAAAATGGTTAGAATTTCGAGATAGATTACAGGGGCTTATCGAGACGAATCGCGATTTATCAAATATTCAGCGAATGTATTATCTCAAGTCGTCTTTGAAGTGTAGAGCAGCTGATGTGATACGGTTTTTCGAATCATCCGCGGAAAAATTCCCGATCGCGTGGAATCTTTTAACGAAACGATTCGAAGACAAACTCAATGGCGACAAACTCTAGATGGTTTTCTTAGGCACGTTCGCGCTTTATAAATTCCTAAGGCGAACACGTGGGACGCAATAATCAATGATTAAATGATCGCACGTCGCGCGACGTGAATGGAGAGCTCACATAAAAGATAAAGAAGCGATTACCGTTGCCAGCTTGACCGAGTTCCTCGAGGAGCAATGCTCAATTATGGAGCCTAACACGTTCAAGTTGTCCTCGGGAAAATCATAATCGATCAATCAAGCCGGGAATAAATCGGCATCGCAGCAAAAAAAGGATGACAGCTCGAACGCGTTCATGAGTACGAGCTGAGACAATCGAGGTATCCGAAAATGTGCGTTTTATGGTGAAGAATCGCATTTCATGTATGTGTGTCACAAATTCGAGGAATTAACCGTCTCTCAAAGGCTCAACGTTGTAAACGAGCGCAGGCTTCGTCGTAATTATTTGCGACCATATCATTACGCGGAAAATTGTCAATCGTCAGGTTGCAAAAGACGTTATGTCAAACACAATACGTTGTTACATCTAATCGAAAAAAAAACGCAAGTAGCTCAGTGATGTCGTCCGCAAATGAAAACCATTCGAGGTCAGTAAATTGAAAGCAGCAAGTCACGAGCGTAAATTGTAGCAGCGTTCATATTCCGATACCGTCGAAGGCGCTATTGTCTATGGCGCCCATTCTGATTTACGATACTGCAAAACGGGCACACGAATGGCGAGAATTGCTAGATGCAAGATCCCAGTCTAATTGTTTAACGAATGAATTTTGCTAACGATTAAAGTTCGCGACACAATCGTTCAATTATTCCGTTGGAGGCATGGCTGCGTCGATAAATATTACTGGAGCCACGTCCGCGCTGATTCAGTCGAGACATATCGCATATTGAGCTAATGTAAAGTTTTTGAAAACCAAGCGAATAATCGATGAATTGCCACGATCGCAGATCTAGATCGGGCACCTACAAATTCCTATGAATATAAGGCTCGTCGATAAAACGTTTCATGTACCAAGTAAAATCGACATGATATTGGGGGCAGGGTTATTCTGGGGGCGACAGTGACAAATCAAGCAAGGCTGATTTCAGCCGGTCTTGCAAAAAATGCATCTCGATTAGATCATATCGGGAGATGTCGCATCGAACGATCAACAAAGCCCGTCAATCTGCTATGTGTCAGCGGAAACACGATTTCGCGAGCAGGTCGAGAAATTCTGGAAGATCGAAGATGTCGTTCAGGAAATCGCGCTATCAAAGAACGATGAAGTTTGTGAAGAGCGCTTCACATAGACGCATCGACGTAACGAGCAGGGACGATTCACAGTGAATCTCGCACTACGAGATCATCCAAGCGAACTGGGAGAGTTTATGAACGAGTACATCCAGCTCAACCATATGACCGCAGTCAACGCAAATCACGATATATTCTCGATGATGCATTACATCACGCATCATGCACTAGGTACCAAAACCAACGATCGCTTCAAGCTTCGCGTCGCGATACAAAAACTATGGCAGCTCAATGTCTTTAATATCCGTCACTACCGTACTACTACGTATCGCAACTTCTATTCTTTTCCTCCGCATATTACCACGCCAGCCACTCTACCCGTCTTCAAAAATCACGTTGATACCTACTTTCTCTCCGTTTAAAGTGTAAACTACGTTCACGTGGTCTATCTCTATTTTCGTTGCCGAGAGCGACCATACTACGTAAACGCAGTACACACTTTGTATGGATTTCTTTTGGGGAATCGACTTTCAGACCAGAAAGGTTCATATTTTTCAAAACAGATGCGGTTGAAATTTGCAGCGGCTATATTGGATTTCTGAACGATCAGTAACATACGATTATTAAAATTTTTTGCACGTTTTCAACCGAAATTCGACCGCACGTCGGAGCGTTTATGTTCATATTACAGTCCTATACAATTTGAAGCATATCCGCAGCATATCAACGATGTTAAACATGTATGAGTGCAAGGAAGATAGAATTAATCTTGCAATTCCGATTTTCTTCGCCACGGTTGATCTGTGGGATAAAAGATGAGAACCTCACTCTGTAGAATTGTTAAGCGGAGGGCAACGTTCTGGGCATTTATTTGACAGATCGAACGTGACAAAGAAATTCAGATTACCGTTTGTGTTACCGACCGCGTAATTGTGCATTATTTTAACCCTTCGTACTCACACTGGGTCGATTTTACCCAATTAATTTCAATGAATGTTCGTAAGAAAATTATTCGTCCGATATTCATCCAAAATTAAGGAACATGCTATGAACATTCTAAATTACGTACGAATAGTCGATTTATAAAAATCAAAGAGCAACATGTTAAAAAAATCATAAAAAGTTTAATGCGCAAAAAATACACTTTTTCACTTAAAAAATCATAATTTTGTAAATTTTTTATTTTTTGAGAATGAGTGTGAGTAAATTAGATCCGGCTCAAAGGACCAAAAAATGTTTGATAATGTTCAAAAAAAATTATTGAGAATAATATGATTAAACTAACTGGTGTGAAAAAGCACTATAAGAAAAATTGAAAAGTGCGCAGAGTGGGCGCCTAGTCAAAATGAGTAATAAGTACTGAGTATCGATGAGTGTAATTCTTTGTGCAGTGGAACTGTACTAATTGAGTAATACTAAGCTGTCGAAAGACTGTCTCGACGGAGAGTAATAGGTTGATGCGTTCGCACGTAGTGCGTCAAGTGACAGCTGAGACTATTAATATTAAGAATCCTGGTGACAAATATACTAAATTAAATGCACTCAATTTTAACAAGAAAAAATCAACGTTTATTGCATTAATTAACAATGTTTAAATAATACCTGTTGAGTGAACAAAAAATATGCAACTGATTTGGTCTGGCCTGTGTGATGATGTACTGATGTTGAGTGGATTCTCAGGCTGGTGAGTCGGTTCGTTGATTCGTGTGGATGATCCTGGTGAGGTGGTCTGATGTAGAGCTCTGTAGCGAAGCCACATGATGGACTGGTGAGTGGGCTCTATTCACTGTATTCTCTATTCACGCGCCACGCCGTTGACAATGTGAGTTTTCTCTATTTCTGGTGATTAGAGATTACACTGAATTGAACTATACGTGATTTACAATGAATTTGACACACTACAATACTGAGTAGGTAAAGAATGAGTGGAACTAATGAACAGAAAAGGTGAGGTGACGCGTGAATAACTAGAGCAAACGACTCAAGCGAGAACAATGGCTACATCCGTCAACCACGAGGCAGAGTATCAAGAGAGCGGATGTGCGTCACAGCTGGTGAGTTATGATTCGCCGCCAGCGATGGAAAGTGAGTCCTGTGAGTGGTCTTGCCGCTGGGGCCACACTAGTAGCGTTGGCCGCTTGAGTGAGCTTCGATCGAGGATCCGAGCTGATAGACGATGCGCTTGAGTGTGCTGGGCCAATACATCGATAGAGTATGCCCGTGAGCTGTACCACATGACGCGAGGCGTCGTATGGTTGTGGGTGTAGTGCGTGCACGAGTTAAGTGTGTGCGTGAAAGGTGCGAAGTGAACATTTATATTTTCCACTCAAATTCAGAGGTGATAATAAATGTGATACTTTTGGAGAAAAAATAGTAGCATAGTGGGCGTTCCAGAAAATATTTATTCCGAAATGTGAAGAGGATCGACTTTGGAGTAGAAAAAAATGTGAAATTATAAAGAATATGGTATTTATTCGTGGTTGATAATTCAGGTGGTGGAGGTGTAGTGGACTGTAAAATATTGCAAATAAAAATTAGAAGCGGTACACAGATGTTAAGGAATTATGCCATTTATTGCACCACATAACAAATGGAGTAGACGCAATAATAACAAAACATGAATTGATATGGTTTGAGAATGCTTTAGCATTCTGCTACGCATTGCGCACTGCAGGCTAGCATGGGCTATTGCTTGCTGTTGCTGCTTAGCTGCAGCACCTCACGAGAGCAGTAAATTCGCACTGGATCAGCGTGCCAAGCAACAGGTCACTACGCGCATGCGCTCTTCCACTGCTTGGCAAGACAACCGCTGCTTCGTATATCGCAGCCATCTTGGGTTTTGCTCTTGCACGGCTATGACCGTTCCCGTGATTCATGCGCGCTTATCATAGTTCTGTGCATTTTAAGTGCCTTCATCGTTCCAGTCTGCCGACCTACAGTTACCACGAAATTCATCCAGCATATCAGCATTGATATATTGACGTCGGCCACTAGTACATACAGGCTCATCGTGTCGTGAACTCGACTTCAGCTTCACCGCCTGGCCCGATCGCGACAGCACATCACATCGCTTACACCGATTAATATAATTGTGTGTGGTAACAAGTTCACCTCAATTTATTCACTCTTTTTCTGTGCTCATTTTGATATATTATTTTCTATACTTTACTTGTATTATTTGTATATTTTCGTCCACGGCATTTGACAGGTGGAGCAATAAATGCCACTGTAAACCACATCCGTGTACTGATTATTATTAAGCCTGCAACACATTACAGTCCACTTCTCACCAACAACTGAATTCTCGGACAGATACAGGGTGCGCCATCTTTTATGTCGGTATGTACACATTTAATAACTTTAAAAAAATAACAACCGATTTCCATATATGAGGTATTGTTAATTAATCTGGTCCTTTACAGTTTATTTGGACTAGTTTTTGAATACAACATCAATCAAATGGCCGCCTTTATTGGCCAAAGCAAAATGTGCCCATTTTGCTGCGTTTTCTATCACTTTTTCGAGTATCTCCGAGGTAATAGCGATGATTTCGGCACGAACGTTTGTCGTGAGCTCGACAATGGTCTGAGGCTTGTTGACGTACACTTTGCTTTTTAAATAACCTCACAAAAAGAAGTCCGGAGGGGTCAAATATGAAGATATGGGTGGCCAGTCAATGCCATTTTTTGACATCACACGTCCAGGGAATTTTCGTTGCAGAAACTACATTGTTTGATTTGCAGTTTGGCATGGCGCACCGTCTTGTTGAAACCAGTAACTGTCCAGACCTTTTTCACATATTTGTGCGCAGACATAATGAGCCAGCATCCACCGATATCGATTCCCATCGACTGTTTCGCCTTCTCTGAAGAAAAATGGCCCAATGATGGTTTTGGCGCGAACCCTGGCCCAAAGAGTCACTTTTTGGTCATGCAATGGTGTTTCATGGATCTCGTGTGGATTCTCCGTTCCCTAAATGCGGCAATTTTGCTTATTAATGGCGCCAGAGTGTGAAATGGGCTTCGACGATATGCACGTTGAGTTAACACAACAAAATAATTAGTGGAACTCTTGAGATTCCACAAATCCCCAAGACAAAACAACAGGGTACCTTCACATGAAGCTTCACCACATATCCCCACTCACGGATAAAACATTAACATTAGAAAAAAAGCATGTGTTTGAGAAATCCGTCCGATGGTGTAGTTTGACAGATCTTGAACCTGTGAATGTATTGGAAATAATGAGTCTTCACTCAAGACAGGGTGAAAGAAAACCAGACTTGTAGATAGGAAACAGAGAAAGTGGTTTATTTTGTACCATCCGCTTGCAATTTACAAAGTATATAAAAAGGAACAAATAATATAAAAAATGAACAAATTGAATTTTGAATCTAAATGTGAGCAGCACACAATTATATTAATTGCGTGCTGAATTTAAACTTGAGACAGCGGTGCGTGCAACGTAGCGAGAGCTACGCAGCACGACACGCTGATACCATTGAGTGCGAAAATGTTTGTGTGTAATTCACTGCAACCACTCAGCAGTGTATTGCAAAGTGGCTGCAGTGAATTAATGAGAGCATTTGCAATAACCTTGCTTGAGTGCTAAGCCTGTGTGTGAAACCAGCTACGCAGTCAGTACTGCGTAGCACAATACAACATAGAATGAGGATGCACGAAATGAGCAAGGATAGTCACTGTGCTTTCCCAGCAGATTTCCGGGAGCAAAGCACAGTGAATATAAACTCCAGCATAATTGTATTAATTATCTGGCAAAAGAATTGATGCAAAACGTGGTGCAGCATGTGCTGCAGCGCACGCCAAGAGTGAGGCCAAGTGCTGATGTACGGTATTTCTCTCCTCACTGACAGTGAATTTCTACCAAATTATGTCAATGTACTCTTACCTTGAGCAAATGAGTCCTGATGAGCGAGATGTTGAGCGAGTCCGATGTATAAAACCATGGAACAGTCCGAGAGTCTGGATGCGTGCTGTTCTTGCCGGTGTGTGCGAAAAAGTGCCAAATTCTCAAGATGGCTGCGAGTATAAAAGTTTCGTTGGGCGCTGGAGTCAGTTGAGCGAGACAGCCGGTGAGAGAAACCGAAGTCAAGCGAGAGAGACACCCTCTCGCTTGACGCGGCGTGCCAATGAGGCACATCCTCGGCTTCGCGAAGCCCATGCTTCGGCTGTCTTCGACTCAACCGAACACCGCGTAGCAAAGCAGCGCAACAGGTAGGCGCACGACGCTTATCGATCGCCGTGCGCCAGCTGATTTTCCAACAGCATGAAACAAGCCAATCTCGCACAAAACTCAATTAACAAATTGAGATCAAGGCAAGCCCTATAATGAAAAACACAAGAAAAACACACAACATAAAAATCAGTGAAGAACACGTAAAAAACACACAACATAAAAATCAGTGAAGAACACGTAAAAAACACACAAAGAAAGACAAATTTGGCAATAATTAATCAATTCCGGCGAATCTTAATCAATAAAGCAGACAGGCGAACACATACGAGGTATAAAAAAACCCACATGTGACAAAATTATTAAAAAACGTTGATCGAACCACCAAAAACATCAAAAAGAAGTTTGAACCTCCAGCAGGTAGGAATTTAACAGTAACCAACAGAATTCAACCTCGCTGGAACCTCGTTTCAAACCCTGGGAAGACAAAGCACCGGCTAAATATAGAAATTTAAGACATAACGGAACACCTACACGCTACCCCGCACCTCCTTCACCCAGTAATTAAAGTGCGACAAACATCACGTGACCTACCACAAAACACCCCCCCCCCCCCCGGTCCAATCACTAAACTATATAAACCGCGTCAGGACAAGCCTCAGGGCTCTTGTTGAAAATCATTCCTCAAGACAAAGTGCTGCCCGACAGCCGACCTAACTTCATATCAATTTAAAATTCAATATGTAAAGAAACAAGTGTTCTTTCGGTCAATCGATTCCCCTGCATTGCGCCTCGGCCGCCCCCAATCACAGCGTCAGGACACTCTTCCATTAACGTGTCCTCACGCATGGCGCCGTGGTTACATGTCTTCTGGAAAGTTAAGAAGTACGTGTGTCCCCAAATCAAGGGAGTGGCATCCCGACTTGCTGCACCACGCGCACTAGATTCGTAGGGTGTACCTGCGTGGGTGGGACCACGTCAGGGCCAGCACCAACTACCACTTGCCACGTACGGATACCTCGGCTTATCACGACAATTGAGAGACCGAATCGTAAGCCCCTTAATGGCACGATAAGGTAGCTTAATCGCACGTAAATAAAGGCCTCAGTATCCGGGGTACAGGGAGAGTTAGTTGGTCATAGCTGCGAACCCGGTGCCTTGTGCGAACAGCGAGCTATAGCTAGGGACCCGAACAATAACAAAGACGAGTAAGATAGGTAGGTAAATTCACACACCCTATCTCACAGTACGACACTCGCGATCCCACTCTAAGCTCACAGCGTAAAGATCAGCAGGGCGGAGCCTCGGTATGTCTAACGAATGTACCAAGGAACGCCCCGTATGAGGACAAGCACAGGCAGTAAGAATCAACGGGCCCCACCCCTTGTAAAATCAAATAGAGACGCGCAGGCAACCAATACACCAATGGCAATAGAGCTCCACACAGACGATATCCTGAAAACACACAAATACTGGATCAAAACCTAAAAAGTCTGCATCTGTAAATTAAGAAAATCGCGTAACAGCAAAGCGCGATAACCCAAATAGAAAAATTGAGTGTTAAGCTCCATATAGGCGATATCTCATCGCCATACGAACAATCGAGTCACACCCGAAATAATCGGAAATAATTTCGCATACGTAGTTTTAGAAAATCGCTAAAGAACAAAGCGCGACAACCCAAATAGAAAAATTGAGTGTTAAGCTCCGTATAGGTGATATCACATAGCCATACGAATAATCGAGTCATCACCCAAAAACAACCGGAAATAAATCCGCATATGTAATTTAAGATCTTGCGTAAAAACAAACGCGATAACCCCTAAAAGAAAAATTGAGTGTTAAGCTCCCTATGGCCGAGATCTCATCGCCATACTCGACTATAAAACTTCCATTTCATCCTCCTCACAAACATAACAAAACAGTCAGTGCCTTACGCATAAACAAAACAAAGAATTACCCTACAAATACAAAAGACCAATGATGAAAGGGTAACAAACTGCATGTCCACCACGGACATATGCAAATCAATAAACCCAGACTGAGGTCCCACCACAAAAACAATAAAAAGAAAATATAACCATAGAATCAATCACACACTTATAAAACGAAAGACACAGCTCATCCCATCCAGCCCAGAGCACTGTTTCGAGCTACCAATCCTCTCCCGATGGTCTAGTAAAAACCGCGCTCGAAATAAAAATAAAATCTACGCAATTTCACGCAGCTGCTTAACAGACGCACATAAACCGCGCCCGAAGAAGGGATAAAATAAAGTGCATCAAGTATTAAAAATCGCGAAACGTTTCAATACACTGATGAGTAGACCAAAACAATTCACAGCTGATTTATTATCTGATGTTCACTTGATTCGAGCTGTTCTTTGCGAATGATTAAATACGATTTTCTCAAGTTATGATGGCTACCGTTTTAAACCAACCGTTGCCACCGACGCCGTCGTAGAGAGCGTGCACGCAGTGAGCTAACCAACAGTATCCAACTCCGAGTGGTTTTACACTCCTGTGAGATGCTACATGCGCGGCAGAACGCTAGAGAATTTTCAAACAATTCGTAATATTATGCTGGAAACAAAGGTTGTTGTTGTTGTTGTTATTTAATCCATCCCACTACATCAATATACATATTCATTCGATGCCCATCGCACATCGGCCGTAGGCAAATGCTGCACTGCCGCTCCGTTTTTTGCTGGTATCGGTGGTCCCCTGTAGCAGGAAGATAATTTTTTCCGAGAACTACTGCAATCCTCTTTTTGACGTCACCTCGTAAGGTTGGGAGTTTGTAGCTTATGTAAGCGCTGCTTCGCTGTCATCGCTTCCTCTTCCTTACCTTGATTGATGCTGTGGCATTGGTGTAAAATCCTTGCATTGACGATAGTTTGAGCAAGCAGATAAAAAAACGTAATGGCCATCGCCGGATAGATCAAGCTGTAGAGTATGAATGGCAGCTGGTCGAAGCAGTCTGCCTCCTTTTGTGCGGTTGTCATGTAATATCACTACCAGCTTTCCATATACTATTTCAGTTGTATGCAGATCAGTCGAGGCTAGCAATACCACCTTATTTTTTTTGGTACATGCGCTAACAAGAGGAAATTTTTCGTAAAGCAGAATTTAGTGGCCAGCGGCTCTTTGTCAGCTATCTTCATTTCTGTTGGTATTTCCCTTTTGATTTTGCAAACCGTGCTAGTGATTTTCAGTAGGAAAGGTGGCTCCAGGATGGGTTCCATGAGCGGTACAGAAGTAAACCAGTTGTCACATGTGACTGATCAGTATGATCGATATGATTATTTGTTGCGTGTATGGGAGCTGTAACTGCACGGAAATGGTAGTCTAAGATGGGTTCGTTTCTGTCAGTTTCTGTCTTTCCTAGGTAGGGAATGCCATTTGTCTAAAAAAAAATCACGTTCAAGTATGTAAAGTAATTCATCTCGAAGTAATATTTATGCAGTGACAACAAATACCAAATAACGTGTTCGAGCATCACTCAGTGCAATGATTTTTAAGCCATATTTATCCGGCTTGGATTTGATGTACATACGAAAGACGCAACGACCCCGAAAACCAAGCAATTTGTTTGAGAAATCCGTCCGATGGTGTTGTTTCACAGATCTTGATCCTGCGAATATATTGGAAAAATATGAGACTTCACTCACAACAGGGTGGAAATAAAACCAGACTAGTAGATGGAATTTGGAGAAAGTGGTTTATTACTTTCCGCACACACACTGTAATAATACATTTTAAACCAGTTATTTTAAATATGAGATGAAACACCAAGTATACTGAATTTAGAAAAATACAAAATAATGAAAATAAATACACCAAAAATTTGAGAATTAGAAAACTGAATTTGATTAATTGAACTAGACTTGATTGTATGAGCTGAGAATCAGCACACAATTATATTAATTGTGTGCTGTGAGTACTGAGAGCGGTGTACGCACCGCAGCCAGTGCTGCGGAGCATGCTACGCAGTGAGATGTATGAGTGCGTAAGGTGGTATTATAATTCACAGCAAGCTCTCTGCAGCTTAATGCAGAAAGGTTGCAGTGAACAAATGAGAGCACTTGCAATTGAAATTGCTTGAGTGCTCTATACGTATGAGACAAGCTACGCAGGCAGCACTGCGTAGCACAATACAACACATAATGAGGATGCACAAATGAGCAGTGTATAGCTGCTGTACTCTTCCAGCAGATATTCTGGGGAAAAGTACAGTGAATATAGTACACCTGCATAATTATATTAATTATACCGGCAAATTATGGTGAGAAAACCGTGGCTTGACATGTGCTGCAATGCCGCAAAAAAGTGAGGCCAAAAATGTTGATGTACCGATGAGCATGCAACTCCTCGTTACCATTGAATTTGCGGTAAATTATAGCAACGTACTCGTACCTGATTTTGAGTCCTGTTGAGCAAACGAAGGTGAGATAATCCGGTTGAGAAGAGTGAAATTGTCCGAGCCTTGAAAAGTGCGTGCGCTGTTCCGTGCGGATTTTCACGTAAGTGTCAAAAATATCCAACATGGATGCGGGATATAAAAGCGTCGTTGGGCGCTGAAGTCAGTTGAGCGAGATAGCCGGTGAGCAAAACCGAAGTCAAGCGAGAGAGACATCCTCTCGCTTCATTATCCAACACAATTGTTCGTCGACCATACAGTTATTGTGAAGGTGATAATACCACTGACAATTATTGATGAACATTTCCCATATATCCCTACTTGGAGCAAATCTGTCTTGTTTTTGTCGAGTTCTTTTCTTGTCGAATCGCAGGCACACTGAAAGGAACATGTATCTCGCTCTAGGCACAACACGCCTTTAAAACGTGATATCAGTTTGTTTACTCCACAATTCGTCTGTGTAGACGTGAGCGGATTTCTACAATCCTGCATAATACAAAATGCCAAGTAAATCTTTGATTTCTTTCACATCGCACAGTAGACGCAGAGCCCGAAATCGTGGCAGTAAATACAAATAACCTCCGATCGGAATGAAAATTGGTATGCAGGGGTTTTTAAGGTCGCTGATTACGAATCTGAAAGCTAAATTATTGTAAACAAAATGGCCGATCCAATATGGCGGACATGGATGTTAAAAAGGTGTCCGATCTTGACAAAAATTGGTATATGCGGGTTTTTAGGGTCGCTTATTACGAATCCGAAAGGCAAATTATTGTAAACAAAATGGCCGATCCAATATGGCGGACATGAATGTTAAAAAGGTGTCCGATCTTGACAAAAACTGCTATATGTGGGGTTTGAGGGTCGCTCATTACGAATCCGAAAGCCAAATTATTGTAAACAAAATGGCTGATCCAATATGGCGGACAAGTATGTTAAAAAAAATTAAAAATTTTCAAAAAAACTCCCTCCTGCCGTACCACTCAAAAAAGGATGAAATAATTTACTTATTTAGTATGACGTTTTCGTATACAATGATATATAACTTGCATTAGTTATTTGAATTTTAATTATTATAATTGAATTGAACAAAATTGATATACGCGGGTTGTGAAAGTGACTGATTGCGAATCAGAAAGCCAAACAATTTCGAACAAAATGGCCGATCCAATATGGCGGACATAAATGGTAAAAAGGTGTCAGATCTTGAAGAAAATTGATATACGCGGGTTGTGAAAGTGACTGATTACGAATCAGAAAGCCAAACAATTTTGAACAAAATGGCCGATCCAATATGGCGGACATAGATGGAAAAAGGTGTCAGATCTTGACAAAAATTGGTATACGCGGGTTTTTAGAGTCACTGATCACGAATCCGACAGACAAATTATGGTACACAAAACGTATCCTGTTAAATGGATGAGATATAATATAAAATATAATAATCATAATAAAATAAACGTGAGCCGTGCCTTCTACGGAATTAATATTTTTATTTTCAAAATACATTATTCTCGCAATCGTGTAATCGAATTTAATTTTTAGTCGAATGGAACATCGGATTCGGAGTCGCCGTCGCCGTCGTCGATGTCGGAACCATCTACCGAGCTTGTATCGTCCACAAGACCCGATTCGATGTTATTTGTGACGAAACCTTGATGTGCTGCAGCATTGATAGTTGGAGCGAGCAGCATCGCGACAGCTTCCGGCGACAAACTTTTTAGTGGTTTCTTCGGTAGTTGCCGGATGCTAGATATGTACGGGTCTGAAGAAATTAGCAGCCGGTGGAAAACATCTTGCATTGTTTTTATCCTGGAAGTTTTTCGCGAGAAGTTTTCAGCATTGCAAACTTTACCATCTATCATGGTGAACGCCAACTTGTACGTTATGGAGATATCTTTTCCACTTACTACAGTTTGGAGTGGACTAAGCGACTTTATTTGTGCTTCGACAATTCCAACTTCATTTAGTGTGGACTCTGTATCTTCGTGCAGAAACTGTAGTCTAAGCGGCCTACAAAATCGTGGAGACGAGGGCCTCTTTCAAACCATGATTTCTGCTTTTGTTTGTTGATCAATGCAGATGAGTTGTAATGGCACAACCGAAGTAAAAAACACATGCGCATCTGATTTGCTATCATCAGTAAAAGTCTGCTTATATTCACTTTGCCCAGAGCTTCCATCGCAACCCCATTTGCAAATTAAATCCATATTACGAGCATTACCGTTAGTCAAGGTTTCAACGACTTCTGTTTGGACGAGTAAAATACGTTTAACTGTATGATCTAATAATGCCTGCAATTCGACTTCTGCACTCGTCTCTGTAATGGTAATTGCGTCAGACCGAGGATAACAACGCTTTTTTGCTTCCACCACTTTTTCGTAAGACGGATATAGACGACAGTTATGTGCCAACGATATTTTTCTCATCGTTAGGTAAGCTCCCTTTGACAATTTACATTCGATCAAAGCGGAAAGTGCAGCCTCTTCCGATAAAGAGGTTTCACCCGTTACTGCATAAGCTTTTCGATAGTTAGAAGCTCTTAAAGGACTCGTCATTGTTACGTCCTTAACAACTTTCGAAGCGTCTAATTGTCCCGAAGCGCGAAGGCTCATTTGAGTAGCGTATGCTAATTCTTCCGGGGTTGAGGATTTACGAATATCTTCGGTCTTCTTTCGTTTTGACCTTTCACTTGCCGATGTAAACTCAAGGGACGGGCGGCCTCTTTTACTACCTGGGTCTTTCTCAACAGTGTCTGTAGGTACGGCAAAATATACCTGCCCGCTAAGCCATTTACTGTTTTTCTTGAAGAAAATGTCCGATGTTCTATTAGCTTCTTGCCACCTGGTTCTTATTTTATTAAACAGCATTGAAAAGGCGGTTCTCGAGTCCTCAGGCACCACAACTTTACGTCCACTTTTCTCGGAAATTTTAGTTTCCACGAAATTCAATAACGTAGCGAAATTATCGTTCAAATTATCCTTTATAATAAGATATAATTCTTTCCTCGTCAAATGTACTCCTTCGTAATGGGACCCTGTAATAAAGACATAAAATTGTATAGAATTTGTGTTGAAGGATCAGATCAAAATTTTAATGAATTTTAATTATTGTAACAAATAAGTAGCCGCAATAATTATTCGTATTTTTTTTTGAAAAGTACATAAAAAACAACAGTTATGAAAAAAAAATTGAATTTAGACTATTATGAAAGAAGTTATGAGCAAAAAAACATAAACAAATATTTTTTGAACGGGTGACCAAAAACATCTCAAAATGTACCAGAAGCCGATTTTTTATGAGTACATGAAAATATGACAAAATCAAGGGAAAAAAAATTGAACTGTCCGATTTGGCGTGGAATGCCCCATATATACCTATATATATAATAAAAATGTATCAAATATAAATAAAATGTGACGATTCAAATTAATTACTTTAGTATATACTTACATATATATGTATCGTTGTATGTCTACAAAAATAGATATATAAATGATTTACTTGAATTTGTATTTTGTATATATATATGTATATATATATATATATTATATATGGTATATGTATGGATATAGTCCTATTGCTCAAGTAGCAGCTGTTTAATGGCCCCATGGCATGGCGTATGGCGCCGCGCGCGCGTGCACGGTCGGCAACCGCCTGTTTTACGTTGCCAAAAACCATAACAGACAAAGTTAGGCAGCTCTAGGCAGCTAATTCCTGTTAATTTCGCAAGCTTATATAATAAACTAAAGGCCTAGACATTGGCTGTCGCAGAATATGGCAGAAAGTATAACTTTTCGGATAGTTGAAAATATAAGTTTACAAAATTCTTTCACTTTATTTATGCAGTAGTTTATACTACACTTCAATAATTTACATATTTATTTTAAACTCAACCAATGTAAAAATATCTTCTACATACCTCCAGAAGTCGTATCCATGTCTCCGGATTGATTTAAAACACTTCACTTTAAAGTTATCGATTTTATAAGTCACGGTAGTTTTCGCTCGTTCAGCGCGCGATGCGAACACTCGTCTCGAAGGCTAACTTCCAACTGACGCAGCGACGAAGGTATACGGTGAAAAAGGTTCCCCTTTTACAATTTAACGCAGCCATTAGTCCTCTACCTGACTGCCTGCTCAAATATCCCGATTGTAAAAATTTTTTTCTGACTTTTCTGCCACGATTTCGGGCTCTGCGTCTACTGTGCATCGGTGTGGTGATGATATGTTTGCAGGTTTTCACCGTTTGCTATTATCGCGAGACTCATTTCTTCTACCAAGTCTATAAATATAAAACCGGAATTTTTGTATAGAAAATACACGTTTCTTGTATGAAAATGATAAAAAATATTTTATTCGAAGTATTGCCCATCGCTAGCAATACATTTTTCCCACCTGTCTGACAATTTGTGGATGCCACGCCAAAAAAACTGTTGCTCTTTTGAGGCAAACCAGTCATCGAGCCATTTTCGTACATTTTCGTAAGAAGTAAAGCGCCGCTCAGCAAGTGCGTGTCCCATCCATGCAAATAAGTAGTAATCGGACGGAGCCAAGTCTGGTGAGTCAGCCGCATGCAAAAGTCTTTCCGAACTAAACGCCTCAATCGTTTCCTTGACCAGTTTTGCTGTGTGTGATGGTGCATTATCATGAAGCAAAATCACTTTGTGTTGCCTTTTTTGATATTCTGGTCATTTTTCACGCAAAGCTTGATTCAAATCGATCATTTGTTGTCGGTAGCGTTCAGTATTAACGGTTCCGTTAGGTTTTAGCAGCTCATAATGGATCACACCCTTCTGATCCCACCAAACACAGAGCATTGTCTTCCGTCCATAGCGATTTGGCCTTACAGTCGATGTCGATGGTTCGCCTGGAGTTACCCATGATCCGTCAGAGTGATAAATCTTAAGCGACAATGTTGTAGACCAAGTTTTATGATGGAAATTTTCGGTAGTTCGCAACCCGGTTAGTGTCAGCGCCACCTAGATCCCTGTGTTATCGATCTCAGAAAGATCTCTAACAATCGAATCCTTAATTATTTTTTGTCAACTCTGCTTGCCTCACTCATTCATTAAGAATTAATGAGGCAACCAGACCTGACGATTTTTAACTTCTAAAGAAATCGTGAAAAAATATTGCCACAGCCCGGGTTCGAACCGGGAACTCCAGAATTCTAGCCTGGTACGTTCCATCATAAAACTTGGTCTACAACATTGTCGCTTAAGATTTATAACTCTGAAGAAACATATGACCGCATACAAAATGATTAATTAATTAATCTACAAAAATAAAGGTATACTAAAGGGTGATTTTTTAAGAGCTTGAGAACTTTTTTTTAAAAAAAAACGCATAAAATTTGCAAAATCTCATCGGTTCTTTATTTGAAACGTTAGATTGGTCCATGACATTTACTTTTTGAAGATAATTTCATTTAAATGTTGACCGCGGCTGCGTCTTAGGTGGTCCATTCGGAAAGTCCAATTTTGGGCAACTTTTTCGAGCATTTCGGCCGGAATAGCCCGAATTTCTTCGGAAATGTTGTCTTCCAAAACTGGAATAGTTGCTGGCTTATTTCTGTAGACTTTAGACTTGACGTAGCCCCACAAAAAATAGTCTAAAGGCGTCAAATCGCATGATCTTGGTGGCCAACTTACCGGGCCATTTCTTGAGATGAATTGTTCTCCGAAGTTTTCGCTCAAAATGGCCATAGAATCGCGAGCTGTGTGGCATGTAGCGCCATCTTGTTGAAACCACATGTCAACTAAGTTCAGTTCTTCCATTTTTGGCAACAAAAAGTTTGTTAGCATCGAACGATAGCGATCGCCATTCACCGTAACGTTGCGTCCAACAGCATCTTTGAAAAAATACGGTCCAATGATTCCACCAGCGTACAAACCACACCAAACAGTGCATTTTTCGGGATGCATGGGCAGTTCTTGAACGGCTTCTGGTTGCTCTTCACTCCAAATGCGGCAATTTTGCCTATTTACGTAGCCATTCAACCAGAAATGAGCCTCATCGCTGAACAAAATTTGTCGATAAAAAAGCGGATTTTCTGCCAGCTTTTCTAGGGCCCATTCACTGAAAATTCGACGTTGTGGCAGATCGTTCGGCTTCAGTTGTTGCAGGAGCTGTATTTTATACGGTTTTACACCAAGATCTTTGCGTAAAATCTTCCATGTCGTCGAATAACACAAACCCAATTGCTGCGAACGGCGACGAATCGACATTTCACGGTCTTCAGCAACACTCTCAGAAACAGACGCAATATTCTCTTCTGTACGCACTGTACGCATTCGTGTGGTTGGTTTAATGTCCAATAAAGTAAACTGAGTGCGAAACTTGGTCACAATCGCATTAATTGTTTGCTCACTTGGTCGATTATGTAGACCATAAATCGGACGTAAATCGCGAAACACTTTTCGAACCGAACACTGATTTTTGTAATAAAATTCAATTATTTGCAAGCGTTGCTCGTTAGTAAGTCTATTCATTATGAAATGTCAAAGCATACTGAGCATCTTTCTCTTTGACACCTTGTCTGAAATCCCGCGTGATCTGTCAAATACTAATGCATGAAAATCCTAACCTCAAAAAAATCACCCTTTACTTGACATTAAATAGAGATCGTGAATTGATGTTGCTAGAGCCGCGGTGGCGTAATTGGTAACGTACCAGGCTAGAATTCTGGAGTTCCCGGTTCGAACCCGGGCTGTGGCACTATTTTTTCACGATTTCTTTAGAAGTTAAAAATCGTCAGGTTTGGTTGCCTCATTAATTCTTAATGAATGAGTGAGGCAAGCAGAGTTGACAAAAAATAATTAAGGATTCGATTGTTAGAGATCTTTCTGAGATCGATAACACAGGGATCTAGGTGGCGCTGACACTAACCGGGTTGCGAACTATCGAAAATTTCCATGATAAAACTTGGTCTACAACATTGTCGCTTAAGATTTATCACTCTGAAGAAACATATGACCGCATACAAAATGATTAATTAATTAATCTACAAAAACAAAGGTATACTACTTGACATTAAATAGAGATCGTGAATTGATGTTGCTAGAGCCGCGGTGGCGTAATTAGTAACGTACCAGGCTAGAATTCTGGAGTTCCCGGTTCGAACCCGGGCTGTGGCAATATTTTTTCACGATTTCTTTAGAAGTTAAAAATCGTCAGGTCTGGTTGCCTCATTAATTCTTAATGAATGAGTGAGCCTCATTAATTCTTAATGAATGAGTCAGGCAAGCAGAGTTGACAAAAAATAATTAAGGATTCGATTGTTAGAGATCTTTCTGAGATCGATAACACAGGGATCTAGGTGGCGCTGACACTAACCGGGCTGCGAACTACCGAAAATTTCCATCATAAAACTTGGTCTACAACATTGTCGCTTAAGATTTATCACTCTGAAGAAACATATGACCGCATACAAAATGATTAATTAATTAATCTACAAAAACAAAGGTATACTACTTGACATTAAATAGAGATCGTGAATTGATGTTGCTAGAGCCGCGGTGGCGTAATTGGTAACGTACCAGGCTAGAATTCTGGAGTTCCCGGTTCGAACCCGGGCTGTGGCAATATTTTTTCACGATTTCTTTAGAAGTTAAAAATCGTCAGGTCTGGTTGCCTCATTAATTCTTAATGAATGAGTGAGCCTCATTAATTCTTAATGAATGAGTCAGGCAAGCAGAGTTGACAAAAAATAATTAAGGATTCGATTGTTAGAGATCTTTCTGAGATCGATAACACAGGGATCTAGGTGGCGCTGACACTAACCGAGTTGCGAACTACCGAAAATTTCCATCATAAAACTTGGTCTACAACATTGTCGCTTAAGATTTATCACTCTGAAGAAACATATGACCGCATACAAAATGATTAATTAATTAATCTACAAAAACAAAAGTTACCCATGATCTGTTACGCTTAGAATTCTCAAAATATATCCACTGTTCATCACCAGTCACAATTCGATGGAGAAAATACTTTCTTTTGTACCTGGCGAGCAGCAGTTCGCAAGTGGTTTTTCGGTTTTCCTGCTGTCTTTCATTCAGTTCATGTGGAACCCATTTTCCCATCTTCTGGATCTTTCCCATGGCTTTCAAACGTATGGAGACGGCTTCTTGTGTCACATTTAATTGATCCGCGAGTTGTTGTTGCGTTTGAGCGTCATCCTCATCCAACAATGCTTGCAATTCGCTGTCTTCAAACTTTTTCGGTGGTCTTCCACGTTCTTCGTTTCTCACGTCAAAATCGCCACTTTTGAATTTTTTAAACCACTCAAAGCACTGTGATTTACCAAGAGCATGCTCACCGTAAGCTTCGACAAGCATTCGATGCGATTCTGCAGCAGTTTTCTTCAATTGGTAACAGAAAATCAATGCTGTCCGCAAATCGTAGTTTCCAGGCACAAAATTCGACATGTTCAACGCTATTACAAACTATGCTGTTGTATGAAACTTGTATTGTTGTGAGTTGAAAATCTTTGTCAGAGATGTCAACAAGAAAATGGCGCCAATGACGCGGTTTGACGGTAACTGCATTGACAGCTAGGGCCATATATGGGCAATTCCGGTTTCATATTTATAGACCTGGTATATTCGTATTGGTGTGTTCAACTATTATTTCAAGATTTTGCTGGTTAAATAAAAGTTCCCAGTACTCCCAAAACTCGTTACAATACAACGTCTCGCCTTTGCGTCCAGGAATTACCACGCACTTGGGTTCATTCACTCAATCTAGAAAGAAATGCGACATAAGCAGGGTTTAGAAAAGAATAATACGCTCAAAATTCCGCAATGTTATCTTTGTCCGATACTTCGAATTCACTGCCATCCGGCATTTCACTTACACTATCTTGCTCCTCTTCGGATGTTTCGTCACAATTTTTATTGAGCAATCATGATTGGAACGCGCGGCTCCGTAAATTGTATGCCATCTGACAGCATATAAATACTTACGACTTTCACTCATTTTTTGACCACACAAAAAATAACGTATTTTCTCAATAAAATTTACGTGTTAGTGACACTTGGGTAGAATCGACCCAAGCTGTGCGTACGATGTTGTGCAATCGGGTGTCCGGGCATCACTGACGCTTGATTCAAATGCCCAATGGTCTGTACCTACAGAGGATACTTCAAACCCCAGGTATATAGCAACAAGTCCCATTCGAAGCCGGGACTATTATATATTTAAACCGAAAATTGATTGAGGGGTCGAGTTTACCTAGCGTGACTACGGAGAGTTAAATAAAGAATGGCTTCATGTATCAATCTCAAATTTAGCACACAAGTGGAGCTGTTATTCCCTTTTTCTCGTGACAATTATGCTGATTGACATAATGGTTGATCCACTAACTCTTACACATTTTGTACAGAAAAGCTAGTGTATACAATATTAAAACAAGTCTGCAAAGTGGAACCTTGCACTTTTCTTTCTCATTATTGTTAACCTATCATAAAGCTTCTGTTTGAGAATTATCATTTGTTCTGCTGCGCATGCTCGGACTGCTCAAGGTATACAAACGTCGGCAGGCTCTCACGTCGGTTGTTGAGCCGTAGCTTAACTACGGGAGTGCACGTAGCACGTCATCGACTTAGCGCGTATTCGCATTACTACCAGTGTCGGTGACAACGATCAGCTCGAGACGCAGCCATCTTACTAGCTCTTGGACCTGCTCGTGTAACGGTAATAGAAATGCCTTGTGTCGTGTACTTTTCGCTCACCTGATGAATTGTGTGTTTATCAAGTGTGTTCATCGGTGTCATCAGAAAGCTAATGTAAAGCGAACATCGGAGTTAACTGAAACGCTATAAACGACTTAGTACTACACCTTGTGTTATGTCGTATTTGCGCATTACCGGTGTTATCGCGCGGCTTTTGTGCTTCCATACGCATCGGACAATTAGCTTATGAACTTTAGTCACCTATTAATACAATTTTGTGCTCAACAGACATTTCACTATATATTATACGTAGTGTAGCCTGCGTTTTGTTGTTGCGTGTAATAAACGCTATTTTTGTATTCCACGTGTCCACGACTAATTTATTTCACAATCAGTTACAGTCCACTACTCGGCAATTCTACAACATCTTCGTTCTTCGAGCCGGATCGTGATCCGTATACGTGTGCTGCGGCAATAAGTATTTGGAAGAACTCAACTGGTGGATCACTCAGCTCAACTCATGTTTTCGGTAGATTAGCTCTTGGTATAGCTCAAGTTCAACAGTGCATCGCAGTACATCTCAATAGCTTTGCTCAGTCTTCAACCAGCATCTACATTTGGTATCGGACTGCTCTGCGGAGAATTTGTTCAATTTCATATGGCAGTGCTCACTTTGATCGAGCTTGCATATTAAAACAAGTGCAATCATCCGTGGCACTATGACAGATAAATTCAAGACCGCTCAAAGCGACGATGGCACTGAGCAAACCTCCAACCTTCATAGGGGTCGCCGCCCAGATCATCTGCTTAACAGTCATCTCATAGAGGAGATGATGCAATCGTCCGCACTTTGGTTTAACTCAACCGGATCAGCTTAACTTTCCTCAGAACCGCTTTAACGCTCATCAAGACAACGGTAACGTCTCATTAAGTTCGTCTACTCGTAGATCCTATGACGCGCCAGCACACATTCATTCCGATCTCTGGTATTGGTGGCAAGGAATTAGCACATACGCGCGGCTTGGTTCAGCTCACGCTTCACTCTCTTCACACTGCCGCTGTGGTCACCACGAATGTTCACATTCTCAAGACGTTGACGGTGATACTACTATATTTTGAAAAGCCAGCTCAGACATGGCCACATGTCAACAGTATCAAGTTAGCAGATCCAGATTTGATGTTTACAGTATTTAGTATGAGCAGATTATTAAGCCGAACATCATCAGGAGCTCAAATGTCAATATTTACATGGCTAGTACTTGGCCCAGTTGAATTAACACAATTGCGAGTCGGTTCAACTTGTCATGCTCAAGTCCATCATGGCCAGCTCAGCCTGCGTCGACCGAAAATCTAAGCGTTTTGGAGGCTCGGCCGGAAATAGCTCTCGTGTTGGCTATATCAAAGCAGGAGTACCACTGGGATCTCGCTTATAGGTATGCTTCTGTTCACAAGCTGTATCGAATCACTGCAGTTTGTTTCAGGGTCGCATCTCGAATCAGGAGGGTTCCTCACTCATCAATGTCAGCTCTCATTTCATCGCAAGAGATAAACGAGGCGAAGATCTTCTAGACAAAGATAACGCAGGCAACATTCTTCACTCACGAGCTTAAAATGCTGATGTCTGGAGTCATCGGTGCTGACCTGTCATACCTTCAGTTGGATCAAGCCTTCCTTGATCAAGGAGGTGTCATTCGAGTGGGAGCTCGTCTCGTCTAATTATCGCTCACATACGAAGGAAGTCATTCAGCTATTGTGCCTCGGCAACGTATCTATCGTCACTCATAATTGACCAATCTCACCAGCGTACGCTTCACAGAGGAACTTAGCTCACCTTAGCGCAAGTCGTGTAGACGCATTGGATTATTGGGGGAAGAGCTCCAGTCAAAACTCAAGTCTTGCGCTGTGTTGTGTGTGCTCAGCAGAGAGGGATCCGTGCTCATCAACTGATGGGCCAACTAACTCTCTCTCTCGAGATACATCTGCACAGCCATTTATGGTGTTACGTCCTGGCGTAACGTCGCATTTATATTTTTTAATTTCGATTGCGTTAAAGTTTTTCTGTTTTAGTTTCGCTACAGTAAAAGTAACTTTTCACATTTTTCTTTTATTTTCGAATTTTTCAAGAGAAAAGGAGAGCGATTTTAACGACAGAGATCAGAGCAAGGTGGAGATGCGGCTCTACCGACCGTCTCCCGGGAAAATTAATCTTGTAAAGATGGAATTTTTCAGCGCTCCCGGTCAAACGGCAAACTTTCAAACCATGGGATCTACTGCGTAGACCCGGTTATCGACTGCCATTTATGGATCTATGATTCGGCGCGGCCTTACCCTCAATCCTAGGCCAGGGGTTCGGCTAGCCACCGCCGGGGCGTTGTTGGTCATAGAGGAGCGGTTGGAGGGAACGCTATCACGTGACCAGGCGACCGCAACCTTTCTTCTCGCTCTTGCCTGAAATCCTCTCTCTCTCTCTTTACAAAGATGATGAAATCATGAACAATTATTATTGGAGCGAAACAATTAACAAAAGTGGAAGAACACTTGATTTGAACGAAAGATTTATGACTATTTAAGTGTTCACACGAATACTTTAGGTAAAATATCAGCAGCAAAGAGAACAATTATGCTTCCATATGGAAACGACCCAGGGCTGTCACTCGAAAACGAGTACAATCCACATTGAATTAATGAGCTTACCAGTTGTAATCAGGTATTAGAAACAAGATAAGTATATCAATATTAAATTCCTTTTCCTCTTGAGATTATATTAATAAGTCTCTCGTGAAATATTGGAATTTATAGTAAAAATACCATCATATATACATATACAATATGTTATGCATATATACTAGTAGAAAGGATAAAGGAAATATGAGGATTAATTCACAGTAAAATAGTGAAAAATAGACAAAAACGAGAAAGAGATGAGACTAAATTGAGTTGCAATGAAGCTTCTCCTGCAGGAAAGCGAGGCTGGCCGACTCTCCACGCAACGATAAACGCCTTTGCGCGAGGTCTGAACAGCGATCTAGCTGACTTGCGTACGGACGAAATGTACGAGTAACCGAGTCGCTCTCAAGAAAAGTACTCTCTCGCTCTCTCTCGTTTCCATGCATAAAAATGCTTGTTTTACCAGCAAGTTATATATATGGAATATGTTACACATATATAGAAAGGATGAAATGAAATGTTAAGATTATTTTACAGCTAAATACCAAAAGTAAGACGAAACGAGAAAGAGAGGAAACTGTAACATGTTTCAATAAAGCTTCCTCTCTCTGCAGGAAAGCGAGGCTGGCCGACGCTCCGCGCTTCGAAAACGCCTTGGCGCGAGGGCTGAACGGCGATCTAGCTGACTTGCGTACGGACGAAATGTACGAGTAACCGAGTCGGGCGAGTCGCTCTCAAGACAAAATACCTTCTCTCTCCCTCTCTCGTTTCTATTACACGACAATAATTGTCTAACTAATAAGCTATCTAAGAAAAAGGGTTTAACTATGAGTAGAGTAATTACTAATTAAACGAATAACCAATAATGATTAGAATAAGCCATAATTCAACAAAAATATTTATACTAATAAGAGATTAAGGCAAAAATCGGCTTGCATACGACGAGTCAACTACAGAATCTGTAACAAAATTATTACTAGTGGTTTGATGCGAAGGATTTAATTAAGTTCCGTACAAACGCTGAAAATCTGAGCCATTACCATAGACACATCTACATAGAAGCGAGCATAAGGATATTACCTAGCCTAAGAAACTCTATCGAGAGTAGGCCAAGAAGGAGGGGGGGGGGGGGTAAAATTGCGTTATTTTCAGGGGAAAAACGTCTCGAGCGCGTTCCCTCACCTAATCGCGTGGTCCTCTGTGTATCACATCGCGCGACAAATCAGAGCGCGCCATACCGATGGACTTGCATAGATCTATGGCTCTCCATGTCGGGAAGCTACTCTGCAGAGTAAGGGGAATAAATACGTGTATGGTTGAGATAGACCACGGGGAAATTCTTATAATCAGGATAGGGTTTTATCCCTTCTATTCTTTTAACGCGCTTGACGACAAGATTCTTCGACGCTCAGGAGCCCTATAAAAGGCCGCGAAAATCGGCCGGAGACACTTTTTCACGGGGAGTAAAGGAGCCACAGTTTCTCGGGCAGCAAGTAGTATTGTTTGCCAGGGAGTAAAGTAGTTTAGTTCAATAGTTTTTCACCGCGGCTCAGTTTCACAAAGTATAGTTTCAAGTAGTACAGAGTACGAGTACAGTACTTATAATTATTAACGCGTGCAAAATCGGAAATATTGAACGTGCAACATTTGACTACTTATGTAGTTTTATTTCAATAAATAATTTTTAATACGCACCAACGCATACATTCGATTTTGAGTTTGTCCGACTACACCAGTCTACGTCCAACCAACGTTCTACAGCAAGAACCACAGCAACAAGCTACCGTAAGTATAATACAATTTTCTTTTGCCAATTAAAGTGAAATCTTGCTCCGCATGAAATTATCATTCAAGTCCCATCCCATTATTCGTAAAGTGATTATTCCCAACAAAGAACAAAACGCACTCCAGCCTTATCCCGAGTAATTTTCCGCGAGGTTAGACTCAAAAACGGGCTTGCGTCTTCGGTATTTTCTCGTCGGGTGTGGTAAAGGAAGGATTTATTCTCCTTGACCAGAGCACGGAAAATATACACCGAAACGTGCATCTATGTTAAATTCGTGGGTTTCGTAAGATAGGACGCGATTTCGAACAATGGACACTGGAGTTGACTACGCTGGTCCACTCGTGATCAAAGCATGAAAGGACGAGGAGCCGGACCATACAAGGTCTGAATTTGTGTTTTCATGTGTATAACAACGACGGCACGACACTTGGAAGTCATTATTGAATGCTCAACAGAAGAATTCCTAGCTTCATTCTGGCACATCTCAGCTCGACGTTGGATTCCTCGCACTCTGTATTCAGATTGTGGCACGAACTTTGTTGGTGCCGACAAAGGGCTACGTCGCTTGTTCACCTCAAGGTCCAGTCATCTCATCGTCACAGCGGCACTCTCCCTGGATCGTGTGCAATGGCGGTTCAATCCGCCAGCTGCGCCACACATGGGTGGCAAGTGGGAAGCAGCAGTGAAGTCAGTTAAGTATTATCTCCAGTGTACGGTAAGTGACACAATACTTACATTTGAGGAGCTGACTACGCTGCTGGCTCAAATCGAGGCGGTTCTCAACTTTGGACCTTTGAATCCGCTCAGCGATGATCCTAAGGAGGCCACACCACTTACATCAGGGCATTTTCTCGAAAGGGCGCCATCACCGTTCGAGAACCATCTCTAGCGAATTTGATCGTCTCAAGGTTGTCAAGGTGACAGCTAATCCAGCAGAAGCAATCTCCGCATGGCATCATCCTAACAACAACATCCAAGGAAATTCACTTGCTCTGCTCACGGATGAACGCTTTCCACCGTATAAGTGGCTACTTGTACAGATCACGGCGCTGCATTCAGATAACGACAGGCATATAAGAGTGGTGACTCTCAAGACTGCGAACGTCAGCAGACTTTCACGTCGGTTGCTGAGCGGCAGCACCTCACGGGAGTGCACGTAGCATATTATCGGCTCTGCGCGCACGCGCGTTAACACCAGCGTCGGTGGCAACGGTCGGCTCGAGACGCAGCCATCTTACTTGCTCTTGGATCTGTTCGTGTAACGGTAATACAACTACCCCGTGTCGCGTACTTTCTGCTCACTGCATATCATTGTTACGTGCAATAAACATTATTTTTCACTCGGCAATTCCTGAACAACTTTCTTTACGAGGAAACCAAAATTGATCAACTTTGTGAAAGGTGGAAAATAATGAGGAAACAATGGGCAAGGTTCCAGTTTGTATGCTTGCTTAGTATGGTTTTTGTGTGCATTAAATATCGTATCATTTTTATTATTATATGTCACCCATGTGTAACAGAACAACTTTATTAATTCATTATTGGACAAGCGTGATTCCCATAGACGAATATCCTTTATAAATTTGAACTAATTCATAAATTCTGACGTGGGTAGCAATCCTTCTTAATGATTATGCTCCTATTGTTGCATTTATTTCTTAAGATCGCTCCACCCACAGCTATACATAATTTCCAGCATTTTCAGATATTACAAAGATATTCTTGATTTATCATGCAAAAGAATTCTATCAAAACACTAAATTGGGCTAATTGTCAGATTCTATGCACGACTGAAATTCTGAATACAGCATTTTTATTTGATAATACAGAATAATTCTCCTCTTGACCTACTGAAGCCAACTATTTTTGAGACAATATGTTGACTGACATTCTAACGACAGCATATGTGTTCGAAAATTCAAATGTGGGAGTTAAGTGGACTGTAAAATTGTTGCAGGCGAATTAATAGTCAATACACAGATGTAGGTTACGGTAGCATTTATTGCTCCACCTGTCAAAATGCAGTGGACGTAATTACATAAATAAAACACATGAAATATAGAAAGGAATATATCAAAATAAGCGTAAAAAGGAGTGAGTCAATTTCGGTGAGCTAGTTATCAGGAGTACAAATTGAAAATGCGGGATTTTTTTCTATTTTTGAACGTTTATTCTGAAAAAATGGTAACAAATGAATTATTCAAAGTATTGTCCATCGCTAGCCACAACTTTTTCCCATCTTTCTGGCAATTTACGGATACCGTCGCGAAAAAATTCGGCCGGCTTGGCTGCTATCCAGTCATCGACCCATTTTTGGGCTTCTTCGTAAGAATGGAAGCGCTGGTCAGCTAGGCCATGTGTCATCGATCGGAAAAGGTGGTAATCGAAAGGAGCAATATCTGGGCTATACGGCGGGTGGGGTAAGACTTCCCATTTCAGCGTTTGTAGGTATGTTTTGACCGGCGCTGCAACATGTGGCCGAGCGTTGTCATGTTGCAAAATTACTTTGTCGTGTCTTTGCTCGTATTGTGGCCGTTTTTCTTTGAGTGCGCGGCTCAAACGCATCAATTGAGTTCGGTATAGTGCTCCTGTGATGGTTTCGTTCGATTTCAATAGCTCATAATCCACCACACCCAGCTGGTCCCACCAAATACAGAGCATGAGCTTGGCGCCGTGAATATTTGGTTTGGCCGTCGATGATGATGCATGGCCGGGGTAACCATATGATTTTTTGCGCTTCGGGTTATCGTAATGGATCCACTTTTCATCACCAGTGACAATGCGATGCAAAAAACCCTTCCGTTTTTGCCGTTCGAGCAGCAGTTCGCATGCAAAAAAACGGCGCTCGACGTCTCTTGGCTTCAGCTCATACGGCACCCAATGTCCTTGCTTTTGGATCATTCCGAGGGCTTTTATACGATGGGAAATGGCTTGTTGTGTCACTCCCAATGAATCTGCGAGCTCTTGTTGAGTTTGACACGAGTCTTCATTGAGTATTGCCTCCAATTCAGCATTCTCAAACTTTTTCACTTGGCCCGGCCGCTCTTTGTCCTCAACGTCAAAATCACCACTTCTAAACCGCACAAACCATCTCTCGCACGTTGAAACCGATGGAACATGACTCGGATAAGCCTCGGAGACCAATCGATGTGCTTCAGCAGCACTTTTCTTCAAATTAAAGAAGTAAATTAAAACTTCCCGCAAATGCTGTTTTGTTGGCACGAAACTCGACATATTGAGAGCTCAAAAAAACTATGAATTTGACACTGCGACAAATTGACACATACTGAAAATTAAAGCTATAAGACGTAGCTTTGACATGAACATAGTCACAGTACTGCCTGATGCGTATAGCGTTAGTAACGCCATCTGTTATCAAACCCGCATTTTCAATTTGTACCCCTGATACCACACACGATTATATTAATCGGTGTAATTTGATGAGGTTTTCGGTGCTTTCCCTGCACTCTTAGGCTGATGCGAATGATTTTATGTCTTATCACTAACCAGTTCCGCACTAGATTCCGAAATTCGAATCCGTGCAGCGTATAAGTATAATGTAAATAAAGAAATAAATAAAAATATCAATTATCGCGCGCATTGCACGCGACACAGCGATACAACGCTCATGACGGACGACTGAGGTTTACTTTGTGACAACCATCACCAACGAGTCACGGCATGAACAAAACGGCATTAAATATATCCTTAACTTTGAATTCGGATGACCATATCTTTTACAGTTGGACCCCACCTATTCGACAAACCCAACTATTTGATCTATTCCATAACTATCTATTTGGCGGGACGGAAACACAAGGCGCTCGGAATGCGCAACGGAATGGAAAATGACGCTAATTCTATCCACGAGAATAAGTGAAGCTGCCCGGCACCGAGCTAGTCGAATAAGAGGAGTCCGACGTAATACATTTTGTACGCAGTCTGTTCAAAAAGTATCACGAATTTTGTGTTTTTTCAAAAAGTATTTATTTATTCATTAATATCTATTTTGTCTCCTTCAAAGTAATTCCCCTCGGATATAATACATTTATGCTAACGTTTTTCCCAATCCTCGAAGCACTTTAAAAAATCATTTTGTGATCTTGTTCAGCTCCTCCTTCGATGCCGTCTTTATCGCTTCAATCGTGGCGTAGCGTCGTCCTTTCATGGGCCTCTTCAGTTTTGGGAACAGGAAAAAGTCACAGGCGGCCAGGTCTGGGTAATACGGTGGCTGCGGCATCATTAGAGTGTTTTTTTGGCCAAAAATTCGCGCACAAGCAACGATGTGAGCAGGGGCGTTATCATGGTGCAAAAGCCAATTTTTGTTCTTCCACAAATCCGGGCGTTTCAGGTGGATTGCTTCGCGCAAATTGCGCATAACTTGCAGGTAATATTCCTTATTGACTGTACGACCCTGTGGCAAGAACTCGTGATGCACCACGCCCCTGCAATCGAAGAAAACTGTGGGCAAAACCTTCACATTCGACCGAACTCGGCGCGCTTATTTCGGTCTTGGCTCATGCGGCAGCTTCTATTGCGATGATTGAGCTTTGGTTTCCACGTCATAACCATAAACTCATGATTCGTCACCAGTTATGATCTTCTGGAGCAAATTTGGGTCGTCGCGGACCGAGTCCAACAGCTCTTTAGCAATGTTAACGCGACACTGTTTTTGTTCGAAATTGAGCAATTTTGGCACGAATTTCGCGGCGACCCGTCTCATGCCCAAATCATTGGT
The DNA here is from genome assembly GCA_963942595.1 of Cylloceria caligata. Lineage (NCBI taxonomy): Eukaryota > Metazoa > Arthropoda > Insecta > Hymenoptera > Ichneumonidae > Cylloceria > Cylloceria caligata. Next base: position 10,803,981 of record OZ012709.1, read on the forward strand.
AAAAATCGAATAGCACGAGCCAATCGATATGTTTAGGTCCTCAGCAACTTCACTAACGGTGATTCAACGATTGGCCACTATTATTTTCTTCACTTCATCAATGTTTTTATCTCTTGTTGATGTGCTCGGGCGTCCGGCACGCTTTTCGTTGTTCGCATCTTCTCGGCCCTCTGAGAACATTTTGTACCACCGATAAACGTTGCTTTAGTCCAAGGTAGCTTCACCATATGCTACAGTCAACATTCGGAATGCGTCCGCGCACTTAATTTTGTTTTTCACACAAAATTTGATACAGATTCTTTGATCCATTTTTTAGAATAGGCAAAAATCGAAGACAAGCCAAAACACGTCCAACCAAAATAGCTGTCAACAATCAACTAAACATTAAAAATGGCCGACTTTGTCAGCATAAGTGAGGGACATGAGTACCAACCTAACGCCATAAAAAAAAATCGAAAATCGAATATACGTAGCCCGCGGAAATTCAAAATTCGCGATACTTTTTGAACAGACCTCGTAGATGAGATTTAAAAATAAGCTCTAAAAATAAGCATCCCAGACCAAGAACTAAACAATTAATGCGCCAAGTTAAAAAAAAAATTCATTTCTTAATTATATATCTCAACAAAAAATAGTTTAAATAATTGAAATATTGACATAATAATATCAGCTGTTGGTGGCCTCAATATAATGCAATCCCTCGTCAAACATGATCGTAAAAATTTTCATTTGTAACGATGAAGTTTTTTCTCTTGCTTCTTATCGTCTTTCGTGCCGAGCGAGTCGTTCTCGGTTGGGGGGACGGGTGCATACTCTGGCCAGCTCGGATCGCAGTTGCTCCTCTGGCTGTTGTCGTCCGAGCGGCTCGAGGTTGATGTTTACCTCGGCTGCTTCCGGGGTCAATGCCTCGCTTGTCTTTGTAAGCGTTCGGTTTCGCTGATACCTATAACATTTAAACAAAACATAGCCAACCAAGGCTATTGGTGCTACTGTACCCAGTGAGTAGAAACTCAGATTATGGATGTGTTGCATCCCGTCTCCGTCTGTATTGAGGTTGTCCATGATTTGGTCGGCTCAAGCTCCGAGCTTTTGAAGCTCTTCTGGGTCTCGCAGCACGCTCTGTAATGGAATTGTCCTCTCGGTCTGCGTAGGGGATGTCTGAACTTCAATTTCCGTTAATTTTAAATTGAACGACGGGAGGTAGTTTTTTCGGATGATCTGCGATGTTCGCCCGATGGTTTTGATGCTGAAATCTCGGGCGGTTACTATACATACGCCTACCAAAGCCAGTATTCTCGTATGATTTAACATTTTAAGCCGAGTGGGGTTTTTCCCACAATTTTTCTAGGGTTAGCGCGACGTATAGCCATCACCCTTGCTGTTGCATTAGGACGATGAGGGGATGGGTTAGTTGGATAACCCTTTTCGCGTATTTCTCGCCGTTATCTGTGTCCATTTTCGCTGTAGGCCTTTCTGTGCTCTATTCAGCGTTGGGACTAGATTGTCTACGCGTGCCTTCTTCCTCACTCTGAGGCTTATTGACATGTGTATATCAACCGAATAGAGTGTGCACGTTATTCTTTTTAAACTCTACGCTGAACACTATCCTGTGTCAGTATTAATATGCTATACATTTTTCGTGGTGCTTTTCTGGCACGGTCACAGTATTCCGTCCCCACCGGATTGCGTAATGAAATTGCAATTTCTTTTCAATTGTTTCATTCAATATATTTTTCCGATATGTATACGCTCTTTTTCCTGTTGATAAAATTAGGTCTCCTAAGATCTCTTCTACTTTATTCGAGCTCCCTACCCTGCGTCCTCAGGGGCTCCTTCCCACATTTATTTTCTAGCTAATATTTAGTTTTAACTAGCTATAAGTATTTGAATTCCTCAATTCCTGAGCTATTAGTGCTCTTTAAAGAGCTTCAGGCGGTTTGCGTGCACCGCCTGGATTTGACGTCCCTTCCGGAGCACGTAGTTGACGGGGGGCCTCTTCTCGACTATTTCGTGAGGACCCGTCCACTTCGGGGTCAGCTTGGCTGACCGCCCCCTTCGCACCGTCTCGTCATGGAGGAGTACGCGTTCGCCGACGCGGTACTCCTGCACCTGTGCGCCATGGTCGTATGTAGTCTTCGACCGTCTTTTCGCGCCTTCCAGGTTGTCTCGTGCTACAGTCCATGCGGCGCGTAATCGCTCGCGTAACTCGTGGACGTAGTCATCGTAGGCATAAGTGCTGCGTGGTTCTTGTTTCACGGCGGTCGGCAATTCGGCCTCGCGTCCGTACAGCAACACGTGGGGCGACAGTCCGGTTCCCGTATGTAGAGTGGTGTTGTACGTGAACATCGCATACGGCAGCCACTCGTCCCAATTTCCTTGATCCTCATCTATGACATTTTTTAGGTACTCAGCGAGGGTGCGATGCGATCTTTCTAATGCGCCATTTGATTCCGGATGGTAGGCTGTCGTTTGTATTTTCTTGATTCACAGCAGTCGACACATTTCCTTGAAGGTCGAGCTGAGGAAGTTCGTACCCTGATCTGATAATATTATTTCCGGTGTTCCGTGTCGGCAGATCAATTCTTCAACGAGCGCTCTAGCGACTGTCGAAGCCTCTTGGTTCGGCAGTGATATTGCTGCACTGTATTTGGTAAGCGAGTCCTGGAACGTGAGTATGTATCTTTTCCCGGAAGTGCTTTCCGGTAGCGGTCCGACGATGTCGACCGCGACTTTTTCAAATGACCTCGATGGGGTGTCCGTTACCACCATCGGCACTCGTTCCTTTTTCCTGATTTTATTCTTTTGACAGGATTCACATGACGATATATAATTTTCTAAATCTCTTCTCAGACCGGGCCAGTCGTATTTGGTCCGAATCCGATGTAACGTACGCCGTATACCCTGATGCCCTCCTATGGGGGTGTCGTGGTATTCTCTAATTATTTTCTGGCGGTCATCGGCAGAGGAGTGGCTACGCCACTGCGGCAGTCGCTATACTCTTTTATAACGCTGTCTTCGTCCGCGCTGCTGGAAGCTCGTGGGCTACGGGCCCCGCCGTGCCTCGCTTCCTCAGCAGGACTTTGCGGTGCTCTGTCCGCAGTTTCGTCGCTCGGTGTGCCCACCGTTAGCTCCGCCGTTGGGTCGCTCTCTGTCTCGAGCGGCCTTGATACGTTTGCTTTTCGCGGCCTTCCGCGCTTCGCGGGTCCGCCATGCTGTGCTGGGCCCGCTCCGTCCTTGTCAGCGGTGCTCGCAGTCTTACCAGTGGCTTGCGTTGCTTGCTTGTGTGGTCTGCCTCTTCCCCGACCGCACGGCTTTTCGGCGGGGCTGTGGGGTTTAGTAGAGCGATCTGCATGCACCCTGCGAATCTCTCTATCTTCTTCCGGCGCATTGGCCAGCGCGGCCTCTCTCTCTGCCGCGTTGCTATGCTGGTCCGGGGTATTCTCGGCTCTCCGCTTTGTGCGGCTGTCCGTACCCGGGCGCTTGCCGTCCTCGTCTCTCTCGCGGGCGAGCTCGGCCTCTCGCTCCAGCGAGCTACCATGGATATACGTGGTATCTTCGGCCGTTCGCTTTGTGCGGTCATTCGTCGTGTCTACCTGCCCCGTCGTGCTGTCCTTTTTCGACACACGGACTTCGCTCTCCGCTCTCGCTTGGGCCCTCGTAGTAAGGCATATTCGACTTAGCGCATCTGCATTCGTATTGCGCTTTCCTGTCTTGTACTCTACGTTGAATTCATGTTCCGCCAATTTAATTTTCTACCACATCAATCTCGAACCTGGGTCCTTTACTCCGAAAAGCGAGGTGAGCGGTTGGTGGTCTGTCACTACAGTGAAACCGGTACCATAAATATATGGCCGGAATTGAGCTAGGGCCCATACTATTGCGAGTAATTCTTTTTCTGTAGTCGTATAATTCAGTTAAGCCTTCGACATGGTGCGGCTAGCGTAGCATATTGGTTAATCATCTCCGATTTTGCCTTGCGAGAGGATAGCGCCGAGTGCTCTGTCTGAGGCGTCTGTTGTTACGACGAAGGGCTTCGTGAAATCGGGGTACTGCAGTATCGGCACCGTGGTAAGTGCCGTCTTTAATTCTTCGAACGCGGAGTCCCTTACTACGGTCCACTCGAATTTAACCCCTTTCTGGGTTAATTCCGTGAGCGGCTTGGCGGTTTTCGAGAAGTCTCTAATGAATTTTCTGTAATAACCGGCTAGTCCGAGGAAAGATCGTACTCCTTTTACGTCTCTCGGCACCGGGAATTTCTTTACCGCTTCTAGTTTTTGGGGGTCCGTTCGCACTCCCTCTTCAGAGATTATATGGCCGAGGTACTGCGTTTCCTTTCGCAGGAATTGGCACTTGCCGGGTTGCACGGCCAATTTTGCCTCTCTCAGCCGCTGTAGCACTTCCCGCAGCCGGTCGTTATGCTCCTTGAAGATTTTTCTATGTATCACGATGTCATCGAGGTACACGTAGCACTTGACTCCTTGTAGCCCGGCCAGCGCCGAGTTCATCAGTCTCTGGAAGGTCGGTGGTGCGTTTTTGAGTCCGAAAGGCATTCGGTTATACTCAAAATGGCCCTGCGGAGTGGAAAATGCAGTTTTTTTCTTGTCTTGCTGTGCCATCGGAATTTGGTGAAATCCTGAGGCGAGGTCCAGGGTCGTGTAGTATCGAGCTCGTCCCGGCTGGTCCAGTATCTCCGTGATGTTGGGCAGTGGGTATGAGTCCCCGATGGGGCCTTCATTTAGTTTTCGAAAATTTACTACTACGCGCATTTTTTTCACTCCGTCTGCGTCGGGTTTCTTCGCTACAACCAACAGCGGCGCGTTCCATTGACTCCGGCTGGGTTGGACAATGCTTTCCGCAAGCATTTCGCTGGTCTGCCTCTCCACTTCTCTCTTGTGGGTTTCGGGCAGCCTGTATGGGTGCACCTTAATGGGCTGCACCCCATCCTTAAGAGGTATCACATGTTCTACCATAGGCGTGCACGGCAGCCTGTCCCCTGGTAGGTGGAACACATCTTCGTATTCCCTCGTAATCTCATCGAGCGCCTCGCGCTCTTCCTTATTGAGATTTCCCGTGTCTAGCACTTGAGCTAGTCGCGCGAGGCGGTCTGCCCCTCGCTCTGCGCTGACAGTGCATACTTCGGTCTTCGCGGCTTCGAGACCGTGACCCACTGCCGTTATCTTTAGCGGCTCGAGTTCCACCACGGGGCGTTGTACCTCAACAGGCTGCTCGGTGGTGTTTATAAGACTTACTGCACAGCTACTACCGTGCGGCGGCGTGATGCAGGCTCCCATAATCACTCCGTTTCCGAGTTCCCTTTTTGAGAGTAGCCCAACGAATTTGCTCGTTGTTGCGGCATGAGTGACTGTCTCGCTGCGTGCGGCAGAGATACCTTCGTCGTGCCGTCCAGCAGCGGCATGCAATGCCCGTATAGTTTCAGTGTCTCTCCGTGCAGGATATCGGCCTTGTGATACTTGATAAAATCCATGCCCAGCAATCCATTGACTCCTAGCGGCACATTATTCGGGACTATGTAGAACCAATGTTCAACGTTTAGCGCTGGTGTCTCCAGCACAATTTCAGCTATACCAAGGGGGGTGAATTTTTCGCCCGCCACACCCTGTAATTCCACGGACCACCTGCTCACCATGGTCTCGGGTTTGAGGCATCCCTCTTCCAGTATGCTGCACTGGGCGCCGGTGTCCGCTTTGAGGGTGAGTACACCGGTCACAGCCAACGGTGCGATGACGTGAAAGTCGCTGGCCATTGCGCAGGACGCCGGCAGCGTTACTTGCAGTAACTGCTGCGTTGTTTTCCTCTTTCTGCACGCAGGTTTCTGCTGGGCCGTGAGCGTGTTTATTTTCATCGTTCCCAGCGGGCTGGAATCGGTCTCTAATCGACTCGTTCCGGCATTGACTGTAGATTTTTCACTCTGGCCCCCGGAGTTCCTTGGGCGTCGATTATGCTGTGGCGTCTGTGCTGGCTCGTTCTTACTTTGAGACAATCTTTTTCTGCAGTCCCTCCACACGTGGCCCTTCTTCTGGCAGTAGTTCCATACGATGTCTACGTTGTGTATTAACTTGTTTTCACTGGGCATTGGCAGGCTCATTCTTCCCGATCTCCGGGTGCAGTCTCGTGACATGTGTCCAGTATTTCCGCGGGTGAAACAATTTTCTCCCTGCTGGGGTGATGCGCCTTGGCACCTTCTGGGGTGGCTTAATACTCCTCCTACCCCTCCCTTTGGCTGTACCATGTTGGTGATCTCGATGGCTCCCGTTACCGACTCGTGGAGAGTGGCGTAGTTACGAGATCTCACCAGAATTTGGACCTGCCCATGCAGTCCATTTTCAAAGTTGGCTTGGGCGCTCTTCCGTGTTATTTTCTCGATGATGCGCATTTCCGTCATCGTAGTGGCTTCCTCGCAAAGCTTCTCTATTATATCGACGGTGATACGCTCGGTCCTGGCGGCGTATACCGCGATGTCCTCTCCCTGGCCCTGCCGGAGGGAGTTGAAATCTACTTGTACACAGACAACGACTTCCGCTTCCCGTACAGGGCCTCCAGCTCGGTTTTAAGCTGTGCTACCGAGTGGATGATTTTGTGCTTCATTTCTCTGGACGCTCTACCCTCGAGCTTGCTGCTGAGCACTAGTTCTAACAGGATGTCTTGATCCCGGGGCGCTACTCGCTTGAAAACAGTCTCGCATGATCGTAAGAAGGCGTCGAGTTCGTCAGCGTTGCTTCCGTCGAAATGCTTGATGTTTTTTAGCGCAAGTCCAAGATCGAGCGTCCTACTCGGTGTTTCCGACCCCCTCTGTTGTTCCCTTTGGAACACGGGATCCGCAGGGGGATAATCCGATTCCTCAAATCGGGTTTGCCTCGACCGCGGACGTGGTATCGGACGTTCTTCCAACCCTGTATTTTCCAGCCTCCGCGATAGTTCGGCGTTTTGCTCTTGTAGGGACCGGATGAGTTCGAACTCGTCCGCACCTACCTCGTTGAGCGTGTCCGCCAAGTTCCGTCTTGCCGACGGTGTTTCGGCCTCCCTGAGTTTGCGATCGAGTTCGCGTTGGCCTCGATCGTGCTCGCGCTGCAGCCTTTCATACTGTCGTCGAACTCTTTCCAATTCGCGTTGGCTTCGGTCGACCGCTTCCTACCGATCGCGTACTCTTGCTGGTACCGACCGGGCTGTCGTACCGTTAGCTGCTGAAAAACCTACACGATCTATGGTTCGCATATTTTCTATTTCCCGTTCACCCATGTCCTCGGTGATGTGCTCGGGCGTTCGTTCGCCAGTGGCCATATTAAACACGTCGTCGCTAGCGTCGCTGTCGAAATCCCCGAATGACGCACCCCTACGTGGGTTTACGCCAAACTGGGCCGTCAGTCGGTCTGCAAGGGCCCCTTGTCTGGTCGAAGGGATTCGCCCCGACGGCGAGAGCCCAAATAGCGCCCTGCGCGCTTCGTAAACGATGTCCCCTACGGCCGCGGCTAATCCAGCTGTGGGGTCTACCTCTGCGCTGGGCAACATCGTCTCTAGCGAGTTGCCCCTATTTCTTGATCGGGCTCCTCTATTCTCTGACATGTTTGCTAATTTCGCGGCGAACTCTATTTAAAAATATTCTCACAAAATCTCAAGAGAAATATATATCTAGTGGAATATTTTTCCAAATATCAGTTCCACTCTGGCTTTGGCAAATATATATATATATTTTTTTTTCACGGCAATATGTAATAGTAATGTAACCGCCACTTACAGAAAGATGATCTGGTAGACGGTCCTTTTCATGGCTTTGTTCTCGGGTGCAGTTCCTCCGGTGCTGTAGACCTGTTGTCTCGTAGCTTCCTTCGAAGGCTGGTCCAGTTATCGTCCCTGGTACCGTTGACCCGTCTCTTGGTGGTTCCTGGGCTCGTCTTCAGTGCGTCGGCAATGACTGCGCGACGGCTTCATCTCGAGTAGCTGTTTCGCGTACTCGGTTGCACACTTTGTGCGGTTCTCCGCGACTTGACGTGACACCGTCAATCGGGACTTTAAACGGTTGACCGATACGTCACCCCGCACCGACGTTCACTTTGCGTCTTCGCGTTAGATTAGTCGGGTTTTCACGAACTACACTGGTGTCCTTGCACGCGTCGTAGTCGTCACTTCAGAGTATTCTCAACTTTGTCCAAAACACTTTTGTCCTAATAAATCACGAATCACTTAACTTCGGCAGATCCCACCGCTGCCACCAAATGTTATGCCGGTACCGCGTAATTGGATTATTCGGTATTCGGTATAATATTAAAAAGTTATTATTTTCGGGATCGTTTGTCGATAAGGAGATGAATCTCGAGTTATTGATGAAAACACGAATTTATATAAAAGGAAGTATTTATTATAGGCAACGATAACTTTCTGTTGTCTATTTAAAGGTCAAAGTAAGAAAGTACAATAAAAAGTTATTTCGAGTCTTTACGAGGAACCAACCCGTTCTATCTTGAGTCTAAATTCATTCTGCCTTTTCGTAAAGCAGTTGCTAACTGTCTTCACGAAAATCCCTTAGTTTGCGTTTTTAGTGTTAGCCTATCGTCGATCGCCACGCGAGTCGCCTCATGCTGCGTCGGCATTCCTGGTGTCGATCGTACGATCGGGCATTGGACTTCGTTTCCTGTCTTGAACGAATTCCAATGTTGCTTTGCTATGGAATATTCCCGAATGTACGAAGTACAAATATTCCGCGGCAGAACAACCCCTTAAATCTAAACTATTCAATCCTTCCATGTTTCGTGTGTCCTCTTCAGCTTCCCAAATTCTGGCAACGTTAAACTTAAAAAAAAAGCGATACTCCAAGTAAGTAAATATGTCAACGTGCGAGCCCAATAATTGTACGAAACTACCGCTCAATATTAAAAAATATAGATCACTAGTTACAAGCCAACTTCAACTAGTTGAAGAGCTGCTTTTTCAAATAGAAAACTATAATTATCAGCTCGCAAACTAGTAATACAGTAACAACATATCGGATCGATTGATAAAGTGTCGAACCGGCGTCCGAAATGAGCATAATTCAAATGAAAAAACTATATTTCTCCATCCAATAAATGTCAACAATTTTTCTATAGATAATGATGAATATCCTAGAAACAACTATACCTAATTATTCTTACTTTATTGAAGGTTTTATAGAATATCATCGTAAATCGCAGGTACCGTCCGTAAAATCATAAATATAGTGTATATGGGTAGAAGTTGCGGCTTTATTGACGGATACTGCGATTTAAGTCTATGGATGCATCAAATCAAAAGAAATTAGAATTCGTGTTTCGTTTCAAAATTGAGAATTATAAATAGTTTACAATTCTCTATTATCTCAAAGCCATAACTATATTTCATTGATAATGTGATTTTATTTTCATTCCATTAGGCATTATCCTTGTTTTTTAAATTATACCTAATAAATAAGTCAAATGTTCAGTAAAATATCATTTTTATAATTTTTTGTTGTTACAATAATGATTTTAATAATTTTTTATTCAAGCGGTTCCACGTAGCAAATATTTTCAGCTTGAGGTGTTACCTACGCGCCACAAGAGCCGGGGGTTAATGTGTAGGCTGTCACATTTATATTTAACTCACGATATCGTAATGGTAATGCACCTCACGGTAATGCTTTATGCTTCCCGAAATTGATCCCGTTTCTAGTACAATTCTTGAATCTCGTTCAAGTGGTAGAAAGAAAGTTAATGATTTGGACTTGGAAACAGTAAATCCTGTTTAAATTACACTGAGATTCAAATAATACATTCAATTGTATGTACGCTAAGTTTCGATTTAGCAGCTGAGCTGCTGAGCTTTATACTAAAGCAAAAAGTATTAAAGTGACTCACCCAACTTGTTAGATAGAGTGAACAAACAGCTCAACGATAGCGTCAGTGTCCCCGTTGCCGAATAACAAATTTCTTTGTCTTCTAGAGCTTGCCTTAAATCTGTGGTTGATCATTGACGTTATCCGTTTTCTGTTTACATTAAAAGTTGTAAATATTTGTCACTTTTGCCGCTGTCGCCATCATAATCGACGACATCAGACATCCCTCGGATAGTTTGAACGCGGCGAACCATCAAGTCGGAGCTGCGAAACGATTCGACGCACTCTTTTATCCAATCGTCCGCGTTAATTTTTCAATGCCCCGACGAATCAACGAGTAGAATTACCAGTACAAGCCATTCTTCCTCGGAAGTTTTCAATTCCGTCTCTGGGTCTTTTTATTCGTCAAACAAATCGAATTTACCACGTAGAAAATAAATCGGCAGTTGGTTTGGCTCGGCATAATGAGGTATCTTTATCGTTCTACGATATTCAATCAACAACAGTTACTCAACTAATTTTTTTCATCGATGTATGAAATCAATTCCTACTTGTGTATGACTCACGTATTTTTTTTCTTTCGTTTCGCTTCATTGCGAATTCGTCAGCAGTTCAGGTGAGTCAATCAAACTCCCGTTGGGAACTTTCGACACTATTCTGCAGTCGATACGGTTATAAAGGGTATCCCAGCAAGACCGCCGGATTTAAATTTGCCGCCATTTTGTTAATACGAGTTGTACGGTGATTGTTTTTGACATTTGTCACGTATAGACCACGCGATTTAAGAATATGGAGAAGTATTCAAACCAACAACGTTTAATTATTGTAAAAACACATTACAAAAATGGTGAAAGTTTTGCGAAAACAGTTCGCCAATTACGTCAAGTTTTTGGTCGCAACAATGCGCCATACTTTATGGAATTAGATTTTTACATCGTCTTCTTAACGCAGAAACAGATGTAACGGATACTTAATTTTGCTATTTTTTCTATGAACCAATGAGTTCTTAACATAATTAAAATAATTCTAAAAACATACTTTAGAAAAAAGCAGTAAAAAGCGACATAAACGCGGTACCCTGTGCAACTTTTGCACTACCGCACAGTAGGGAGTTGAGATAAAAAGCTGGCCAAAAGTAGATGGAGTGATTAGGTTTGCACAAAAAAATTGGTATTCGCAAGATTTCGAGATTGCTGGATACCCAAATTGACAAAACAAAATGACGGACCAAATTGGGCGGTTGAAATCGATAAAGGTTCATTCGATCTAGCTGAAAGTAGGTATCATTTGACAAATTTACGAAAAACATCCACTTTAAAATACTTCATTTCGATATATACATAATATATTAATCGGAATCGGAATCATCGCTATTTTTGCTTGCATCCGGACTTGTCAACAGTTGGACAACTTTAAAAGACAACTGTCTCAACTTGTTGTAGGAAGTTTCCTGTATATTTCAAATAAACTGAGAATATATGGGTTTGATGATATGAATAATCAGTTGAACATCTGCACTCCACTGAGCTATCGACTCATTCTCTTATTTGGTACATGCCTGCCATTTCTTTATGCCGAGTTTATGAGATAGGTGTCGCAAACACTCGAATAATCGAATACATGCGTGTAAAGTGGACATCCCGAAACGTAGGTTCGATTCATTGATCTCCTTTTTAGGACCGTGTCGGTGTCATTAAAAACTTTCGAAGTAGATCCGCATCAGTTGCTTTTTAGCGTAAATGATACTGCATTGCATACTTTTCTATCAATCATTGTGAACAGCATTCTGTAACTGACCATGATCTCTATAGCACCCACTACTTATTCTGTCATAGGCACAAACGATGCAATTTGCTCCTCGAATTGTTGCAAGAATAAAGGTCTAGATTTTTGCCAAATGACCAAATTGCCAAGTGATATTTTGTTGGGATTCACTTCTGACTTATGGGAGTTGCAAAAGCACGAGTGACGTTAAAAATATGTTTACATCCGAATGATTTTCGTCACTGAACTTTTGTGTATATTCACTTTGACTGGAACCCTCGGCATACCCACACTTACAGGTCACGCTCCTTTATCGAGGTTTGCGCACTCAAAGTTTTTATAACTTCTGATTGAGATAACAGAAGACGTTTGCACGTGTTTTCTAGCAGAACCTGCAATTTCATTTCTGCACTGGCCATAGTAATACTTAAGCATAGTTTGTTTCCCTCACGCACGGATTCGTAGTTCGGATATAATCTACAGTCATTCAAAGGATATAATATTCTATCATTGACGTTCTGATGACATTATATGGGTCTTGAGTGAGATTAACTTCAACCATAATGGAATGCGCTGCATTCACAGATATAGTTGTTTCCATTGCTATTGATTGGAAGACTGCTCTGTACCTTGAAGTCTCCCTGGGGATGTCGATGTAACGTCTTTCACATTTGGGAAATGTTAGATCCCGAGGAGCGTAGACTCATTTGAGTTACATACGATGACTCTTCAGTAGTATGTGTTTCACGAAGATTCTCGGTTTTCCGTCGTTTTGATCTGTCACTTAATAAACTGAATTCCTATACGGAAATTCATGAAGAAAACACCGCGTGAGCTTTATGTGAGAGCTCCCACTTCAAAAGTTGAATTTGGTCGCAAAAATCCTTGCTCATGCTGTTCTGTATTAGGAACATTTCTTTCCTCGTGAATAATACGTTCCCAGAATCTGAAATAAATGTACGAATAACAATAAAATATTATCATACGGTATACAAAGTATTCACAATCAGTCTTGAGCTCAATGAAAATTACAAAATTTACCCATTTCAAATGAACAGCCTCGATATATACCATATGCTCAAACCCCGATTGCCTAAGCTGCGAGGGGGCGAGCACGCTGATCATAAATACACGCAGACCTCAACTAAAAATTACAGTATAATGATAGCAGATATTAGCAGCTATTTTTTGTGGATTTTGACGAGGAATAGTATTAGCAAGAGATTAAGAAAAAGGACGCGGTAATTCCAACTAAATCCATATATGGAATAAATATTCATTCAGAAATCTAGCGTTTCGGATAGACTATCGTTACGCACCGTATATAAACACAGTAATCATTATTTTGAAACTGTAATTAAACTAAAATGTTACACATACCTCCAAGAATAGCATCCATTTTGCAGAATCAATTATCTTTTACGGGTGAAGAGTTACTACTGCTCCAACTTTGGTTACAGTCAACTTCGCACTAAAATATCCACGAGGGAATGAAAGATAGGAACTTGGGAATATAGGATTGAATGGAGAATTTATCCCCCTCGTGAAAGTCGGGCCTCAATTCGAAAATCAATTTTACTCTTTTAAGCCGGCTTTTTGTCCAAATTTCTCACTGTGTGCCGGGCTAAAACTATCCGTGGAAGTGAAAGTAGGACCAAGGATGTTTGGTATTAATTTTAGCGATAATTGATAGCATTCAAATTTTATGAGCATCTGAATTTATCAGTTTTGACGAAGAATAATCATTAGTATAATCATTACATTTTTACTAAATATGAGGATACAATTTTAAAATAAGAAAAAAAATGCCCTGAATCCGCCGCTTTTATGCATTCTACGAGTAATTAAAGATTTGCTGCTCTGGTTCAATTGTTATTAGTTATCGGCATGCATATAGGAGGATAAATCGACGAGTATGGATAAATGTAGACAACGATCGCATAAGAACCAGAAAAAGCTCCTACATAATTGTCATCCTGCTTAAAGGTGATAAGGTTATAAAAATATAATCTGCATGTAATCATTTGTGTCGGTTTATATTTATAGTTGAATAGCAATTGATTTCAATTACACGAAGGGAAGATATTAAGCATCTACATGGGACTAGTAAATTGTACTCTGTCTTATAAATATAATAATAGGTACTGTATAGTAGAATTTTGACACAAAGAGAAATTAATTTGTTTAACTTACTAAACCCGCAGTATAATGGATAGTGTTTGCATTAGCATTTCTTATCACGTATTTAATAATATTTATATACTTGACGGTATGCTATATTCTCCATAGGATTAACGCAAATTGCAAAAAGCATGATAAACCACGAGTACCGCGGTTTAAATTGAGCGTTTTTGGAAACGCGAAGGAAATCACGTATATGATGCCGGCACGTGATTCCAGTTCTCTATTACGGGATTTGCGATATAATTAAACGATATCCGCCTATTAAGAAAAACCAAGTAGCAGCCGGCAACTGAATATTGCTTTTCATAATCTTGAATTACGTTAGCGATAATGAAATATCGCTTTCCGTATTTAGAGTTATTTACAGTGTGAAGTGTATTTCTATCGATATTCGCTGGCGACTGCCTTCAACAATTGATACATGAATCACTGATTAAATATAAAAATATATGTTTCGATGCTGTTTGAAGTACTTTACTAGAGTTATTGGATTGTACAATCACACATCTTATTTCAGGATAGTCCGTTAATGATTGAAAATAAAGTAAATACAGTATCAAACTCAACACCAACAACTTTCATCGAGAACGTTAACACAAAACCTCGCAATATTTGTAGCCAGTGCCATTTTTTGCCGACTGAAAAAGCAATAATATATATACAAATCGATGCCCTCACTGTCGACACAGATAATTTCCATCTGGTATTGCGTCATACAGGGTTTCAGCTTCTCTTCTCTGGGTCCTGTAGCAAGAGTAAGCAAATATGCGATCAGATCATTAAATTATTATGATAATATTTACCCCTTACGTACAAGAAGTTTTTTGTCGGATACACGGAATTTTTTATTAAAAGGTTTTGACAATTTTCTCACTTTATTTCCGAATAAAAATACGTGTAAAAGAATCATACTTTAAATATATAATCCAAGTTTACTTGATCAACCGAATAAATTTAATTTGAAAAAAATAATAGTATAAATAATAATTAATTAATTAAATAATAATAATAGTGAAAGAAAGATCATTATACATGATTGGTTTGATATTTTTAGTAAACGGAAAATAAAACTTTAGCGGGGAAATGTGGGTAAATCGGTAGAGGAATGCCTCGTACGTAATATAGGGTAAATAGGGTTGATTAAAGAAGTAGATCCAAAAAGTCCTTACCTCCATTATGTGTGTTCATGACCGTATTTTATTATTATCGATGTAAAATATGACGAAAAGGACTCGAATCGTCTTTATAATCTTCATTGTCAGTTTTTCGAATAAAAAGTTTATAGTTTATATATTCCTATGAAATTCTTTTCAATTTCTCGCTTCACAATTATCCAAGAGAAATAATACATTTCCTTAAGAACAACTAAGTTGAACAAAGGCTCGATATCGAAAGTTCTTGGTTTTTCCAAAGCTTTCAAATAGAACTCGAAAAAATAGAGAAATCGCGAATAAGAAAACTCGATGGAATTCACCTTTTTTCTTCTCTTCATTGCTGACTCTTCAATGTCGAATACAGATTTTTCAAACGTTGCACGTAACTGGTGTTGCTCAAAATTCTCCGTAGCCCGGGGGCTTAATTTCCTTCTCGCTATAATGCTCTTCGGGCTGGAGACCTTAACTACTTGAATCATCTTCGAAGGTAGCTTATCGCATTTGCGTAGCCGATGATATTGCTGGTATTGCTGCGAACCCTCCGCAATGTCAAGAGTCGGCTCGCACAGTGTAAGATTCAACTGTTTTGTCAGATACTCGCGATAAGCCGTAGTAGAGGAAACGTTTGAGAGAGAAGACGATTGCCCAAGACCTTCTACGTTGTAAATTGCAACGCTGTTAGCATCTCGCGTATCCTGAGGTCCCTCATTTATCTGCAGATTCATTTTTCCTGTATATTTCGACGAAATTGTGTTCTCCACTTGATCTACGGAATTCGTAGTGGTAACGGTGTTGGCAGCCGCATACTCGAGCGGCACGTCTTCTTTAAATTTCTTGCAATCGACCATCAAAGATTCGCTGGAAAAAGCGACGTTGTCGGTCATTGCGTCATTCTGCGCGATTTCCATACTGCTTTCCGAGTGATCGAGCAGAGGTAGATGAAATAAATCGTGCCTATTACACGTGTAGTCAGTGCAGAGTCCGAATCTGTCACCTATCGCGCTCTCGGTGCAGCCAGGTATTGCATCCACGTCTTCGAAGGCCCTGCTGGAAAAGGAGAGCTGGTCCTTGGCTCCGTTTAGAAGCGAATCTTTCTTTCTTATCGAATAAACACTCGGAGTAAAGGTAACCCCATCACTGAGCGAAAAATCCTTCACACTGATGGTTTTCCTCGTAAGACGCGGATCAACAGTCCTTACGCTCGAGTAATTCGAGTCGTCGACCGAAGAATCGATGCTCGGCAAGTGAAAATCAATGAGACAATTAAGATTGGCGTTGATGCCCTTTGTGGTGATCGAATCGTCGAGAATCGCTTGATCGTCAATTACACACAGATCACCATTCAATATACTGTCGAGAATATTGTCGTATTCGCGAGGACCGCAACTCGAAATAGCTGTTTCTTCAGTTATTTCTATCAAGTCGTTCGTAACACTGTAATTTTGGTTCAAGGGAAGAACGGAAGTTTCGGCGTATTTGCTGAAAGAACATCTTTCCATCGGCGAGATGGAATCGAAGGAAGTTGCGTGCAACGATTGCACCCATGCAGCAAAAGGGATAGAAGAATTTTTTAAGTTGATGGCGACTGTCGAATCAATTATTTCATTTTTCATGCAATCTTTACGGTCGATGGTCAATGCCAGCGACAGTGGACTTGAAGTTGCGACATTTTCAATCGATTTCTCACTATCCGACATGGCGATTACATTTTTCATTAATTCCGTAGGTCTTTCGAAGTTATTTGTGCTGTGAGCGTCGGCGATTTTCACGCGATTGCTACTGCCGAACTTCATAGACGTGGAGACGACAGGGTTTGGAAAATCTTTTCTTTTTACTCGTTTTAACCATTCAAGTCTCGTCGCGGTACTCATATTTCTGTTTTTCTTTGTTTCCTGTTGGATTTTTTTTCGATTTTTGCAGCTCTTGGCATTCTCCTCCTCCTCTACCTCATCCTCGTCGAGTGTCAGATCGATGAATATCATCTCGCCGGGCTTTGGTTTCGGGCAATTTCGCTTTGGTTTTACATGATTTTTGACGATTGGAGCTCGTATTAAGAGAGCCTTGAATCCCGCGCTTTGCTGAACGTCCGAGGAACTCGCGGGTCAAGGCTCCTCCTGCTAGGGTAATCCATTCCTATCGACGTCCATATTGACAGTATTCATTTTCTCCTCGAACTTGAGAAAGTCCTCGCACGCTGCTTTTAGATCGAAGGAATTTTGTTTCATCAGACGAAGAGTGCCGCTCTTTTGGCGTAAGAAAGAGAAGAAATTGCATGTATCCACAGTTCGGTTTGGCACTCGCGGACCCAGAATATGTATCGCCAAATCGTCGATTCTCCTTCTCTCATCGATGTTTTCACATATTTTCTTCCACAATTTGAGAACCAGCAAGTATCGCACGTACGACACATCCGATATGGAGTCGACGTTTCTGTCGATGTTGGAACAGAATTTTCTGCAAATTTTTAAACTGGTCTTTACTTATTTCGCACCACACCAGAATTAAATTTAATTAAGTTGAATTAAAATGAGAATTGCATATGTCTAAAGTCCGACATGATTTATTATATAGTATTTAAAGATAAATTGAATGTGTAACCCAAATTTCAGGCAAGGCTATTAAAAATTCTAGGAATGTGACATTTATCATATTATATACAAGGTGGCCGATTTATCTGAAGACATTGAAATGTTTCGAAAGCTACGCATCGGATCAAAAAAAGTTCTCAATAAAATTTGTTCGCCTGGAAGGGAGGCATCCAAAGATACCAAAGTCGACCCCTCACCTTTACCCCCTGGGGTGGGGGTGGGGGCAACTTTGAAATTGTAAATGGGAACCCCTATTTTTTATTGCAGATTCGGATTCCCCATAAAAAAATAAATAACTTTTATCTGAAACATTTTTTTTCGATTCGTGATAGATGGCGCTGTAATCGCAAGGGACCTGATTTTTGCGAATATCTCGAGAAATTACACATCGGATCGAAAAAAGAAAAAATACATGTTTAGTTTTTCAAAAAGCTATTCAGCGATACGAAACTCGATCCACCCTCCCCCCATCCCTAACCTCTGGGGTAGGGGTGGGGTCGGGGGCAACTTTGAAATCGTAAATGGGAACCCTTATTTTTTATTGCAGATTCGGATTCCCCATAAAAAAATAAGTAACTTTTATCTGAAACATTTGTTTTCGATTCGTGATAGGGTGAGGGGTCGACTTTGGTGTCTTTCAATGACCCCCTTCCAGGCGAACAAATTTTATTCAGAACTTTTTTTGATCCGTTGCGTAGTTTTCGAAATATTTCAATGTCTTCAGATAAATCGGCCACCCTGTATATTGTTTTCCTTCAGAAACTAGTTTATTTGTCAAAAGATTTTGAGCTTTCCAAACATTATGCGCAAACAGCGATCCTGCATCAATTCAAGACACATATTTTTTGGTGAAGTAATACATAAATTCACGAGCTTAGAGTAGAAAAAATGATTCAGAAAAAGAAATATCGATTAAAAAATATTATTTTTCAAGCTTTATCCTGGACACTAAATATTGTTTATTGAGCCAGATGTTCTGCATTTTTTTGTTATATTCAATAGAAGATAGTTTTTGCTTATGATAAACAAAGATAAAAACATCGTCACCCTGATGTGTATGAGTGATTCCACACCAAATTGGTCGGATTTGGGAGCTTTCAACCTTTTTTTATGCAATTGAAACTTTTTGTACGTTCATTATATACAAAAAGAAGAAACAGGTATTTTTTATTTGGCCATTATATGTATATTTAATTATGAATCTTCACATTTTTTCGAGATGCTCCGAAATTGCGAATTCGTATTTTTATAAACAATTGAAAAGTTCAGTAATTTTTTTCATCAAATTCTAACATTAAAAATCGTATTTTTAAAATGTATTAAATTCTTCATGCAACTTTTATAACGTATACCATTTTTTTAGAATAGCCATTTCATGGACACTATTTTTATTTTCAATTTTTTTATGAAGCGTGTAGCCGGTCGCGCGTTCAATGACGTCGTAAATAGAGAACATATTTCAATTTTTTTTGATAGATTCTTGGAGTGTACTAGAAAAAATTGTTGAAAAAGTTGACCATTTGCAAATTATAGCAATATTAAAAATGCGTTCAAGGGGAGTCGTGTAGGACGTTACGGACTAAATGTATCGTTTCATTCCATATGCTAATCGTCATCCCTTTATTTAACTGTATTACCACCGAACAAACTCCTAAGCTCGTCGTTCGACAGGTTTAAAAGAATAAACTACCCGGAAAACAGCCGATGTTTTCCAAGATATCATAATCCGTTGATAACAAGAAAACAACAAAATTAGGGGAAACTCAAATTTTACGAATGAAATTTTTTGGCGACTATAAACCATAAGGTATAATGGCATCTCCCTACTCGCGAGTGCGAAGAAGACACGAAAACCTTTTTGCTATTTATTGATACCAGCATTGCAAAAATTTGAACCACACTTGACATACTTTTAATCCCGGAAAAACCAGCAAATGTTAATCAGTCTATAATAATTCTCCCCGATCACTCCCCTGCCCGTCACACTTTCATTTGGCTGCAAATTAATTCGTACACACGGAACAGAAAACATTCAACAAATGTTTTTAGGGAAAAGGTGTGCCGGAGAGTACGAGACCAAAAAATCGTTGAAAACGCTTTTCCAAAGCACTTCAACCCTTTTCAATTGGAATACCATTTAGTCCGAGACTGAAAATGCCTCAGAACACAAGCACAGCTTAGAAAACTAAAAAAGGATAGAACTTTAGTCGACTTCAAAGTTTGACTTCGAGTGCTATTAACAAAATTGTGCATTCGTATTTTAAGATTCGATTCAAGGACTATATTGGATTAACGACCAAGCAACCATACATCCTTTTGTCATTTATTATCAAGAATCAACATGAAAGCATAAAAGCTTTGCTGTTCTTTCGGACTGCTTGAAGCATGATACTGTTCTGTCCACTTATGTCAAACCAAATTAATCGAAATAATCAAGAACATGATATGTGACGTCAGAAAACCCTTTTATTTCACTGATAGTGCTGCTGGACAGTATAAAAATTAAAAGAATTCCATGAACCTTTCTCACCACCACGATGACCTTGGACTTGCTGCAGAATGGCATTATTTTGCTACGAGTCATGGAAAGAGACCATATGATTTAATTGATGAATTGTTTAAAATATTATCAGCAAAAGCTAGTCTTCAACGACCTGATCAAAATATAAAGACTCCAAAAAAGTTATTTCCGTGGGCAAAGAATAATATCATAAGTGTAGAGTGTATATGTGTCGACAAAAATGAGTACAGCGATCCCAAGAAAATATTGGAACTGCGTTTCGCTCAAGTATAAACCATAAATAGCACACAAAAAAGTCACTGCTTGATACCGATTAATAATAAACACATTGAAGTACGAGATTTTTCACTTTCAAGCAAGTATTCCGTTGCTAATAGAATGACGTGAAATTTTATTACAGATTAATTCTGCCGGGGCCACGGTAGCGTATTTGGTAACGCACCAAGCTAGAATTCTAGGTGTTCCCGGTTCAAACTCGGATCGTGGCGCAATTGTTTTCACAGTTCTTTTTTTGAAGAACTGTCGAATCAGGTTGCTTAATAATTTTTATTTAATTGGCTCAAGCAATTGGACCCGATACTTGTGATTCGCAAATGCGGAATTTGAATTACGCCTCTCATTCACGCGCTATTCTCAACGCGTGAGCGTTTAGAATCGCGATTGCGTATCTCACACCCTGAGTTGTGTTTCGCAAAAATATCCATCCTATTGGCCGAACATAGACGCCATATCTATATAAATGCTTTTCTGAGAGCTAAAGAACATTCCGAAGATGTCGATACTCAACGCAACCCAATAGGACTCACGGTCGGCGCGCGCGAGGCCGGCGGTGCACTTATAAAACAATTTTTTAAATAATGTCCATGAGTAAATGAAATGTCCATCCTAAAAAAATTGTACACGTAATAGAATTTAATGCAACAAAAAAAAATATTCAAAGTGTATTTGGGGAAAAAAATTTATGAACCTTTCAATTGCTTATATGAATACGAATTTGCAATTTAACAGCAGCTTAAACAATATTATATAAAAGGTAATTTCATTAAGGTGTGTGCGCACTGTGCTGATTGACAAGGCCAAGTGGCAAAGCTGCTTTTTTGTGTACATGTCACCTGGCCGAAATGGCGAAGAAAAATTGCTGTTATTAATTAATGTGATTTCCAATGTACATAGCGACTGGGCTAGTGGGCTGACGAACAGACTCTTACTTTTTTGGAGATGTACCGGAGCCATCCAGTACTATGGGATACCACCACCTCCGAATACAAAAATAAGTTTTTTTTTAAATGTCACTTTAAGTGAAGTTATTGTCATTTTAAGTTGACAGTTCCTCTCACTACTGCTCGGTATGTGACTGAAACTAGCAGGCAGCTCACCAAACAGTTCGGCGGGCGCGCAATGGTTCTCACGCGCCGCCGGACCCACCAAGCGCACGGTTGTTTCAATAGGGACCTTCGACCAAGTCTTCGATTTGTATAAATGGTTCTGGGGGTGTACATTGGATGGTAATTTTTTTTGTATATCTCTATACATCCAATATAAGATATATGCAAAGTTACAAGCAATGTACACCCCCAAAAGCTGAGATGTAAATTGTTAAATTAACATTTACTTCGTTCAGACGCACTTTAGGACGTGCACACATGGTAGATTTTATCCGATAGCTCTTTAGAATATGAAAAATTTTCAACCAATGTATACCTCGAAAGCCATGTGTGCACGTCCAAAGATGCGGCTGAGCGGTGTAAATGTTATTTCAACAATTTATACCTTAGATTCTGGTGGTGTACATTGCATGTAACTTTGCATATATCTTATAATAGATGTATAGAGATACACAAAACATGACCAGCCAATGTTTACCTCCAGAACCATATACACAGATTGGAGACATGATGACGGTCCCTATTGAAACAGCCGTGCGGTCGGCGGGTGCTGCAGCGCGTGCGAACCACTACGCGTCCGGGTACTACCTGCCGAACTGCTTGTTAGTTTCAGCCACATCTGCTCGGCACCGATCGGGACGTCCACACACACACGAAGCAGTGTAGGCATGCTACCAACCCAATGATGCCGACCGAAATTCCAACTTGGCCATACCGGTCGACATAGTGTGGACGCAGCTTTAGCTTTAAAGAGCGCTTTGATTTATCTCTCTACGATAGATAGAACCTGAGGTATATTCATTTTTTAAATCTAGCGCGTACTCGTTTGTCGAAATGATATCATGACCCATAATTTTGAATATATATATATTCAAAAATATATATTGGGTGTGTGAAGAAGTTCCTGGCGTTTTTTCATAAAATTCAACTGGTTTTCTTCCAGTGTGAAAATGAATTTATTGAAACCAAATATGCTCTATTATTATCGACAATGTTACGCTATTTTTCGGGTAGAGCCATGATGCCATCGGTGAAGAACTTCTGTGGTTCCTGGTTGAAAAACTGAATCAAGTGGTTTTCAAAGGCTTTTTTTGAAAGCAGCTTAATTCCATTGCGAGAGTTCCGCAGAGATCGGAATAAGTGATAGTCAGAGGGATGTCTGGACTATACGGTGGATGTATTAAAACTTCCCAACCAAGCTCTCGCAATCTTTGGCGGGTCATCAAAGAAGTGTGGTCGGGCGTTGTCATGGTGGAAGACAACACCTTTCCTATTAATCAATTTGGGCCGTTTTCTTTCAATTGCTTGGCGTAATCTCTCTAGTTGTCCACAGTAGAGTTGGGAATCAATCGTCTGACCAACTGGAAGTAGCTCATGTTGGACGATTCCCTTCCAGTCCCACCACACACACAGTAGCACCTTTTTCGCCGTCAATCCTGGATTCGCGAACGCTTGTAACGGCTCACCATCCCTTGCCCACGATCTTTGACGCTTCCGATTGTCTTGCGTGATCCATTTTTCTTCACCGGTTATGACACGTTTCAGAAATGGCTCGATTTCATAGGGTTTCAGCAGCGCGTCGCAGATGTTAATTCGGTCTACCATGTTTTTCGCGCTCAACTCATGAGGAACCCATACATCGAGCTTCTTTTTGTAGCCAGCTTTGTGTAAATGGTTCAGAACAGTTTTATGGTCAATGCGTAGCTCCATACCAATATCGACACTGCTGATATGCTTATCTTGCTGGACTTTTTCAAGAATTTCATCATTTTTCATATCAAAATTATCAGAACGAAAGCGAGTGAACCATTTCCGCGCAGCAGATTTTGATAAAGTACCTTCACCGGACACAGCACAAATTTTTTCACAAGCCTGCACACCGTTCTTCTCTTTGTCATAATATTATTGCAAAATATAGCGCAATTTTTCATTACTTTTCTCCATTTTCAAACGCAAACAACTTTCCAACCACTGCACCAATTTCGATGTTTATACACTCAAAGTAACGCTCGAAGTGCCACCTTTCCAACGAGCGTTTAGTGGTGTCGCTGCGATCTGTTTCCTAACTTATTTGTAATTGATGTCATCTATCGGCAAAACGCCACGAACTTTTTCCCAGACCCAATATATATATAAATTTTGGTTAAACAAAAAAACACATGTTCCTTCTTTTTATATACAATTGACGTAAAAAAGTTTCATTCGATTAGGAAAATACAAGATCAATCCTTGGTTGTTTTGGTGTGAAAATGCACATATAGTATTAGAAATCAAAACAAGGGAAAAATGGCTGATGCAACCCAATCGGTCAAAAGTATGCAATTCTTAAAAATTACCAAATTACAGTATTAATAAATATATGTAAGGGAGTCTTTTTCGAATGTGAACAATTGCTTAAATAATGCAGCATATAATATTTTCCAAACAATGATAAGTTATGACTACTTGGATGGAGTAGCTAAAATTTATCCTCCAGAGGTCATGGTGACTTTTGTGATTTCCCAATACATTGTATGTCCTCAATCTAAAGAGCGATACTTACTCGAAAATTGACTTGCTAATATTATTGTACTTCTTTGAGAGCAGCTTCAGTCTGAGCAACACCCTGAACATATGCTCCTCGGAGTTATCTGATAAAATATCAAAAGCAGCTATAGAGTATTGACATATTAAAGTGTGAAAAATTGAATGCTGTGAGGGGCAAACTTGCATACCCAAATAAATGTATAGAACTGCTAGTAACTTGGAGGTTATTTGAGACAATGATTCCATCTCCAGTATTTTGAAAGCTCTAAACTCCGTTTCCAGGTAGATACCAATAATCTCTGACATTTTGTCCAAGTAGGGATTTGGATCTTCTACACACTGCAATAAAACAAACGCTTAACGACTCAGTACGGACATTAATACTTATATAAGCACAATTATTGGTGGCTACAAGTGTATGATCATTGTTGAATTTGTTGAATTTACATCGTTCATATCCAGTCAGTAAAGGTGAAAAAACATTAATGTGGCGCTCATGTGGTCTCTCAACTTGACGGCTATGTACAGCTTGGAACGATTCCTTACATAGTTAGAGATTATCCTAGAAACAAGAACGTGTTTAAGTCTTCCTATCAGAAGTCTTAACTACTTCAAATTTGTGAATCTAACCGCAAGTACACCGCTAACAGATGTCGAAGAATGCGATAGCTCTTTCCACCAACCGCCCTGCGCATAGATATGTCAAAGCTTTCCAGCCAGGGCATACATTCCTCTGCGGAATCGTTGATGCACCAGTTGACATATCTACTGTCCTCTTCAGCCCTGGCTTGTAGTGCCATAGAGCTGCTTATGTCTGTGTCTTGGGTAGGATGAATAAGTTTGAAATCTGGAGACATAGTGAAAATTAACATTTGATTGCCCAAAGTGCTATGTTTTAACTGATTGTTCCGGTCTTGTTTTCTCTGTTTGTTCTGTGATTGCTTAATACGTAGATGAATTACTTAAATTTATTTAAAATCAACGAAAATTCAGATTTTTAGTGCCAAGAACAAAAAACAAAATCAACAGGTTCGACTTTTAATGAAAATTGGTCATTAGTTATCTGAGTTGTAAAGTGTCGTTTGACAATGAAAAGGTGCTAATTATTTCAGATGAGAATTAACATGTTTTACTATTAACTCTATGGCCTTTCTAAAACTAAATCTATAAGAATCTATTGATCCACATTTTAAGGTAATACAGAATTATGTTGCCGAATAGTTTAAGAATGAAAAGCTATTGAGCTGAAATTTGACACACAGTTACTATCCTTTTATTACAGAGAATTGGGGTAAAATCTATACAGCCATTAAAATGTATACAAGACTTTACATTCTGTTTTTTTTTTTAATGCAAAATGCCAATTCAATACACTAACTTGAAGAAAATGTAGTTTTTTTACAAAAAGTTGAGCCCAATGTTGGTTTGCATTGCATCTGGAGGAAATTGACAGGACAATAAGTATAAAAAGTAATAAAATTAAGGATCGCTGTAAAAGATTAATTTGCTAAGTATTACAAATTAGTAGCAGATAAGTTGGAATCAGTAAATGGGCAGGAGCAAAGTTCAATTGTTCCTTTGGCACTATTTTCCACTTTTGTGGATAGAAGCAGCTTTGACAAAGCCCTATAAGAGGAAATCAATGAACTTAGTTTCTCATAATGGTAGCTTTGTTAAATGTGGAAAATAATGTGTATGAATAAATTTAACTTTGCTTTTGTCTAATTCTAACTCCTTCAATTTATTGTAACTCAATGCAGTGTACAACAACAATAACAACAACAACAATAACAACAACAATAACAATAATAATAATGTAACCCCATTAGCAACCAGCTTCAAGGTCACCCACCTACTTTATTGTTATTTCAACCATGCTCTTGCTACGACCCACACACACTAATGAGTTATTGTCATGACGTTCGGATCTGACAAATTTGCAATGGTTCATCTGGTGAGAAAAAAAATCTGGGCATCCCGAGATCAGGGCACGGAATGCACAACTAGTGAATAGGAATGTCATAAAACACTTTGACTTCGAAAAGTCTTACCAGTACCTAGATATGCCGCAGAGTCTGTTCCAGGACACTGCCAAGCAAGCAGACTTTTAGTTACAAGGATAGGCAACTGCTCTGGCAAATTGTCTGAATGAATTACTGCCACCTACATCTGTTCATTCTCAACTTCTTTAGCGTAATCAAATAGGGATGTAACAAGTTGCAAAAGCTGGATGCCAGCATACCCAACATGTACACAAGCTTACATCCTAGACTATTGTGTACTTGCATCTGCCTGACCTGATATCTGAGACTAAGGAATGCATTTTTGCTTGCCAGGATGGTGCAATAAACACACTCTTCTACCAGTCAGATGATGTGTTTGCATATCCCTGACAACCAACCTGAAGATCATCCCTTCCAATCGGCAACATGCCAACTCATTGGCAGATTGAATGCAGAAGATAATTACCCTGGATTCTCTCCGTATACTTAGGTCACAAGATTCTGAACTAACCTGATTGCTTACCTCCAGATTGGAGGAGCAGTCAGATAGTATAATTTTGACACACTGCCCGTCATGCTACAGGTGAACCTGAACCCTGCTGGGCCGGTTGGTTGTAATTCTATTTTAAGTAATATTAAATACAACAAAAATCACAAATGTATACAATAAATACAAGTCGATTGAAACAATGTATAGAGTTGCGCATACTGAACTTATTTTCGAGGTGACGTACCTTGCTGCTGCTGCATACCGTTGACCGAGGTACAACGTTGAGACTAGCTTGACAAAAGACGATCGGCAGATCTCGAGATAGTCGTCCTTCTTCTTCAAAAGAAGTCGCAAGGGAGAGTAACTCTTCGTAAAATGTGAAGGTTTATTGAACAATCGGTTTCGATGCGAAGGCAGTTTCTCGTTTATTTACGTGTAACAAAGGATAATCTGGTGAACAGAAATGGGCGACTATCAAAGTCTCGAAATCTCAAACTCTCGAATTACTTTTGACCGACAGGAATGAACGAATGTTCGGTACACCGTAGGAGGACGCTGATAGCGAAAAACCATATATATAGCGTTCTGACAGGATCGTAGCTTATAAAACATTAATTGGGAGTGACCGGTGGGGGCCCTAAATAAATAAATAAATAATAATTTTCAGCTAGCTCGAGAGCTTTGCACCGGTGATGATGACGTCGCCGGTTTCGCGTAGGGTTTAAACTAGACGACCGGGATGACCTGCGACTTTACTAACCAGGTCATCCCGGTGCTGGCTTTGTTAGCTTGGCCGGACAGTGTTCCTCGTCGTCCAGGTGTTCCGTCAGACTGTTCTCGAGGTCCAGCTTGACAGGAAAGTATATAATGATAGTTTATAAATATTAAAATATTTTATATATAAGGTAGTGCATTTTAAGTGGTGATACCTTCTGCACACGACAAGAAAGGACAATAAAGGTATAAAAATTACGAGTATTAAGGTTTATTCGAACTATTCATGTATTTACATTTATTTTATTTATTTTTATATTATTCCAGGCTGCACGAGGACAATAAGAAGGTGCTGTCGATCGTGAAAATACTGTCTAAATAGTTCGAATAAACCTTAATACTCGTAATTTTTATTCCTTAAAAATAAATACTTCCTTTCATATTGTAACATAGTTACACTCTCTAGCCTATTTTCTTATGTCGAACGGTCATAAGAGCCGAGAGGATGTGAAAACACCTACAAAATTAGACTCGATACAAGAGTACCGAGGTTTTGCGGGCAATAGGCCATTGCCCCGATATAAGAACTAGAGCTGTCGCCGCTCCGAAATTCCCTCGCTGACGTAAACAGCAGGTCAGCGACCAGCTGGCCTTGCTGGGAGGCGAGGGGAAGGCGGTAAGCGCGGCAACGGCGTACCGCAACAGTCAGGAAATGCTTTAGATTTTAAAATTATGATGAAGAATTGGCAGAGGGGACTGAGGCAAGGGGAGGCCTATAAAAGGCCAGCGCGGGGAGAGAGACGCTCTCTTAGCAAAAATCGTTCAAACGAAGGAGGTACAGAAGTTGAGATAAAATATAGAAAACTAGTGAAAAGTGGCTATAGACGAGGGAGTGCCGAAGTTATAACGTTATCAAATCGTAATTGTGGAAATTATCACGTAACCGCGATTTAGGTAATCAATAAGTTAAATAGAGTAGGTCCGTAGGGGAATTAATACGTGTAGGTGAGTAGTCTATAAGCATATTGTATTAGAATTAGTGCATCGAAATAAGAACGTAGAATAAGATGAAATGGTATAAACTGGTCTTTAAACCAACGATATAAACGAGAATCGAAATTGTATGTGGGAAAGAGAGAAAGAGTGAAAGTAATACAAGAGAGAAAGAGAAAAGAATTGTCAACAGAGTTTATACACTCTGTTCAAGTAGTAAGTGTGCGCGTGAGGCGGTGTATGTGTGGATAGCGAGGGAATACCAGGCCGTCAACGCTCCATCGAGGTACGAGCCCACGTATACTGAGAATTGATGTTCGAATAAGGAGAAATAATAATAAATATAATCGAGGGAATTCCCTAGATTTGATACCGAGTGGAATATAGAATTAGGAAAGGTAGAGGATAGATATTGGTAGAATTAAATGTATAGGATTAATAAATATGAATAAGCAAATCCCGGATAGAAAAATATAAATGATAAAGTGTGTAAGAGTGAAGCAAGAGTAAAAGAAAAAGAATTGTGAACCGAGTTCATACACTCGGTAGAAGGAGCAAGTGCGATGCGAGTGACTGAAGGTATGAGTATGTCGGTGTGTCAAACGTACAGCAATACTGCGGTGCGAAGAGAATAATAAACTCTCGAGGGCACCAAGAATAGGTGCACACGATTATAAAAATATAATCATAGAAATAATCGCTAGAATTACGAAATTAGTACAAGATTCAAATGAACGTAATTAGGAAGTGCCGTTTTTTATGAAACTATTTTCTTCAAATAAAGCCGTACTGTCAACCACCATGAAGTCTAAATTAATTAGTTATGTGTCGAGCCCAAAACCCTACGATAAATAAAAATTTATGTGAACGTGAAAAAAATTACCGTTACAATATAAATTCGCGTTTTCATCTATTACTGGAGATCTATCTCCTAATCGGCAAACGATCCCAAAAAATAATAACTTTTTAATATTATACCGAGTACCGAATAATCCAATTACGCGGTACCGGCATAACATTTGGTGGCAGCGGTTGGATCTGCCGAAGTTAAGTGATACGTAATTTATTCGGACAAAAAGTGTTTTGGACAAAGTTAAGAGTGACTCTGAAGTGACGACTACGACTCGTGCAAAGGACGCTAGTGTAGTTCGTAAGACCCAACGAATCTAACGCGAAGACGCGAAGTGAACGTCGGTGCGGGGTGACGTATCGGTCAACCGTTTAAAGTCCCGATTGACAGTGTCAGGTCAAGTCGCGGAGAACCGTACAAAGTGTGCAACCGAGTACGCGAAGCAGCTACTCGAGAAGAAGCCGTCGTGCAACCATTGGCGACGTGCTAAGGAACCAATGAAGAAACGGGTCAACAGCGTCAGGAACGACGTCAAGGACCATCAACAGAAAGGAGCTGCAGGACACCAAGTCGGCAGCACCTGAGAACATCACCATGAAGAGGACCGTCTACCAGATCATCTTTCTGTAAGTAGCGGTTACGTAATACTTATACATATAGCCGATAAACTAAAGCCAGTCAGGAAAAATATTTGGAAATTTTCAAAATAAATATACCTCGAGATTAGCAATATACCGGGATTCAGGGGAACAAAACCGAAACGTAGGGGCAATTCTTTAGAAACTACGATGCCCGGAGAGGAGACGGACCCCGCAGCGGGTCTAGCTGCAGCGTCGGGGACATCGTATACGAAGCGCGCAGGGCGCTATCAGAGCTCCCGCAGCCAGGTCGAATCCCCGCCGACAAGCAAGGGGCCCGTGCGGGCCGCCTGACAACCGAGTTCGGCGTAAACCCACTAAGGGGTGCGTCGTTTCGGGATAATAGTAGCGTCGGTAGCGACGATGTGTTTAATAGAGCAACTGGAGAAATAACTCCAGAACACTTCTCCAACGATAGGATCGAGCGGGAAATCGAAAATTTGCGAACGTTAGATCGGTAGGTTTCCAGGCAGCTACCGGTACGACGACTCGGGCACCACTGCCGGAACGAGTCAGGCTACGATGCGAAGCGGTCGAAAAAAATCACTGTGAGTACGAGCGGGCTCAGCTCGAGCTCGAGCTGGAGCTCAGGCTCCAAGGCCGCGACTCGCCGTCGGAACGGCGAAACCTCGCGGACACGCTCAACGAGGTAGGTGCGGACGTGTTCGAATTCATCCGGTCCCTGCGGGAGCAAAACACCGAACTATCGCGGAGGCTGGTAGATACGGGTTGGAGGAACGCCCGATACCGCGTCCGCGGTCGAGGCGAACCCGATTTGAGGAACCAGATTATCCCTCTGCGGATCCAGTGTTCCAAAGGGAACAACAGAGGGTGCCAGAAACACCGAGTAGGACGCTTGATCTCGGACTAGCGCTAAAAAACATCAAGCATTTCGACGGAAGCAACGCTGACGAACTAGACGCCTTCCTACGATCATGCCAAACTGTTTTCAAGCGAGTAGCGCCCCGGGATCAAGACATCCTGTTAGAACTAGTGCTGAGCAGCAAGGTCGAGGGTAGGGCGTCCAGAGAAATGAAGCATAAAGTCATCCACTCGGTAGCACAGCTTAAAACCGACTTTCCAGCGGCTAATGAACTCCGCGTTAGCAGGACTACAGGGCGTCAAATGCTATGCGTACCTCGACGACATAGTAACACACGTAGTAAGAGCTACTCGCGATAATTTGGGCTTTTGCTCAATTTCGACCATTTATTTATGGTACACGTTTCACGGTAGTGACGGACCACTAACCGCTTACCTGGCTGTTCGGAGTAAAGGACCCAGGTTCGAGACTAATGCGTTGGAAAATAAAATTGGCGGAACACGAGTTTAACGTCGAATATAAGGCAGGAAAGCGTAATACAAATGCAGATGCGCTAAGCCGTATATCCCTCACTACGAGGGCCCAAGCGAGAGCAAAGAACGAAGTCCGTGAGCCGGAAGAAGACAGCACGATGGGGCAACTCGGCACAGCGAATGACCGCACAAAGTGGAGGGCCGAAAATACCCCTTACAGCCGTGGTAGCTCGTTGGAGCGAGAGATCGAGCTCGCCCACGAGACAGAAAAGGACAGCATGCGCCCGGGTACGCACAGCCGTACAAAGCGGAGAGCCGAGAATACCCCGGGCCAGCCCAGCAACGAGGTAGAGCGAGAGAAAACGCCTACCAATGCTACAGACAAGAATAGAGAGATCCGCAGCGAGCATGCAGATCGCTCTACTGAACCCCACAGCCCCGCCGAAAAGCCGTGCGGTCGGGGAAGGGGCAGACCACGCAAGCTACATACGCAAGCCACTGGTAAGACAGCGAGCACCGCTGATAATGACGGAGCGGTCCCAGCACAGCATGGCGGACCCGCGAAGCGCGGAAGGCTGCGAAAAGCAAACGTTGCAAGGCCGCTCGAAACTGCGGGCAGAGCACCGCAAAGGCCCGCTGAGGAAGCGAGACACGGCGGGGCACACGAACTTCCTGTAGCACGGACGAAGACAGCGTTATAAAAAAGTATAGCGACTGCCGCAGTGGCGTAGTCACTCCTTCTGACGATGACCGCCAGAAAATAATTAGAGAATACCACGACACTCCCATAGGAGGGTATCAGGGTATACGGCGTACGTTACTTTGGATTCGGACAAAGTACGACTGGCCCGGATTGAAAAGGGATTAGGAAAATTACATATCGTCCTGTGAATCCTGCCAAAAGAACAAAATCAGGAAAAAGGAACGAGTTCCGATGGTGTTAACCGACACCTCATCGAGGTCCTTTGAGAAAGTAGCGGTCGACATCGTAGGACCGCTACCAGAAAGCGCATCTGGACAAAGATATATACGTGCTATCCAGGACGCGCTCACAAAATACAGTGCAGCGATATCACTGCCGAACCAAGAGGCTTCGACAGTCGCTAGAGCACTCGTTGAAGGATTAATTTGCCGGCACGGAACGCCGGAAATGATACTATCGGATCAGGGTACGAACTTCCTCAGCTCGACCTTCAAAGAAATGTGTCGACTGCTGCCAATCAAGAAGATACAAACGACGGCCTACCATCCGGAATCAAATCGCGTATTAGAAAGATCGCATTGCACCCTCGCTGCGTACCTAAAAAATTTCATAGACGAGGATCAAAGAAATTGGGACGAGTGGCTGCCGTATGCGATGTTTACGTACGACACCACTCCACATACGGGGACCGGACTGTCTCCCCACGTGTTGGTGTAAGGACGCGAGGCTAAGTTGCCGACCGCCGTGAAACAGGAGCCCCGCAGCACCTATGCCTACGATGATTACGTCGACGAGTTACGCGAGCGATTACACGCCGCATGGCCTGTAGCGCGCAACAACCTAGAAGGCGCAAAAGACAGTCAAAGAATGCATATGACCACAATGCGCAGGAACAGGAGCACTGCGTCGGCGAACGAGTAGTCCTCCGCGATGAGACGGTGCGCAGGGGGCGGTCAGCCAAGCTGACCTCGATGTGGACGGGACCTCACGAAATAGTAGAGAAGAGGCCTCCCGTCAATTACGTCGTCCGAAAGGGACGAAAAACTCAGGCGGTGTATGCAAACTGCCTGAAGCTGTTTATCGAGCACTAATAGATCAGGAATAAACTTCAATAAACCAAGCAGAGTAGGTAATAACGCTATATCATCAGACCCTGGAGGAAGGGTTGAAAAACTGAAAATAAATGGTAAGGACCACCTTCAGCCTATATAATGAAAGCGTGCATCATATGAAGGCCAACGAACAGGCCCTGCTGGCCCAGATACAGCGTATCAGTCACACACTCAACGACAACTTGTACTATGTAGCGAGACGCCAACACTTGGAGAGACGCTCAACACGATAAGTATTGCAGTCGAGGCATTACTCATCGACGTACAGGAGTTAGTGTGGCTGGTAAACGACATAACTAGTGGTAAGGCCAGAGCATCGTCCCTGCCGCCAAGAACGCTCACAAGACACCTCGTCGACGCACTACCACACCTATCGCAACGAAGGCAACGCGGTAGTGCTCGTGCGATAGATACCGCTGATCGGGTAGCAATAATACTGTTTACAAAAAGTACCGTATACAAAAATACTATAAAAATTTGCAAGGTACTGGGCAAATCATACATCTGCCCACCCACGTTTCCAACGATTCCAATTACCAACGACGCGCCCTGCGAAGTCCTCATCTACGCAAAAATGGACACTGATAACGGCAAGAAATGCGGAAAAAGGGTCATCCAACTAAACCATCCCCTTATCGTCCCAATGCAACAGCAAGGGCGATGGTTATACGTCGCGCCAACCCCTGAACCCGGAATAAATTGCGGAAAAATTCCTACTCAACACGAAATACTATACAATTCCGGTATGCTGGCTTTGGTAGGCGTATGTATAGTAAACGCCTGAGATTTCAGCATCAAAACCATCGGGCGAACATCGCAGATCATCCGGGAAAACTACCTTCCGTCGTTCATTTTGAAATTAACGGAGATTGAAGCTGAGGCGCCCCCTACGCAGACCGAGAGGACAGTTCCACTGCAGAGCGTACTGCGAGACCCGGAAGAGCTTCAAAAGCTCGGAGCTCGAGCCGACCAAATTATGGACAACCTCAATACTGCCGGAGACGGGATCTAACACATCTACAACCTGAGTTTCTACTCCTTGGGCGCTGTAGCGCCGATAGCCTTGGCTGGCTACGTTCTGCTTAAATGTTACAGGTACAAAAGAAACAGAACACCACCGAGAACTAGTGAGGCAACAACCCCGGCAGCCGCCGAGGTAACCATCAACCTCGAGCCACTCGGACGACAACAGCCAGAGGAACGACTGCGAACCGAGCTGGCCAGGTTATTTAATCGTCCCCCCAATCGAGAACGACTTGCTCGACCCGAACGACATTGACAATATGTAATTGGGAAAAACATTATATGTAAACGGGAAACCAACTGAAGAAAAAATTTTTTAGAAAATTTTTCCTTTTAAGGGGGGAGGCATGTTGTGTCGCGGAATATTCCGCTTCACGTATTCTCAGGAATATTCCTTAGCTGACACAGCTAGATACAGAATTCTAAAATATACCATTCGTTCAAGACAGGATGCGAGGGAGACGCCGATGCAGAACGAGGCGACTCGCTAGGTAAAACTACCAACTAAGGGATTTTAGCAGACGCAGTTGCTAACTGCTTTACTAAAATCAGTATTAAATTAGATTCAACAGAGAACGGTTGGTTCCTCGTGAAATACTCGAAACAACGTATTATTGTATATTCTTACATTGACATTTAAATAGACAACGGAAAGTTACCATTGCCTAAAATAAATACTTCCTTTCATATAAATTTGCGTTTTCATCTATTACTGGAGATCCATCTCCTAATCGGCAAACGATCCCAAAAAATAATAACTTTTTAATATTATACCGAGTACCGAATAATCCAATTACGCGGTACCGGCATAACACGCTATATATATGGTTTTTCGCTATCAGCGTCCTCCTACGGCGTACCGAACATTCGTTCATTCTTGTCGGTCAAAAGTAATTCAAGAGTTTGAGACTTCGAGACTTTGATAGTCACCTACAGAAATCGCTGCCGCTGCCGGTACTTGCTATCAAGGAATATAGCTGTATATGGAAGCTCAGGTCTTATGGGCTGGCGTGACAGCGATAGAATAGTGCCAGAAAGCCCCGGTTAGTGGCGAAAGTGGCAATTTCTGCCAGCATACATTAACATTCATCGAGCACATGTGACCAACTCAGAATCGAGGGTAGCGCCTCTGGCGGGAATATACACATCGTGCCTAGCGCCGCTTGTGGCAAGTGTGTCAACCAAGGCATCCAGCGCAAAGTAACAGTTGTCGGTATGGCATGATGTAAGAATTACAGTGACGGGCCATGGTACATGATGGGCCCTGGTCGCTCTGATTGATCCTCCAACTTCCAAGTATTGTTGGCTTTGCGCCGAGTTCTATCCCACTGCTCCATGGTGCCGGGCCAGCCGGGAACAGTAAATATATCAAATGCATTGCACATATTGCTCTCACGGCGGAATAACAAAAAAGCCGCAAATCTGTGTAAGTATGGAGGTTTATCTCCATACTTACACAGATGTGCTTCTTCTCTTTCACTGCGCCGAGTGCGCCATACTAGTTCTACCTCTTTCGCACTCATGGATGTTTCGCCGCCCCATAAGACTTCTGCTTGCTCAGAGCAGAAAGTATTTATAGTGGAGCATAGCTTCTGGAAGGGAACAGATATTTACATGGAAGCACAGGCCTTATGGGAGCATTTGGCAAACTTTTTTGGGGTGATCGGTTAATGATCGCCCTAGCCACCGCAAGCACTGCCTGTATCGGTGTACACAAATTCACCGCCACATGGTTAGCTCCGCCCTCTTCTATGTTACGAACAGTGTGCGCTTGGGGTAATGGTGTGTCTCTCTCGCACCAACGCGCTTCGAATGGTTGGGATGATGTTGCATTCTCGCTCAGACTCACGCGCCTTCAAATGCTTGAGATAGCAGTTTTTTTCGCTCGTATTCATGCAATTAAACCACAAAGCAAGCGGAATTGTAAATGAATATGCATCTTTTGATAGTATATTGACCGATAATAGTAAAAAGAATAACATTGTAATCTTCTGCAAACATATGAGTGGTGTTCGAAAAATCATCTACTTTCATAGCTTGAACACAGTATTCGAATAGTGAATCTATGGCCGAGCGGTATAAAGCGCTCTCTTCTTTCTCAAAAACTGGAAGATCCTGGTTCAACCCCTGCACCTGTCATTTTTTTTCAGTCATAGGTAAGATAAAAATTGGTCGGACTGATGGGAACGTTTATTCTTTTTCTGACGTCATGTATATCCGATTAAATGTGGTATTACATCTATCGTTA
This sequence comes from Cylloceria caligata, assembly GCA_963942595.1. Lineage (NCBI taxonomy): Eukaryota > Metazoa > Arthropoda > Insecta > Hymenoptera > Ichneumonidae > Cylloceria > Cylloceria caligata. The sequence goes on from OZ012709.1 coordinate 10,840,017, forward strand.
TTTTATTTCATATTTTATGGGAAAAGGATCCTTGAGCTAATATGATGTAAAAATGGTAATAAGTTGTTAAAAATACATTGTGGAATGCGTACAGTTAAATGAATATTGAATGTGTTCTCTAGAAATATTTTTTTTCGATTATTAATAACGTGTTCTCTAGAAATACTATTTTTTATATTATTAATATTTACATCATATTCGATTTCTTGGATAATCAGCTGGCGCACGGCGATCGATATTCGCTCGAACAGTGCACACATCTCTGGTACACTCTCGGACTTTTTCACTGCTTCTACCGGATCTACTCAGCTTTCGTGCTCACCAGGACTCAGAATCAGGTACGAGTACATCGTTATAATTCATAGTAAATTCAATAACGATGAGGAGTGAATATCTCATCGGTTCATCCTCATTAATTGTCTCACTTTGTAGCGTGCTCTGCAACACGGGCTGTACTAGTTTTTCTCATCGTTATTTGCCCGCTCGATTAATATAATTGCGCGTGTGCCTATTATTCACTGTACTATCCCCCAATAAATTTGCTGGGAAAGTACTGTGAATATTTTCTAATCATTTGTGCATCCTCAAAATCTCACTTTGTCGTGCTCTGCAGCGCTGACTGCATCACGTTCTTTCATATCACACATCCAGCACTCAAGCAATAAAATTACAAGTGCGCTCACCTACTCTCAGTATTTTCTCTCTTATAAACCTGTAGAGAATTTGTTGATAGTAAGTGAAATATTCTACGCTCTCACATTTCTCATTCTGTGGCGTGCGATGCAGCGCTGGCTGCACCACGTATACTACACTCAATAAAAGACAGCACACAATTAATATAATTGTGTGCTGGTCACTCAAACCAAAATTTAATTCAGTTTGTTTTTTGCATTTATTTTTATATTTGTTACTCGCTTTTTGACATATTCTGTAAATGTAGAACGGATGGTGCAATAAACCACTTTCTCTATAAAACATCACTCAGTCTGGTTTCTTTCTCCCTGTCTTGCGTGAAACCTCATAATTTTTAATATATTCACAGGTCGTTCCAACTACACCAGGAAGGAATTCTCAAACACGATTCAAAAACGATTCGGAGAGTTATTTTAATTATAAGCGTTATTGATTTATTATTAAGCGGATAATGAAAGAATTTTAATGGCTGTATTATTAAATAACTTGATTGAAATTACTTGTACGTGTATTCCTCTACATCGTATCCTTATCCTTCACCATTCTAAAAAATTGTTCTCCACCTTTTGATCCGGAGGTGACTTTGTCAAAGGTGGAAAATAATGAGGAAGCAACGTGTCAGATTCTACTTTGTATCCTCGTTTTAATTCAGAATTTTTACCATTGAATTATGCTTTCCAAAACTATATATATTTTTGAAATCGGAAAGAAATTATTTTTTCCCCTTGTTGAGAATTCCTTTCTTGGTTCCAGATTTGTTCCACTAAAATCTGGGAGATATTGAAAATAATGAGTTTTCACTCACGGCAGGGGATAAAACAAACAGACTGACAGATGGTGGTAAAGAAAATGGTTTTACTCTACCATTGACTTCAAATATTACAAAATATCAGAGAAAAATGCAAAATAATAGATATAAAAATAAATACAAATTAATTTAAAGTGAATTTTGAATAATTAATTTATGAGAAACACAGAATTATATTAATTGTGTGCTGTCTTTTCTTGTGTAGTGGAAAAGCGCGGTGCAGTCAGCGCTGCAGAGCATGGTAAAATGAAAGGTTGAGGATGCACAAATGAGAAGAAAATATTCACAATACTTTCCCAGCAGGTTTAGTTGGGGGAAAGTACAGTGAATTAAAAAGCACTGTTATGCCGGTACCGCGTTATTGGATAACTCGGTAATCGGTATAATATTAAAAAGTTATTATTTTGAGATCGTTTGCCGATTACGAGTGGAAACTCGAGTAATTCGTGTAGACGTGAATTTATGTAAAAATGGAAATGTTTATTATAGGCAACGGCTACTTCCCGTTGTCTATTTAAAAGTAAAAAGAGTTTAATACAATAAAACTGTGGTTACGAGACCGTACGAGGAACCAACCTCTCGCGTGTGAATCTACCGTTCGAATTTATCAATCGCGATCAACCGTTCAGGTTGATGTCTAACTGTAGACTGATTTCGGCAAAGCAGTTAATTTGCCCCATTGACCGAAATCGAGTGTCGAATGGATTCGTAATAATTTCATAATAATCTTAGCTTGCAAATTCCAAGCTCGAGCTCATTGCAGTCATTGCGGGCAGCTCGATGCTTACGTTTGCACATTGTTCTACTTTGGTGAGCGGTCCTCACGAAAGGAGGACAATGGCGAAATAATGTGCAAAGAATTAGTTCGCGGTACAACAGCACACACGCAATTATATTAATTGAGTGGGCAATGTGTGATGTGAGAAGGTGGTACAGCCCGTGCTGCAGAGCACGTCACAGTGTGAGACCTTTATGTTGATGTACCGCTGAGATTTACCCTCCTCACCGTCATTGATTATGTTAAATTGTAACGATGACCTCTTACCGTTGATTTAAGTCCTGGTGTGCACGAGAATGCTGAGTGGATCCGGTGAGATTGGTGAAAATTGTCCGAGTTGAGAGCAGAGGATCCGCTCTTCGAGCGGGTTTTCACAGAAGTTTCAAAATTTTCAACATGGCTGCGCTTTCCAAAAGTGTTGTTGTGCGACGCTGAAGTCAAACGAGCGAGATAGTAGGTGAGAGATGCCGAAGTCAAGCAAGAGAGATAAGACCTCTCGCTTCAAGCAGCATGCCTGCGAGGCACGGCCTCGGCTCTGCAAGGCACTGCATCGGCTATCTTCGCTGTAGCCGAGCGTAGCACGCTACCCACCAGCAACAGGTCGACGCACGGCGAATATCGATCACCGTGCGCCAGCTGATTTCCCAACACCTCTGGAAAGAAAAAAAGGTAAGGCCGGGGATAAAACTAGGAGTGCTTAGTTCACGGTAAAAAAAATAGCGCCTCAGCCCACTCGACCATTAGACAATTCTATCTACATTATATCAACAACGCGGTTTGAACACCGCGCGAGCTTGTCGGCTATTTAATTTTTTATTATACTATCATACTGTTCCAGAATTCAGTTGTTGGAGAGAAGTGAACTGTAATGTGTTGCAGGTGAATTAATAAGCAGTACACGGATGTGGTTTACAGTGGCATTTTTTGCTCCACCTGTCAAATGCCGTAGACGAAAAAATACAAATAAAATAAATAAAATATAGAAAATAATATATCAAAATGAGCATAAAAAAGAGTGAATAAATTGAGGTGAGCGTGTTACCACACACGATTATATTAATCGGTGAAAGCGATGAGATGCACTGTCGCGATCGGACCACGCAGTGAAGCTGGAGCCGGGTGCACGACACGATGAGCCAATATGTTGATGTACTAGTGGCCGAAGTCAATATATCAATGCCGATATGCTGGATGAATTTCGTGATGACTGTAGATCGGCAGAGTAGAACGATGGGAATACTGAAAATGCACACAACTATGATAAGCGCGCACAAATCACGGAAACGGTCAAAGCCGTGCAAGAGCAAGACGCAAGATGACTCCGATATACGAAGTAGCCGTTGTCGCCCAAGCAGTCGAAGAGCGCGTGCGCGCAGCGATCTGTTGCTTGGCACGCTGACCCAGTGCGGATTTACTGTTCCTGTGAGGTACTGCCGCTAAGCAGCGACAGCAAGCAGTTGCCTACGCTAGCCTGCAGTGCGCAGTCCAGCAACGCGTAGCAGAATGCTAAAGCATTGTCAAACATTCCACCCGCCGTCAGCAATGTGGTTGCTGATTCTCCTCGACGTGATGTTCTGCTGAGGGAACTCACTGAGGCAGCATTGCAAGCGTGGCGATGGGCCGTGTGAGCATCGCCGTAGCTGTCTTAATGACCGCCACCCTTTTGGGCCTGTCACTGCTAGGATGCAGCGCAGTCACCCGTGCAAGTGGCCACTTGCATGGCGGAAAGCGCTCATCCGTGAGCAGAACAAGTGATCCGATCTGGATGTTGTTGTTAGGATGGTACCATTTCGAAATCGACTGTTGGCGCTGGAGATAATGAGCAGATCACTGAGCCCAGAAACTTTGAAATGTCTGCTGTATGAGCTGCCGTCGAGAGAGCTTTGCGATCGCCAGATCCTTCAGAGATGACTCTGGGATGGTGGTAACTGCGCTGCCAGTGAGAAAATGCCCTGGTGTGAGAGCTGACACATCTTCAGGATCGTCGCTGAGCGGTTCAAAAGGCCTTGAATTGAGAACAGCCTCAATTTGAGTTAGCCGTGTCGTTAACTCCTCGTAGGTCAGGACTGTTTCATCCACCGTCCGCCGGAGGTGATGCTTCACCGACTTCACTGCTGCTTCCCATTTATCAACCATGTGTGGTGCTCCTGGAGGGTTGAACCGCCATTGCACACTGTTAAGGCAGTGTTGTGTGAATGGGCTGAGGAATAATTAATTAGGTGTTATATAAAGGTTTTCTCTTTATTATAGAAACTGTATTATTTCTGTCGTTCTTGTATGACATGAGACTTAAGACTAAGGCATAGTATGATTGCCACTTAGGCTCGCTTCGGGTCACGAGAGTAGCCGAAGTTACCCGAGTTATGCTCGAGTCGTTTTCTGTACAGTCACGTAGTGAGATATGTGTCTGTACACTCGCCAATAGAAATGCGCTGAACTAAGCTATTCTTAATACACACGATCCTTTGAAAGAACATTTGCAACGATGAGATGTTCAGATGAGCATAATGAGAATAGTCGCCGCAGTTCTTTGCCAGCTCCGACGAAATTCGTACCACAATCTGAGCTGAGAGCGCGGTATTCCTCGTCGGGCCGAGAAGCGCCGAAAAGCAGCGAGGCGTGCGTCGGTTGAGCAGTCAGTAACGGCCTCCAGATGTAACGCCGTCGTGGCCATGCACACAAAGACACAAATCCAGCCCTAATGTGTCTTGGCCCCTCGTCCTCTCCATGCCTTGAGTGTGAGCGGACCTGCGTAGTCAGCCCCAGCTCTGTGAACGGCTGTGTAGTTGTGACTCGAGAAAGAGGTAGTTGACCTATTAGTTGTTGCGCACAGATCCCTCTCTGCCGAACACACACTACACAGCGCAAGATGTGAGCCTTGACTGGAGCTCTACCCCCAATGATCCAGTAAGCTTGTCGAACTTGCGCCAAAGTGAGCTGAGTACCGTCGTGAAACGTGCGCTTGTGCGCTGGGTCTATGATGAGTGATGAGTGATGCTTCAAAGTTGAGTGCTGATTGTTTGAGCCGTCCTCCCACCCTGATTATGCCTTGTTGATCGAGGTAGACTGTGAGCCTACTGAAAGGATGAGAGGTTGGCAGTAGCATTCTAGATTGCAGCATTTTGAGCTCGTGCGAGAAGAAAGCTGCCTGGGTTGCCTCGACCCAAAAAATGTTTGCTTCGTCGATCTCGCATGCTGAGATGAGTGTGACTGGTATTAAGCCAGGTATCCGCTTGAGCCGTGGTATCACCCTCGAGCAGAGAGATGTGAGCCGATACAATTTGTTGAGCGAGGAATACCTGTACACCAAATCCCAATGACGGTCCTGCTTCGATGTAACCACCACAAGGGCTACCCCTGGCCGAGACTCCAACACACCTAGATTCTCGGCCAATGCAGGCTGAGCAGGCCATGATTCTTGCGATTGAGCGCGCTCCGTAAGATTTTGTATTTGAGTGTCTCGGTTCCTAACGTAATCCTTCCAGTGCGACGGATAAGCTTTGATCCATATGAGCGTGACTGCTGAATCCGTCCACAGATGAGTAGATGCAATGTTCAATTTGAGTGTGGCTTGAACACTTGAGGTAAGCTTGGCTAAGAGCAGACCTGCTGCGAGCTCCAATCGGGGTATGGTGAGCCTTTTGAACGGTGCAACGGTCCAAAGAACGGTGCCTTTTGAACGGTTTTTGAGCACACGAGTGACGTCACTTTTGTTGCGGACGGCGAAATGATAGTGATGTATATCGCCGCCGACATAGCTATCTGAGAGGCATCTGAAAATCCATGCAACTTCACTGTCGAGTCGTTCCATGAGTCGAACCAACGAGGAATTGAGATCTTGGCCAAGTGAGTGAGATCCTCCCTGATTGCTATCCACCGTGATAAGACGTGAAATGGCAGTGGATCATCCCATTCGAGCTTGTGTAGCCAAAGCTCCTGCAAAAGCATTTTGGCACGTATCAAAATCGGTGAGATGAACCCGAGTGGTTCAAATTTCTGAGCCACTTCAGATAGGATGAGACGCTTGTTGAAGTTTGCAGGATCTGAGCTGAACCGGCTTGAGAACACGAACTGGTCTTCGTGCGAAAGCCACGTAATTCCAAGTATTTTGGGTGAGCAGCCGTCCAATATAATTTCTGAGCAAGATGACTCGGTAGCAGCGATGCTAGCCAGTATGTCCAAGTCTGTTGCGTACCACTTGGCAAGCAAAAATCCGCCCACCATGGACAATTCCTTTAGTTGTTGATCAATCTGATTGAGCTGTTCTACTGTGTCTGCCCCTCCAAAAATGGCATCCACGAAACGGCCATGCGTAATGGATGGTACCGCGAGTGGAAATCTCACACCTTCGTCTTCCACGTCCTAGATGAACGCTCGAACTGCCGAAAGGGTGCAGCTTTGGTGCCGTAGGTGACTGCCTTCAGCCGGTATGGCTCCTCCTCGAGCTGGTCATTGATCCACAGTATTCCTTGCAAATCGCAATCCTCTTCGTGTACCAGGATCTGTCGGTACATCTTGGTGATATCCGTGGCGAAGATGTGGCGATGATGGCGAATCCAAATAAGCACGTCCGAGATGTAGAGCAACAGGTTGGCACCAGTGTGCATGATGTCATTTAAGGAGAACCCAGATGTTGCACTTGGGCCGTTGAACACCACTCTCAATTTTGTAGTGGTACTCGCTGGCCTGAAAACTCCATGATGCGGCAGATAAAAATGCACTGCACTCGATGATAATGCTGGTGCCTTCTCCATGTGGCCGAGCTGCTCGTATTCTGCCATGAATTGATAGTAAAGTTCTTTGGATTCGTCATCCCTCGAGAGTCGTTTTAAAACTCGAGACATACAGTGATGAGCAGTCGAAAATGAGCTCCCCAAGAGCGTTGCTGGTGATTTTAGCGCGATCCTGACGATGTACCTTCCTGATGAGTCACGCCTATGCGTCGACCTGAAGTGATCCTCACACTCCTGTTCTTCACGTGTGAGTGAGCTGTCAGTGTTGATTGGTGATTCCTCTTGGACCCAGAACATCAAGAGAGCGTCTTGCAGTGCTTGCTCCTCCTGTTGAATGTGAGCATGATGAGATAAACTGGCAAGCGGTTGTGCTGAATTAATTGGCCTAAGCACCAGCCATCCGAACACTGACAGCTGAGCAATTGGCATTAACGGTGAACTCCTAATGATATTAGGCTTGATGTTCTGCCCATAAACATCAGCCCCGATGATGATGTCGATTGACCGAGGGCGTAGAAACTCTGAGTCTGCCAATTTGAGCTTGTTGATGTGAGGCCAAGTCTGATTTGGTATTTCCACTGATGATAATATCACGGTTAAAATTTTGAGGATGTGAGCATTCATGGTGACAACAGCGGCTGTGTGCTGAGAATGAAGAGTGAGCTGAGCCAAGTCGCGTGTTTGAGCTGATATTTTGCCACCAATGCCATAGGTCGGAAGGGATGCGCGCTGATCTGTTAGTTTGAGTGTAGTGCAGAGGCCTGCTTCTACGAAAGATAGTTCCGATCCTGGATCTATGAGCAGCCGAATTTGATGAGTTGAAATAGACGTTTTAATGAGTGCGAAAGTAGTTGCGAGGAGTGTTGAGCTGACTATGTTGAGTGGTTCTGAATTCTGGACGACTGCACCTCCCTCTCAATGAGCTGCAGGTTGAGCAGACGTATCCGATGGCAGTCGCCTTGAGCTGGATGACGACTCCTGGTGGAGTATGGTATGATGCTTAGCACCACACTCCTTACACTTCCTGGTTGAGCGGCGCGACGCCATGTTGTGTCGTCCCAGGCAGTTGTAACATAGATGGATTTTGTCGATCACCTTACGACGTTCCGTGATGTTGCGCTCCCAGAACTCTGGGCACATCACCACATAATGATCGAGAGACTGGCAACAATCATGGGGGTAGGATTTATCGGTCCAATCCCTGTGAGTTTCCTTGATGGATGGCCCCCCGGGCAGATGAGTGTTGAGCTGTGCTGACCCCTTAGATGAGCTCGATGCTGCTTTCGATGTGAAAGCCTTGGCGTTCGCGCACGTTTGACTTGGAGCCGCCTCTATTCTTGCGAGTGCTCTGACCCGGAATGTAACAAATTCCTTGAGCTCGCTGAACGCCGGAAATTCCCGCGAAGCTCCAAGCGATGTCTTCCATTCTTCCCGTGTCAGTCTGTCCAGCTTTCTTGCCACATGATGGACTAACACACAATCCCAGAGTTGTTCTGTGCTGCTGAGCCCTCCCTCTGAGAAGGTGTCTGCCTCAGACACCGTCGCAATAATTTCGGCTGGAGACGTCGCTTCTCTCTCAGAGGGTGTGGTGCCGGCAAAAAACGCCGTCGAGGCGCTCCTCCATTAACAGCCGTTTATTCCCGAATCTGGTTGTGAGAATTTCCCATGTCGGTTGCAGCGATTCTCCCGTGACCTCTAACCCAGCGAAGAGCTGTGCTGCACTATCGGTTACGCTGCCAGCTGATAATAGAGCATGTACACACTAGACAGCTGTTGCTGATCCATGATCAAAGATTGGAACATGTCCCTGAAAGCTGGCCAATCGGAATATTTTCCATCAAACTGCGGCAAACTGATGTGAGGCAGCTTTGCCTTGATCTGAGGTGGTGCGGCAGGTGCAGCGGATAATTGATCACGTGCCAAGCGACTTCGCAGTGATGCGATGGCCATCCTCACAGCGAGTGTGAGCCTTGATTCCTCCAGATGCATATTACTGCTAAAATATTCGTCGTCGGCGAAGGCAATTTGCCACGTGACCTTGAAGTACTTGTGTACTTTTATCAAGGCTTTGTGGTGCTCATCGACGTGAGCCCACAGCGAGTTGAATTCCTCGTTGGACGTCTCTTTAGCTTCCTGCGAGAGAGTTTGTGCGTGTGGATTGTGGGTCAGTGGTAGGTGGTAGCACTAGCAACTTCTTTTCAGAAGCCTGCTCGTTTTCATTACCGCCCTGAGTTGGTTCGATTTATCTGCCATGATACTGTGAGAAACGAACTAGTTATATCTGAGCAAACTTGACACTTTTGGCAATAAGCGATACACTTTCAGCACCAACAAGTACAATAAAGAGGAGAAAATTAAATAAAACTCCGCAGAGCTGTACGATACCCAAACCGATGCAGATGTAGTGCTGCGACGAGCCGATCAATGTGCAGAGTTAATACTGCGGATCTACGCTGGCAGGCTCCGCTGTGAGTGCTAGAGCTTGTTGAGTTGTCGGATCGTCCTCCAAAGAGGTGAGCTAGTGGAACGTGTTCCTGCTGGATGCGCTGGCTGAGATTGCGTCCACGCACGTGGTGATAGAGCACGATGCTAGTAGTACTGCTATTCGGTTCGAAGGACCAAATATTCGAGAATTCAGTTGTTGGAGAGTAATCGACTGTAATGTGTTGCAGGTGAATGAATAAGCAGTACACGGATGTGGTTTACAGCGGCATTTATTGCTCCACCTGTCAAATGCCATGAACGATAATATACAAATAAAACAAGTAAAATATATTAGGTGTACAAATAAGTTTTCGCCGTTTGACAAAAGATGGCGCCACCAGTAAGTTATTGTTAAAATTGTGAGATGCAAACGTCATTATCGTAAGGTTGGACATCAGGCAAGCACATAAGCTTAAAATATTAGTGATTTTTTATCAGTATGATATATTTTTTTGTGTGCGAAAATGTCGAGTTTTGAGCCGAATAACCGTCATTCGCGGGAACTTTTGATTTACTTCTTTAATTTGAAGAAATCTGCAGCTGAGGCGTATCGATTGCTTGTAGAAGCATATGATGAGGCTGCCTTAAGTGAGCGAAGTTGTCGTGAGTGGTTTCAAAAGTTTAAGAACGGTGAATTTGACATCGAAGACAAAGAACGTAGCGGAAGGCCGAAAATGTACGAAGACGTGGAATTGGAAGCATTATTGGATCAAGATTCGTGCCAAACGCAAGAAGAACTTGCACTTACATTAGGAGTGACTCAAAAAGCAATTTCACATCGGTTGAAATCATTGGGAATGATTCAAAAACAAGGAAATTGGGTCCCATATAAACTGACGCCGAGAAACGTTGAACGCCGATTTTTCACATGTGAAATGCTATTTGCCAGGCATAAACGAAAGGGTTTTCTGCACCGTATAGTCACTGGTGATGAAAAATGGATCCACTATGATAATCCAAAAAGGAGGAAATCATGGGGACCACCTGGCCATGCTTCAACATCTACAGCTAAGCCAAATATTCATGGAAAAAAACTCTTGTTGTGTATTTGGTGGGATCAGCTTGGTGTCGTGTATCATAAGTTACTCAAACCAAACGAAACCATTACTGGAGCTGTCTACCGAACACAATTGATGAGATTGAGTCGAGCACTCAAGGAAAAGCGAGCCCACTACTACTTCAGACACGACAAAGTTATTCTCCTGCATGATAATGCTCGTCCACATGTTGCGGCGTCAGTCAAAACCTATTTGGAAACACTCAATTGGGAAGTTAAACCCCACCCGCCGCATTCACCAGACATTGCTCCTTTTGATTTCCACTTGTTTCGGTCGATGGCGCATGATCTATGTGAGCAACACTTTACATCATATGAAGATACCAAAAATTGGGTCGATTCGTGGATACCCTCAAAAGATGAAGCATTCTTCCGACGCGGTATCCGTATGCTACCAGACAGATGGGTAAAAGTACTGGCAAGCGATGGACAATACTTCGGATAAAACATTAGGTACCGTCCTTTCACAATAAATTCCCAATTTTTTATTAAAAACGGCGGAAACTTATTTGTACACCTAATAGAAAATAATATAACAAAATAAGCATAAAAAAAGTAAATAAATTGAGGTGAGCTTGTTACCACACACGATTATATTATTCTGTGTAAGCGATGAGATGCGCTGCCGCGATCGGGCCACGCGGTGAAGTTGAAGCTGGGTGCACGACACGATGAGCCAATATATTGATGTACAAATGGCCGAAGTCAATATATAAATACTGATATTGTTGGATAATCAGCTGGCGCACGGCGATCGATATTCGTCGTGCGCCTACCTGTTGCGGTGCTCTAGCACACGTCGTTCGGTTGAGCCGAAGATAGCCGAGGCAGGGCTTCGCGAAGCCGAGGATGTGCCTCGTTGGCATGCCGCGTCGAGCGAGAGGATGTCTCTCTCGCTTGACCTCGGTTTCGCTCACCGGCTATCTCGCTCAACTGACTTCAGCGCCCAACGACGCTTTCGTACTCGCAGCCATGTTGAAAATTTAGACACTTCCGCAACAGCATCGAGGAACAGCACACACGGATCTTTCTCGGACTTTTCTTGTTGGCTTCTGACTCTGGATTCACTCATCGCTCTCAACAGGACTCAAAATCAGGTACGAGTACGTTGTTATAATTTACCGTAAATTCAATGGCAACGAGGAGTTGGATGCTCATCGGTACATCAGCATTTTGGTCTCACTTTTTGGCGGCATTGCAGCACATGTCACGCCACGTTTTTCTCAACATAATTTACCGGTATAATTAATATAATTATGCAGGTGTACTATATTCACTGTACTTTTCCCCAGGATATCTGCTGGAAGAGTACAGCGACTATACACTGCTCATTTTGTGCATCCTCATTATGTGTTGTATTGTGCTACGCAGTGCTGCCTGCGTAGCTTGTCTCATACGTATAGAGCACTCAAGCAATTTCAATTGCAAGTGCTCTTATTTGTTCACTGCAACCTCTCTGCATTAAGCTGCTGAAAGCTTGCTGTGAATTGTAATACCACCTTACGCACTCATATATCTCACTGCGTTGCATGCTCCGCAGCACTGGCTGCTGTGCGCACATCACTCTCAGTACATACAGCACACAATTAATATAATTGTGTGCTGGTTCTCAGTCCATATCATCAGATTCAGTTTACCTAATTAAATTTAGTTTTTTGTATTTTTGTATTTTTTCTAAATTTGATTTTTTCTGTTTTTATTTTCACTTTTAGTGTTTCTCAAAATTATATGATTTGTTTGTAGTTATGCGGAAGGTGCCATAAACCACTTTCTCTAATTTAACATCTATGTGTCTGGTTTATTCTCACCCTGTCATCGAGTGAAGCTTCATTAGTTTCAATATATTTCAGATCTGTCAAATACCATCATCGGACGGAATCTCAAACAGATATGCTGGATGAATTTCGTGGTGACTGTAGGTCGGCAGAGAAGAACAATGAGAACACTGAAAATGCACAGAACTATATTAAGCGTGCACGAATCACGGAAACGGTCAGAGCCGTGCAAGAGCAAAACGCAAGATGACTCCGATATACGAAGTAGCCGTTGTCGCCCAAGCAGTCGAAGAGCGCGTGCGCGCAGCGATCTGTTGCTTGGCACGCTGACCCAGTGCGAATTTACTGCTCCCGTTAGGTGCTGCCGCTAAGCAGCAACAGCAAGCAGTTGCCCACGCTAGCTTGCAGTGCGCAGTCCAGCAACGCGTAGCAGAATGCTGAAGCATTCTTAAGTACGTACTATTAAACAACAGTCATATTGATAACTCATCCACGCTTATTTGGTGAAACACAATCACCGTAAATATTAGCATTACGGATGCATGAGTGTGAGGGAGAACGGTAGACTACCCCACCAGTCTCCCGCTCAAGCATTACTCTAACGTTACACTGTTAGTGCGAGAGACAATGCGTGGTAGCCTGTTAGGCATGTGTACAGGAGAAATGACAGAAAAGGGGCGTGCCAGGATGTTCTTTCTATGTGTCACATCGATACATCGCCACGCTGTCCTTAGGCGGAAATCGGAACTACTTTTTCTCTGCCAAATCTTAACATTGGCCCTGTGCTTACATGTAAATCTCTGTTTGCTGTTTCCGGACGTAACACTGGCGGCATTGATAGACGGGCCAAACAATATAGCTGTCCATTCACCGAGAAAATTGAGCGAAAAAAAAGTTTTTTCTAGCGTATATATTGCTCGTACAAAAAAAGTGCCTTGGGAAATTCATTATTTTTCATCCTACTTTCAAATGAAATAGAAATTGAAAAACATGCAAGTTCCTTATTCCTCATTTTTTAGATTAATGACTTATAAGTTATTGAGTTACTTATGAGGAACTTCATGTGAAGTAGACCGGTTTTTGGCCGAGTAATTTTATTGCTTCGCTAGAATTCACTTTATTTCACCATGTAAAAAGTCTCTTATAGTTATAGGTCGCAATTTAAAGTGGTATAAAAGATACTGTGACTATGGATTTACCAGAATTTATCATTCACATTTTGACGCTATATATCTTGGCCAAGAATAAACGAAAAGAAAATTCTCACCACCGAATTTCGACCATACAATTCCTTCTTTGTAAATAAAAAATAGCTTAAATATGGACGGAAGTCAGGACCACAAGCCGTGCCACTTCACGTAAAATACCCCATACATGATAAAATGTGAATTCTAAAATAATTTGCCTCAGCATCAATTTTAACTCGCTGTACCGAAATTATTGGTGCCGAGAGGATGAATGATTTTTTTAATGAAGTCGGAAGGTCTCAGATTTCGAACATTAATTGTTGAAAAAAGCGCCATCTCGGGAACAATTCAAGTTTTAATGCTGGAACTTTACGAAATTACATCCAACAATAACATAATTATTAGATGGTAAATGAAATATTCGGAAAATAGCGTTAGTACGAAATTAGAATTTTTTATTTCATATGTCCCGCCTCCAAGGTGCGGAGGCGCAGACCCGCATGTGTGTGTGTGAGTGCCTCATTTCTATAAATTCCAATTGTACACAGCCCAATCCTCATACAGAGTATATAACGACTCGTATAGGGATTGGCCCGTGTACGGTTGGAATCAGTTGAAACGAGGCGCTGTCGTGTATGCTGCGAGATCAGCGAGTCTCGCTGCCTCGCATGGCTATAACTGCGCTGCCACCGCTCTGTTGCCGCACTGTAACGGAGGTGTTCCAAGAGTTTTCTCTGCTCTTTTGGAGGCAACGCGCGAGGTGCTGAGCAGTGCCACCTAATGCTCCAGTCGTAAGGAGGAGAATCTGTGCTTTTTTTTGTTTAAATGAAATTTCCAGCAATAATACTGCGATGGATGTTTTTCTTTCTGCTTCCCCGTAGAGGAAGAGTAGTTTGAAAGTTCCAAAACGTCGAGAAATCATATTTAGAAAAAATGTCCGTGCGTATGTGTTTGTGATGAAATAAAAACATGGAAATAGCTATATCCCGAGAACGGGTTGATCAATCTTTCTGAAATTTTCATACGAGTTAGGTGATAACCCCCGTCAGTTTGTTGCAATTTTTACCATAATCGCTAACGGGTGACTCATTTTATGGTTGTTCGAAGTTTTCAAAAAAAGGTGATATCTCAAATTGTCGTAAACTCTGAGCTATCGAGGCAAAACTTGCTACAAGAATAGGCCAGGGGGCAAGATATTCGGTATGGAGTTTGGCAAGATTCGAAAGATCGCGCACTCGAGACCGAATAAAGCAGTATCCGATGAGCTTTCATACAGATAATATCTAAAGTGTGAAAAATGAAATTCTATGAGTTTTTCGTATTAACAAGAGAATACGATGAGTTCTTCAACTATCTGTGCACAAATTCCATTGTACGGAAAGTTATTACAAACAAACGAAAAAACATAAACGCAAAAGACTAATTTTTAATTGAAAAATAAGGGTTCTTTAGGTTCTTTAGGTTCGTTAGGTTCTTCAGGTTCGCTATTTAATTAGGTTTATTTAAGTTTCAATATCGACACTAGGCACGAAAGTAAACAAAGACAACTTACACATAGGACAAACTACACATACAGCGTCGAAAAATAATATTTCAATTTTCAATCTTTGTTTGTTAATAACTTTTTAACAAACAGTGACCGCTGGTTAAAACCTTCACAGCATTACTCAGAGTGATAATCTACATAATATACAACTCAAATTCTTGAGATCGGAAGGTGCTTCCCATATCTCAATATTTACCTCTTTTAATATTACTTCAGTAAAGCTTCAGGATCGAAACTTGAATCGTGTCCAAGGTAGTACATTTTTTCCACAATCAACGTGAGAAAACCATGGCCTTTCAACTTCATTTTAGAATTTCTTCTTATTTTTCTCCACACCAATAACTTGGGGGCAAAGTAATTTGGAATTTTGCAGATTTTACTCTCGACTGCCCGTCAAAAAAGGGCAAAAAAGGGAATATGCGTTTCACTGGCATGGCGCGAATATGCCAGTTTTTCATGTCCAATGTGCTCTAAAGTACCTAAAGATGTCTCAACATAACTTGGTACACAGATTCTGTGCATCGTGATTTTTTTTGTTCTAGATTGTAAATATTAGGTGAGATTTTAGAAAGATAAAGGAGTTTTAAAAAAATCTATGAGAAGTACTATTGTATACGTCGAAATGCCAAAAGATGGCTTTTATTCCTACTAACTACTACTACTAAACTAAAGGCAATTTTTTAAAGACAATTTTAATAACTTTGTTATACATCGGAGATGTTGTTAATAACAGGGAACTTGCATGTTTTTTAGTTTATATTTTGTTGGATAATCAGCTGGCACACGGCAATCGATATTCGCCGTGCGTCGACCTGTTGCTGCGGTCGAGCACGCTGCGTTCGGCTAGACCAGAGATAGCCGAGGAAGGGCCTCGCGGAGCCGAGGCTGTGCCTCGCATGCATGCTGCGTTAAGCGACAGGTTATCTCTCTCGCTTGACTTCGGCTTCGCTCACCGGCTATCTCGCTCTTTTGACTCCAGCGCTCAACGACACTTTCGTATCACGCAGCCATGTTGGAAAAGTAGACACTTTCTTAAAAACCCACGGGAACAGCGCACACATCTCCTGCACATCTCGGACTTTTCCACTGTATTCACCGGACTTTCTCAACCTTCTGTGCTCACCAGGACTCAAGTAAGAGTACACCGTCATAATTCAGTGTAATTCACTGTCGGTGAGGAGTAGAAAATAAGTCGGTGCATCCTCATAAAGGTCTCACCCGTTGACGTGCTCTGCAGCACGGGCTGCACCACGTTTTCCACACTACTTGTTGCTCACCCAATTAATACAATTGCGTGTGTGCATATCAGTTCACTGTACTTTTCCCCAACCAAGCTTGCTGGGAAAGTACAGTGAATTTATTCCACTCAGTTTGTGCATCCTCAAGCTCACTTTACCGTGCGGTGCAGCGTTGGCTGATTCACAGTCCGTCATAGTAAAATTTCAGCACTCAAGTACCAGAGTTGCATGTGCAAGCACTCACTCTCTGTACATTCTAATTTTCTATCTCATTGAGGAGTTACTGGAATTAATAAAATCAACCTACGCACTCACATATCTCATTGCGTGGCGTGCTCCGCAGTGCTGGCTGCAGCACGTACACTACTCTCAATAAATACAGCACACAATTAATATGATTGTGTGCTACTCAAGTAGTTCACAAAGACAGCACACAATTAATGGAATTGTGTGCTGCTCAAATATCTCACTCGAATCCAAAATTCAACTTCAATTCTTTATATTTTATTTTTATATTTGTTATTTTGGCTGAAATTGGTATATTTGTAAAATGACAAGCAAAAGGTGAAAATAAACCACTTTCTCAATTTAAACATCTATTTGTCTGGCTTCTTGTTCCCTATCTTGAGTGAAGACTCATAATTTTCAATATCTTCACAGATTCGCTCAACTTCAACCAGGAAGAATTCCGCATCATATTTTATTCGAAAGTAGGATGAAAAAGAATAAATTTCCCAAGCCATTTTTTTTGTACTAGCGTATACTGTTCAAGTACAGAGGTTTATCTCCATCTTATACAGATGTGAACGTATGGAGATTTACCAGTGTCACGTTCGGAAACTATGAGGAGCATAAATATTGAAACTATTATATAAAAACTTATATATTAATCATTAAAATACTGTTGAAAGTCGGATTAAACAATAGCTTTAAAAAGGATGAAATAAAAAAATTTAACATTTTCAAAACTCCCGTGAAATCTAAACTCATCGTCAACTATATATGAAACGTATATAAAATATGAAAAATATATGTTTCATACATTTTTTGCGCCAAAATCGTCTATATTGCACAGGTCTGTATACGCCGATATATTTATATTTCCACATGCGTATGCACACACAATTTCTTCGTATGTAGCCCATATATTTAGTCCAGGAATACGAACTCACGTTCTTTGAAAATACGGCCACTTGATTTTATGAACTTTCTATCGAGAAACGAACATAGATTCTTCAACGACATTGTGTCACAATAAAAAAATGTCTTATCTCAGAGCCCGCTTCACGTTTATGCCTTCACTTCTGCTTACCATCAGGAGTTGGAACTAACAATTATATAGCACAGACCGCAATATGCAATATGCAATATGGCCGCGAACACGTTTTTGACGTATCTGTTTGTACTTTTCGGATTATCGCTTGGTTTTGCATCGAAACAAGTTATCATTTTTTTTAAAGTGCAGTGCAGTGGTAAGCTTTGCGGTCTGGTCCAGTGAAGTATGGCAGATATGCATGAAAATTGTAATAAAAAGAATTAGTTGGCGAGACAAGCGTCATGGTTAACGACTGCCGCCAGGAATTTTCGATCATTTATTGTGTCTACACAAAAAAAATTGCATGGAGAGGCGGACCAGACCGCAAATCTTACTGAACAAAAGAATTCATTTTTTATGTTTTTTTATGTAATACCAGCGAACAGAGATTTATATAGAAGCACAGGCTTTTATGAGAGCATTTGGCAGACTTTTTTGGGGTGATCGGTTAGTGATCACCCCAGCCACCACGAACACTGCCTGTATCGGTGGGCACAAATACACCGCCATATGGTTAGCTCCGCCGTCTTACTATGCTACGAACAGTATGCGCTTGGGGTGTTGTTGCGTTTTCGCCCAGAACCACGCACCCTCAAATGGTTGAGATAGCGATATTTTTGGCTTGTATTCATGCAATTATCCCACAAAGCAAGCGAAATTGTAAGTGAATATGCATCTTTTGATAGTATATTGACCGAAAATAGTGAAAAGAATGACATTGTAATCCTCTGCAAACATATGGCTGGCGTTCGAACAATCGTCTACTTTCACAGTATATTCCGAAGAAATTCGGGCTATTCCGGCCGAAATGCTCGAAAAAGTTGCCCAAAATTGGACTTTCCGAATGGACCACCTAAGACGCAGCCGCGGTCAACATTTAAATGAAATTATCTTCAAAAAGTAAATGTCATGGACCAATCTAACGTTTCAAATAAAGAACCGATGAGATTTTGCAAATTTTATGCGTTTTTTTTTAAAAAAAAGTTCTCAAGCTCTTAAAAAATCACCCTTTATGAATAGTGAATCTATGGTCGAGCGGTATAAAGCGTTCTCTGCTGTCTCGAAAACTGGAAGATCTTGGTTCGATCCCTGCACCTGTCATTTTTTTCAGTTATAGGTAAGATAACAAATGGTCGGGCTGATGGTAACGTTATCCTTTTTTCAGACGTCATGTATGTCCGATTAAATGTGGTATTACATCTATCGTTATTTTATTTCATATTTTATGGGAAAAGGATCCTTGAGCTAAAATGATGTAAAAATGATAATAAGTTCTTAACAACACATTATCGAATGCGTACAGTTAAATGAATATTGACTTTGCTCTCTAGAAATGCTATTTTTTAGATTATTAATAACGTGTTATCTAGAAATTCTGTTTTTTTAGATTATTAATTATTACATCATATTCGATTCAAAAAACGATTAGGAGAGTTATTTTAATAATAACCATTATTGATTTATTATGAAGCGGATAATGAAATATGTTTAATGGCTGTAGTATTAAATCACTTGATTGAAATGAATTGTACGTGTATTCCTCTGCATCGTATCGTTATCCTTCACTATTCTACTGTAGTAGATTTACGTTATATTTAAAACTTCCCACCGCGTAAAGCACTGTCACCTAGTCAGAATCCTCGACTCGAAGTCGATATAACCCGTCGAGTATCGAACTCGAATCGTTTACCTAGTGCAAGTATGCGGAAATGGAGTTACGGGTAATATACACCTGCGCTCTTTTCTCTGCAAGAACTGACAATAATTGGTGGCTCGAGCAATGAGCTCCCATTATACTATTCAAGTACATTGAACGTGCATTAGTCTGACATCCAGAGAATCCACGGCCATCGAAACGCAGAAACAAATATGATTAAAATCAGGCGAATCGCAGGACGACAGGACGTCTACCCAGATGGTCGATTATATCTCTGTGATATCATGTAATAATTTCTTTTATTTATTATTTATTTATTTATTGGTGATTCATTTTTTTTTATCTAATCAAGTATGATAATCATCTCATTTTTATTTGCTTCAGGATTGCAATAATCTTTTTTAATACTATTTAGTTACCTTAATCAATCACAATAAGTTTCTCTTATTATTATTGTTATTAGATTTGCCTTGTAGCAATGTGCGCTTGGCTTTCATTCCATAATGAGGATTTATCATTTACTGAAACCTCCTAGTCGGATGGAGACAATAGATATGCATTCAAAAAAGGCACACGAGAAGAGATAATGAGTTTGCTACTGACGTCGTTCGTCAGGTTGACTAGTAACGTAGCCTCGACTTATTTCTCCTAGTCTGAGACTTATCTTTATATATGATGCGCTTGTCTGATCCTTGTGCGAGTTACTTCATGTGTCAACGCCGTCAAACAATATGGCCGCTGAACCATGGATAAGTCGCGGCGACAACCACGAGCCGTTATCGTGACGGGTAACCGCCAAAAGAGTAGTTATGGTAGTGGATGACTAGCCCACGGCTTTCGATCCGATGGACAATGTTTCGGCTCCAAAAATAAAATTTCTCGTCTGACGACGTAATACTGTTCCTTTTACTCAGTATGATAGTTTCCAATAGAATTCCTGTTACAATTCTCGGTCGTATTGCAGACCCAACCGTCCTGTGAACACGCAGCACGGTGGTCCCTTTTTGTTAATTTTCGAGCTAACATATTAGCAAATAAATATACTGAATTTCAAGCATACCTGCGATACTGTTTCACTGACTACGATTTCTTTTTAATATTTATATACAGGGTGGCCGATTTATCTGAAGACATTAAAATATTTCGAAAACTACGCATCGGATCAAAAAAAGTTCTCAATAAAATTTGTTCGCCTGGAAGGGGGTCGTCCAATGATACCAAAGTCGACCCCTCACCCCTACCCCTTGGGGTAGGGTTGGGGGCAACTTTGAAATCGTAAATAGGAACCCCTATTTTTTATTGCAGATTCGGATTTCCCATAAAAAAATAAGTAACTTTTATCTGAAACATTTTTTTTCGATTCATGATAGATGGCGCTGTAAGCACAAGGGACCTGATTTTTGCGAATATCTCGAGAAATTACACATCGGATCGAAAAAAGAAAAAACACATGTTTAATTTTTCAAAAAGCTATTCAGCGATACGAAACTCGATCCACCCTCCCCCCCCCCATCCTTACCCCCTGTGGTGGGGGTGGGGATAACTTTGAAATCGTAAATGGGAACCCGTATTTTTTATTGCAGATTCGGAATCCCCATAAAAAAAGAAGTAACTTTTATCTGAAACATTTTATTTCGATTCGCGATAGATGGCGCTGTAATCGCAAGAAACCTGATTTTTGCGAATATCTCGAGAAATTACACATCGGATCGAAAAAAGAAAAAAGACATGTTTCATTTTTCAAAAAGCTATTCAGCGATACGAAACTCGATCCACCCTCCCCCCATTCCTACCCCATTGTGGTGAAAATAGAAGTTGCTTCAAAATCGTGATTGGAAAACCCTATTTTTTTCCTGGTTTTCCATGACAAAATCCATTGATTTGACTTTATTATTGATATGAAATTTTCCCACACATGGCGCTGCAATCGAAAGCATGTATTCGTTTATCAATAAGTTAACAACTACTTTTAGCGTTACCCAGGAACAACGACGTGGACGTAGTAGTTTTTGTTCCCATCGGGGTGCTTGTTTTAGGTGATTCCCGTTGTCTCTCACCATCGGGGTGCTTGTTTTAGGTGAGTCCCTTGCCTCTCACTATTCAATAAATTAGATGAAATGTTCGAAATTGTGACCTTGAACTTCTAGACACTTATTTATTCTTTCCTCGAATGATTGTACACAGGGGAGGCCTTCACTCCCACCCTGAAATCGTAAATGGTCATCTTTGACAACGCTGCACTGGCTTTTATAAGCCCGTAGTTCACCATACGGTCACAGTGGCGGGTCAAGGTCAATATCAACGATTTTAACTGAAAACACCTCCAACATTGTCAATTCACTTGACTATCTTTACCCTTCATTCCTTAAACTGAAGTACGAGTGCGAAATGAATGCTGTAACCACAGAAGAAAAAACTGAAATGATTCTCATTTTCGGTGAATGTAGGCGGAATGTTGACGACGCTGTTGCCTTGTATGCTGAGCGTTTTCCAGATAATATTGGCTCACGTTCTTTTTTTTAGAAAGTTGTTCAATCCTTTATGTGTGACGGTAGTGTGCAATCTAAAAAAGGAAAACGAAGAACCACTGCCACAGGAGAAGCTAATGAAATTGATGTGCTAGCAGCTGTTCAACAAAACCCTCATGTAAGCAGTCGGCAATTACATTGGGATTCCGAAATTTCTAGAGATAGTATTCTCAGAATATTGCATCATCCCATCATCACCTATACTACATTTCACTGCATCAGGAACTTCATGGCGATGATTTTCGTCTGCGAGTAGAATTTTGTTAATGGGCAGTTCAGCAAATACAAATGAATTCCAATTTCTTCGCTAATGTACTATTTTCAGATGAGTCCACATTCACAAACTATGGTGCCGTTAATCGGCATAACATGAATTACTGGAGTATGCAAAATCCCCACTGGTTACGACAAGTTTAACATCAACGTCCCTGGTCGGTTAACGTTTGGTGTGGAATTGTAGGTAACAAACTCATTGGTCCTTATTCTATTGATGGTACTTTAAATGGAATCAAATATCGAAATTTCCTGGAACATGAACTACAACCTCTACTGGAGGATGTTGCATTGCCTATTCGCCAAATTATGTGGTTTTAGCATGACGGTTGCCCAGCGCATTACTCAATAACAACACGGAAAGTATTGAACCGTGATTTCAATGGCCGATGGATCGGCAGAGGTGGCCCGATTAATTATCCTGCTAGGTCGCCTGATTTGACATCGCCGGAATTTTCTGTGGGGTCATCTCAAAGATAAGGTTTTTCAACAACCACCAACAACTCGTGAAAACATGATACAGCGCATAAGAAAAGCTTGTGCTGAAATTCCCGCAGATATGCTCCTCTCCTGTGTACAATCATTCGAGGAAAGAATAAATAAGTGTCTAGAAGTTCAAGGTCACAATATTCGAACATTCAATCTAATTTATTGAACAGTGAGAGGCAAGGGGACTCACCTAAAACAAGCACCCCAATGGTGAGAGGCAAGGGGACTCACGTAAAACAAGCACCCCGATGGTGAGAGGCAAGAGGACACCTAAGACAAGCACCCCGATGGGAACAAAAACTACAACGTCCACATCCTGGGTAACGCTAATAGTAGTTGTTCACTTTTTGATAAACGAATACATGCTTTCGATTGCAGTGCCATGTGTGAGAAAATTTCATATCAACAATAAAGTCAAATCAATGGATTTTGTCATGGAAAACCAGGAAAAAAATAGGGTTTTCCAATCACGATTTTGAAGCAACTTCCATTTTCGCCACAATAGGGTAAGGATAGGGGGGAGCGTGGATCGAGTTTCATATCGCTGAATAGCTTTTTGAAAAATGAAACATGTCTTTTTTCTTTTTTCGATCCGATGTGTAATTTCTCGAGATATTCGCAAAAATCATGTCCCTTGCGATTACAGCGCCATCTATCACGAATCGAAAAAAAATGTTTCAGATAAAAGTTACTTATTTTTTTATGGGGAATCCGAATTTGCAATAAAAGATAGGGGTTCCTATTTACGATTTCAAAGTTGTCCTCACCCCCACCACAGGGGGTAGGGATGGGGGGGGGGGTGGATCGAGTTTCGTATCGCTGAATAGCTTTTTGAAAAATCAAACATGTGTTTTTTTTTTTTCGATCCGATGTGTAATTTCTCGAGATATTTGCAAAAATCATGTCCCTTGCGATTACGGCGCCATCTATCACGAATAAAAAAAAAATGTTTTAGATAAAAGTTACTCATTTTTTTATGGGGAATCCGAATTTGTAATAAAAAATCGAGGTTCCCCTTTACGATTTCAAAGTTGCCCCCACCCCCACCCCAGGGGGTAGGGGTGAGGGGTCGACTTTGGTATTATTGGATGACCCTCTTCCAGGCGAATAAATTTTATTGAGAACTTTTTTTGATCCGATGCGTAGTTTTCGAAATATTTTAATGTTGTTGTGCCGCGGAATATTCGTACTTCGTATATTCGGGAATATTCCATAGCAAAGCAACATTGGAATTCGCTCAAGACAGAAAACGAAGTCCAATGCCCGATGGTACGATCGACACCAGGAACGCCGACGCAGCATGAGGCGACTCGCTTGGCGTTTGACGATAGGCTAACACTAAAAACGCAAACTAAGGGATTTTCGTGAAGACAGTTAGCAACTGCTTTACGAAAAGGCAGAATTAATTTAGACTCAAGAAAGAACGGGTTGGTTCCTCGTAAAGACTCGAAATAACTTTTTAATGTACTTTCTTACTTCGACTTTTAAATAGACAACGGAAAGTTACCGTTGCCTATAATAAATACTTCCTTTTATATAAATTCGTGTTTTCATCAATAACTCGAGATTCATCTCCTTATCGGCAAACGATCCCGAAAATAATAACTTTTTAATATTATACCGAATACCGAATAATCCAATTACGCGGTACCGGCAAAACAATGTCTTCAGATAAATCGGCCACCCTGTATATCCCGCGAGGATGGGTACGATTATTTTCGGCACTCTTAACGTAAAACCAGATATGTCATTGGTTATCGCAAGTGTTGCCTTTACGCGATTCAGCGGACGATTGGGACGAGGTATGTACGGGGTTCAACTACGTGGCGCACGGGTTGCGTAGATGCACGCGAGATATGATGGGCATGTGCCAGCTTAATGTTTGCCTTAGTTCACGTCGCCCAGCGTATACCGCGCTAATTATGCGTGTGTTTACGCGGTCGGTACGTTATCTTTCGCACTCCTTCTAGGACTTTTATTGTTACGTCGTAGCACGGACCGGTTGTCACAATCTACATTCATCGGATCCCGACGCGAGACGTCGTCCAACCAAGTCTAAACGTCAGATGAGATTATTATGCATGTTATTTGGAGTAACTACATG
Organism: Cylloceria caligata; assembly: GCA_963942595.1. Lineage (NCBI taxonomy): Eukaryota > Metazoa > Arthropoda > Insecta > Hymenoptera > Ichneumonidae > Cylloceria > Cylloceria caligata. Next base: position 10,864,682 of record OZ012709.1, read on the forward strand.
GTGCGCCATCTTTTATGTCGCTATGTAAACATTGAATAACTTTGACATTTATCAACCGATTGACTTGAGTAGACATGTTTTTGAAACGTCAATTCGGTACAATTTTAACCATGAATCGCTTTACACCGAAACAACGCGCCGGAATAGTGACGCTGTATATTGAAAATAGTCGTTCAGTTGTGTTAACTCAACATGCATATCGTTAAAAATATCGTGGCCAACCAGCACCGTCTGTCAACACTATTCGTCGTTTGGTGTCGAATTTTGTTGAGCGCGGGATAGTGGGAGATCGTCCACGTGCCGTTCATCAACGCCCAAGACGTTCCAATGAACTGATTGAAGCGGTAAGAGAGAGTGCTGCCGAGAACCCACATGTGTCGTATCGTCACCGCGCTCAGCATTTTGGCGATAGTGGAACCACTTTGCGGCGCATTTTGAAGGATGATTTGCATTTGTTTCCGTATAAAGTGCAATTGACTTAAAGAATATTGCCGACAGACCGTCCACGTCGCTTGGAATACGGCCAAACAGTCGCTCGAATGGTTGACACTGAACCTGATTTTTGGCAGCAAATTTTGATACAAGAAGTTGAGATGTGGAGCATATAGTTTACGATGTTTTGTAATAGAATCTGGAAAAAAATTCTGCCCGTCTCTGCCTCTGTACTTTTGAGGCTAGAAATACGCGACGGCGAGCAGCTGCTTTGTTAGGTAAGGGTCGACGCCGAGGCACACAGCAGGGGTCCGGGACTACCTGCAATTGAAATATGTAGAAACGTATACCGTTTTTTCATATATTGTAACGGAACGCCATTACAGCGATCCGCTACTAGAACAAAATCGTAACACCACCAAAACATCCTACCTACACCAACAAACACAGATTACAACTAATGGAGAAAACAAAGAACTCACTGGAAAGTGGTTATCTAATTAACAAAACGAGCAAAACACGGTGCATACAAGCACCAACTGGACTAGGAAAACATAGTAAGAAAGTAGGTACACACGGTCAACCGCGGGTACCCACCCTAAACAGCATGGCGTCAAAAGTAGGCCCCACCTAACTCAAAAACTTCCATCAAAACAAACACAGCTCGCAAGAAGCAAGCAAGACAAAAGGCAGGACAAACAGCAGTACCACACGCTAGTAACACCGCCGTACTAGAAGTAGGCGGAACCACGCGTAACAACAAACGCCTTACCAGGCAAAGAGTACACAGTCGGCCCTACCCTCCATCTAACCATACCACATAGCCTGCAACGCGCTGAGAACGCCACAGTACGGAGAAACGACAAAAGAATTAGTGGAACTCTTGAAATTCCACAAATTCTCAAGAGGAAACGACAGGGTGACTTCACATGAAGCCTCACCACATACCCCCACTCAAGAATAAAATATTAACCACAGAATAATAGCATACAACAAACAAAATCAATTCCAGCAAATTTCAAACCAGAAGTTAGACAGAAAAAAACATACAAAGCATAAGCAAAACCACACATGACAAAATTAGTAAAAAACATTAATCGAACTACAAAAAACCCTCAAAAGAAGTTTGAACCTCCAGCGGGTAGGAATTTAACATAGACCAACAGAATTCAACCTCGCTAAAACCTCGGTTCAAACTCTGAAAAGACAAAGCCCGGCTAAATATAGAAATTTAAGACATAACGGTACACCGACACATGACCCCGCACCTCCTTCACCTAGTGATTGAAGGGCGACAAACATCACGTGACCTACCACAAAACAGCCCCCCGGGGTCCATACACTAAACTATATAAACCACGACCGGACAAGCTTCGAGGCTCTTGTTGAACATCTATTCTTCAAGACGAAGTGCTGCCCGACAGCCATCCTAAATTCATCTTAAATTCAGAATGTAACGAAACAAGTATTCCTGCGATCGATCGATTCCCCTGCATCGCGCTTGGCCGTCGTTTGACCGAACGAAACAACAACGATAACAACTAACCGTTTGGGAAAAATCATGGTAGTAACCAGTATTCTTTTTCTCAACTGATTCCCCTGCATTGCGTCTTGGCCGTCAGTTGAGTAAACGAATGAATTAGGATACTCTGTAAAGAAAGGGTTCCCCTGCATTGCGCCTTAGCCGCCCCTAATCGCAGCGTTAGGGGACTCTATCATCAACGTGTCCCCACGCATAGCGCCGTGGCTACATGTCTTTTGAAGAGTGAAGATGCACGTGTGTCTACAGGTTAAGGGAGTGGCATCCCGACTTGCTGCACCACGCGCACTGGACTCGTAGGGTATACCTGCGTGGGTGGGACCACGTCAGGACCAGCACCAACAACCACCTGCTACGGACGGATACCTCGGCTAATCACACTGATTAAGAAACCAAATCGTAAAGCCCCTTAATGGCGCGATGAGGTAGCTTAAGCAAGTGTGACTAAGAGCCTCATTATCTGGGGTACAGGAAGAGCTAGTTGGTCATAGCTGCGAACCCGGTGTCCTGTGCGAACAGTGAGCTATAGCTAGGGACCCAAACAATAACAAAGACGAGTAAAGATAGGTAGGTAAATTCACAGACCCCACCTCACCACACGACACTCGCGATCCTACTATAAGCTTACCGCGCAAACATCAGCAGGGCGGAGCCTCAAAAGGCAGACCTCGCGAACGGGTACTGCAAAACAATAACATATCGAAATAGCATGTCACAAGCTAGACGTCCGATGATTAAAAAGGCGGACCGGTATGTCTAACGAATGTACCAAGGAACGCCCCGTATGAGGACTAAGCCCAAGCAGAAAAGACAAATAGGCCACACCTTTGTAAAGGCAAATAGAGATACGCTAGGTACTAATGGCAATCAAGACCCAGCCTACGATATCCGAAAATAATCGGAAATTATTCCACATACGTAGTCTTAGAAAATCGCGTATTGGCAAACGCGATGACCCAACATAGATAAATTGAGTGTTAAGCTCCGTAAAGGTGATATCTCATCGCTTTACGAATAATCGAGTCAGAACCCTAAAATAAACCGGAAATTATTCCACATACGTAGTCTTAGAAAATCGCGCATAAACAAACGCGATGACCCAAAATAGATAAATTGAGTGTTAAGCTCCGTATAGGCGATATCTCATCACCATACGAATTATCAAGTCATAACCCAAAATAATCGGAAATTATTCCACATACGTAGTCTTAGAAAATCGCGTATTAGCAAACGCGATGACCCAACATAGATAAATTGAGTGTTAAGCTCCGTATAGGCGATACCTCATCACCATACGAACAGTCGAGTCATAACCCAAAATACCGGAAGCAATTTCGCATACGTAATTTTAAGGAAATATCACATAACACTCAAACGCAAGCGAAAGTTAAAAAACCGTACGAACGACAAGATCATCCTACGAACTTCCTTCCATCCTCTTCACAAAACTAACCAACGATCAGTGCCTTCAGCACCACGAAGATAAGAAAACTACCCTACCCATATCAAGACCAATGATGAAAGGGTAACAAACCGCATGTCCACCACGGACTTATGCAAATCAACAAAACCAAACTGAGGTCTCACAAAAAAACAATAAAAGAGAAATAACAATAGAATCAACCACTTATAAAACCTATAAAACAATACACACCTCTCGTCCCATCCAGCCCAGAGCACGAACCGATTTCGAGCAACCAATCCTCTCCCTACGATCTAGGAAAAACCTCGCTCGAAATAAAATAAAAACTACGCGATTTCACTCAGCCTCTTAAAAGACGCGCGAAATAGGCATAAAAATAAAGTGCATAGAGTCGCGAAACGTTTCAATATATACCGGGTGTCTTATTGTAATGTATTATTAAATTTGTATCATTTTTGCAATTAATCATTCGAATAACACTCCGCGAAAATATTATTGTGTATACATATAATTTTTCTTATTTATAGATAAATAAAGCTTATTATATGAGAAATGTGTTTTTACTTAATATTACATCGCATGATGTCTGTATTTTAGAATCGCGTATTGATAAAATAATCTGTACTTGTCGAGAACTGTTCGAGATCATACGGAACGATTTGAACTCGGACTTGACAATGCAACTTAAATGTTTGGAACAACATTTTGTTACAAAGATGGAATGTTGTTTTCAAATCCATGACGAGGATCGACGATCTTTGAAGATCTTGTTGTCCAATCTTAAAAGGAGATGGAAATGATCTCAAAGAACAACAGAACGCTTTCTTCAAAACAATGAAGAGTGGCTTTGTTCTTCCACGATTATTAACGTGAGTATTGAAATTTAATACAGAAATATGTAAATTTAATTTGAATTATTAAAAAAACTTAAAGTAAGATTCAAAATTTCTCACAATAATTCCATTATGTACTCCACAGAATGTTTGGACGACTAATGAAGAACCTGCGGATTCGAATACGGCGACAACGAGTACGGCGACAACGAGTACAGCGAAATCAAAATCCACGGAATCGAAGAAGCGTTGTCGACCAAGTATGGAGTTCGAGAAAGCAAGTGATCAAAGCAAAAGAAGAAGAGCCACTGATTTACGTAACACAGTAAGCACATTGGAATTATCGTTGGCTACTCAAATGAGCCTTCGTTCTTCTGGGGCCTCTAGTGCTGCCAGCATCATCAAAGAAATCACGACAAAGTCACCAACGCGAGCTGATAAATACAAAGTAGCGTTAAAATTATCAGTAACTCCTCCTATTATTAAAATGTCTGCCGATGAGGCATTGTCCGATGTTGTTGAAGGAAAGTTATCGAAATATCAGTACATGCTTATTAGAAATTCAATGACAAAACACAACGCTTTTATATATCCCTGTTATCAAACAATTATACAAGCCAAACTTCGATGTGTTTGATTGGCTCCTGGTATCTTCGGATCCACTTATTTCGAGCATGAGAAAAATGAAACCCAAAAAAAGTAAAAATTTGTCATCGGAGACCCTAGAGCTTTTATTTTTCCCTGATGATGATAAGTCTCAAAATGTTCTAGAAATTTCCGATAAGCATGATACTAACTCTGATTTCGAACATGATAATTCTCCCGACAGTGATAGCGACTGATTTTTACAATTTTTCTTATTTACTTTATTACATAATAACTGCTACTACGACAATTTTTTAAATAAAAATCAATCAAACACAAACTGTTTTTTATTTCCAATTGTAATATTATAATCGTTATTAGCAACCTTGAATACCCTTATATACCAATTTATATGAAATTCCGAAAAATTTTAATGAATTGGTCGGCCATATTGGATCCGCCATTTTTTATTTTGAAATTATAATATGAAATTCGTAATCAGCGACCTCGAAAACCCTTATATACCAATGCACGTTTAAATTTAGAACTTCTTTCTATTTTTGGCCAACTTTTCTGAGATCTGGGAATGTCACGGTGTTGTTTCCATACACGGCAGAAGAATTTCAAATTCCAATCTCGTTGATGTTGTTAACGATGCTATGCGAGCTCGAAAATGCGAGAAACCCATCGGACGATCTCACTTTGTCAAACTCCTGCGAGCGATACAGATGCCACGCGAATTTATCGGCAATCCCGAGTTACTACACGAGTCTACACCTACATCATCCTCGACACCACGGCGGCGTCTTATTTTACCACGCGATAGCGATAGTAGCAGTAGCAACAGCAGCAACAGTAGCAGCAACAACAACAACAATGAGGATGAGACCGCACACTCAAACAGAGATTTAATGCTCACGGTTGAAAACGACATCATCGAGGAGGAGGAGGGGGATGAAGAAGAGGACGAACAATTGCAAAACATCGCACAAGTACAATATCGATCCCCCACATAGTTAGAAAAGAAAAAGAAAAAGAATCCATTTAACGGGTCATCGTTAAAATGATGAAAATTCTTGAAAAAATCTATTATGACACCGCTCATCCTGCCTCCTATTCTCGAGCAAAAAATTTGGCCCAGGTGGATCGAAGAGTAGCGCGAAAAAATGTTTTACCATGGCTCGAGACACAGGATTCATATAACATGCGTCGTCACGTGCGACGACGATTTCCTCGTCGTACGTACAACGTGAGTAATATAGACGATGTATGGGAGGCTGATTTAGCTGATCTTTGCTCGATAGCCGCGTACAACGATGGGTACGCATATCTGCTTGTTGTTATAGATGTGTTGAGCAAATATGCGTGGGTCGAGGCTTTGCGTGACAAAACGAGCGCAAACGTGACCCGCGGTCTCACACGCATACTCGCACGCACTAACATTCGTCGCCCGCAACAATTGCAAACTGATCGAGGTAAATATCGGCGCTCCGTTTCCGCAAATTCTCAAGAAAAAGAATATCGATTTTCGCGCTGCTCGTAACCCTGATATAAAAGCCTCGATTGCCGAGCGCTTAAATCGGACGATAAAAGAGCGACTGTGGCGTTACTTTACATACACGCGAAATAAGCGTTTCATCGATGTTTTACAAAATTTTTTTATATGCTTATAATCACACTAGACACAGCGGAACGCGTATTCCTCCGAGCGAGGTAACCCTCGAAAATGCCTCTGTAGCCCGAGAAAATTTAGCATGGCGTTACGAGCGTAACGCGAGAAAAATTAAAAAGCCTAAATACAGCGTCGGTGACTTGGTACGTATCAGTACAGCTAAAGCAGCATTCGTGAAGGATATGAGCGTGGTTGGAGTAACGAATTATTCAAGATTCAACGAATATCAGTGAATCGAAAACCATTCGTGTATATTTTATACGATCTGAATAACGAGACTATCGACGGTATTTTCTATGAGGCAGAATTATCGCGAGTACGAGTACCTTCCTCATCTGAGAAGACGAAAGAGAAGAAGAAGAGGACAAAGAGGAAGAACGCTCGGAATCACCGTCGATGATAAATATGAGCTCCAATGATAGCTCTTCCTTTGTCGTACAACCAAGCAACAGTAGTATGCAGTATTTTCCGAATAATACGACGACAAAATTTAAGACAAAACTACCGCGTCAGATACGTTTGCACGGAGAATGGTCTGTTTCTCTTGTGGAAATTGCTTATCCGATAACTCTTTTACATGTTCCTCCTGTAGGAAATCTCGTAACTTTTGAGGATGGTGATTATGATTTATCGGATTGAAATATTTTAACACGGAGACGCTCTGATAGAGACCAAGTTCCAGCTGGTGTGTATCGCTCTATAGACGCTCTTTTGGAGAATATAAATAAGTTACCTCATGTGGCCGGTCATTGGCGCTTTGAATCGCTCCGGAGTGGGTAGATCGCAGTGTCCTGCGTATGCGACGATCTACGATACCATGACTTTCGCGTATCGCCCGCTATCGCAAGGCTACTAGGATTCTCGGAAAAGGCCTGTAGGTCTGTAATGATAGAGCCGCATTGCGAAAACACAGGGTCGAGGCCTGTATCTCTCACCGGTGCTATACCGGGCAGCATGTTTCTATACACAGATATCTGCGAGAGCTATATTACAGGCGATGTACAAACACCCCTCTTACGAGTTGTTCCCATTGATACTGATGACTGTCAGTATGGTTCGATACAAATTAAATCGTTTTCAACGCCACGATATATACCTCTCTTGCGCAATAATTTACACACTATCGAGATCGATATAAGAGACGAATTTGGGGATTCTATACCATTCGAGCAGGGAACGTTGACTGTGACACTACATTTCAAAAGGTCCCACGATTGATTACACCACTATGGATGATATTGACAGTGTGCAGCACGGATGGGGCCGTCCCGGGTACGGCGGTATTAGCCATGTTTATATCGGAACACCTAATCAACGAGGACACGGTATCGGCAGCTTTCTCGGGGGCCTGTTTTGTCGAGTGTTACCACTTTTAAAGAAGGGCGCTAAAGCAGTTGGAAAAGAGGCATTGCGCGCTGGTGTAAACAGAGCCGGTGATATTCTCGATGGAAATATAGCTGTGAAAGATGCTATTCGCGAGAGAGCGCGAGAATCAGGCAGTAATCTCAAACGCAAAGCCTCTGAAAAAATTGACACTCTCATGTGGGGATGTTGTTATAAAAAGCGCAAAATTTCGCGAACTCCTCATTCATCGAACGAACGTAAACCACGACGTAATAAAGAGAAAAGTAATAAAGAAGAAGAAGAAGAAGAAGAAGAAGAAGAAGAAGAAGAAGAAGAAGAAGAAGAAGGAGAAGAAGAAGAATAAGAACTATAAGAAGAAGAAGACTCGTCAACGAACGGTTGCAGATATTTTTGGATAGCTGAAACAAGATGGCTTTTCTACGTGCGCACTCGTGCGAGTGTCTTAAATCGGAACTTGAATTATTTTCACTCCCACCGACGCAAACTACTATCGAAGACTCCAACTGGGTGTATTATAAGCCAATTTCTCCGCTAACAGATGATTCACTGATTGAATTTATTATTCCTGGACAGGGTGATCGATCTCGCGCATACTATGCTTAGTCTGAAAGTGAAAATAACATCTCCTACTACGGAAATTGCCGCGAGTACAGCGTCGAAAGTAAGTAAAGGCCCTGTAAACAATCTCTTGCATTCTATGTTTAATCAGGTGGATGTATACCTGAATCAAAAATTAGTTTCACCTCCAAATAACGCCTACCCTTATCGAGCGTACATAGAAACACTTTTGAATTACGGTCCAGCAGCCAAACATTCGCATCTCACGAGCGTTCTCTGGCACGATGATACCCCTGGAAAAATGAATGATATAACATCGGGAAATACGGGTCTTGTGAAGAGAAAACAATTTTTAAATGTCGGAAAAACTATAGACTTGCTCGGTCATTTGCATTGCGATATATTCAATCAGGAGCGGTTCCTATTAAGGGTGTTGAGATGCGACTACGGCTGGTGCGGTCTAGAGATTCATTTTATCTTGTGGGCGATACAAAGAATGGTCAATGTGGCTTAAAGATTCTCGAGGCATCGCTTCTCGTTCCTAGAACAAAAATAGCTTCTGGTGTGCTACTCCCGCATGTTAGAACTCTGGCTAAATCTACGGCTAAATATTCTCTTACGAGAGTCGAGGTAAAAGCCGTTTCAATACACTCTGGTGTTCATGAAGAGTGTTTGAGATTCCGTCCGATGATGGTATTTGACAGATCTGAAATATATTGAAAATAATGAGTCTTCACTCACGACAGGGTGAAATAAAACCAGACGCATAGATGGAAAAACAGAGAAAGTGGTTTATTCTACGTTCCATAATATGAACAAAATATCACAAAATTACAAATAAATATAAATTGAATTTTGACAATAAAACTTGAGCAGCACACCATGTGATAACACTTTTTAAAACCAGTTACTTTAAATATGAAGAGAAACACAAAATATACTAAATTTAGAAAAATATAAAATAATGAAAATAAATACACCAAAATTTGAGAATTAGAAACTGAATTTAATTAGGTGAGCTGAAATGAATGATATGAGCTGAGAACCAGCTCATATACAATTATATTAATTGTGTGCTGTGAGTACTGAGAGCGGTGTACGCAGTGAGATGTGTGAGTGCGTAGACAAGTTTACTGCCTGTCAGCAAATACTCAATGTGATGGTGAAATAGAATTGAAAGAGAGTGTGTGCTAGCACATGCAATTCTGACAATTACTTGGAATTCTATTATGACAGGCTGTGATGCTGTCTACGCTGCAGAGCACTAAAGTGTGAGCTTGAGGATGCACAAATGATTAGACTGAATTCACAACACTCTCCCAGCAAGTTTAATTGGGGGAAAGTGCAGTGAATTGGTAAAACACACACAATTATATTAATCGAGCATGCTAATAATTGAGTGAAAACGTGGTGCAGCCCGCGCTGCAGAGCACGCCACAGTGTGAGACCTTTATGAGGATGTACCGATGTGTAGTTCACTCCTCACCGTCATTGAATTATGTTAAATTGTAACGGTGTACTCTTACCTGAGTTTTGAGTCCTGTTGAGAGTGATGAGAATGTCCTGAGCGAAAGGCCAACGAGAAAAGTCCAAGATAGTGGTGCGCTGTTCCTCGATGTCGTCGCAAAAGTGACTGAATTTTCAATATGGCTGCGGAATATGAAATTAACGTTGAGCGCTGAAGTCAGTTGAGCGAGATAGCCGGTGAGCGAAACCGAAGTCAAGCGAGAGAGACATCCTCTCGCTCAACGCGGCGTGCCAACGAGGCACATCCTCGGCTTAGCGAAGCCCTGCCTCGGCTATCTTCGGCTCAACCGAACGACGTGTGCTTGAGCACAGCAACAGGTCGACGCACGGCGAATATCGATCGCCGTGCGCCAGCTGATTATCCAACATTTCCGCCCGCCATCAGCAACGGGGTTGATGATTAGTTATGGTTTTGTCAGTCGGAAGAAACAGGCAGCACAGCCAGTTTTGAGATTGGCCTGGTGAGCGTGGTCGTAGCAGTTCGAAGTGTCACCACCCTGGTGAGCCCGTCTTTGCCCGGATGCAACGCCGTGACTCGTGCAAGTGGCCACTTGCACGGTGGAAAGCGCTCATCCGTGAGCAGAACCAAAGAACCAACCTTTATGTTATTATTAGGGTGATGCCACTTTGATATGGACTGCTGCCGCTGTAGATAGTGAGCGGACCATTGTCGCCAAAATTGTTGTACCTTTTGCTGCAACAATTGCCACCTTGAGAGCCGTGAGAGTGATAAATTCTCGAGCGTTGGCTCTGGGACCGTGGTAAGAGCTTCACCGATGAGAAAGTGTCCAGGCGTGAGTGCTGATGAGTCATCAGGATCATCGCTGAGTGGTTCCAGAGGTCTTGAGTTGAGTATGGCCTCGATCTGGGCCAGCGAGTTCTTCGAACGTGAGTGCTGTATCACCCACCGTTTGCCGCAGATGGAATTTAACAGATTTCACAGCTGCTTCCCATTTTCCACCCATGTGTGGTGCCGCAGGTGGATTGAACCTACACGCAATTTGCTGATTTGCGAGAAAAGAAGCAATGATTTCATGTTCTTGAGAGGCCTTCCTGAACACCTGACGTATTGATTTATGAGCACCAATGAAATTTGTGCCACAGTCAGAATATAGCGTGTGAGGAATGCCACGCCGAGCTGAGAAACGCCTGAACACTGAGAGGAAGCCATCAGCTGAGTAGTCACTAACGACTTCAAGATGCAAAGCTGAAGTGGTGAGGCACACAAAAACACAGATCCAGTCTTTGTGTGTTTTACTTCCTCGCCCCTTCCAAGTTTTGAGTGTGAGAGGGCCGGCGTAATCAACTCCTGTGTGAGCGAATGCGCGTGTTGGAGTGACTCGTGCTAGAGGAAGCTGACCCATCAATTGTTGAGCCCGAACTCCCCTTTGCCGAGCACACACGACGCAATGTAAAATGTGAGATTTTACAGGAGCTCTTCCGCCGACGATCCAATGTGTTAGCCTTATTTGGGCTAATGTGAGCTGAGTGCCTCCGTGCAGTGTTCGCACGTGAGCCTGATCAATGATGAGAGTTGAGAATCGAGAGTGACGAGGTAGAATGGCAGGATGTCTTCCTTCATATGTGAGTGCTGATTGAGCAAGGCGACCTCCTACTCTGAGTACACCCTCTTGGTCAATGGATGCTGTTAGTCGACTGAAGGGGTGAGAGGAAGGAAGAGAAGAGCCTGACTGCAGTACTTGTAACTCGTGTTTGAAAAACACGGCTTGTGTAGCTCGTGTCCAAAAAACATTTGCTGAAGCTATCTCTTCTGCTGTGAGAGGAGCGTTTCCTGCCGTTGCTAACCTCTTCCTCATTCTGGCCACTACTCTGACGCAAAACGAGGTGAGACGACACAACTTTGTGAGTGAGGAATAGCGATAAATGAGTTCCCAATGGTACTCTGGCGTCACAGTCGCCGCGAGCAGAGCTAACCCCGGCCGGGCTTCCATATTGTACAAATCCTCAGAATCAGTTGAGGCTTTCGGCCAAAATTCAATCGGTTTCACCATCCACGGTGGACCCGACCACCACAGCTGATGAGAGGCCAGTTGAGCTGTTGAGATACCTCGTGATGCACAATCTGCAGGATTACTTGTGCCTGCGACATGACGCCAATGAGCAGTAGGTGTGAGTCCTTGTATCTGTGATACTCGGTTTCGGACATAGTCTTTCCACCGAGCAGGATGTGCTTTGATCCAGGTGAGAGTTACCGATGAGTCCGTCCACAAGTGAGTAGATGAGACCTTGACCTTGAGCGTGGCTTGAACGTATGCAACCAATTTTGCGAGTAACAGTGCCGCTGTTAGTTCAAGCCGTGGTATGGTGAGCTTCTTGAGTGGTGCCACGCGTGTTTTTGAGCAGATAAGTGAAGCCACCTTTCCTGTGGACATTGAGTCGACAGTGATGTAGATCACTGCTGCCATGGCCAATTGAGATGCATCAGAGAAGCCATGCAATTCCACTGTTGAGTTGCTCCATGTATTGAACCAACGAGGAATTGAGAGCCTGGCCAGGCTTTTGAGATCTTCTCTGATTGCAGTCCATCGTGCTGAGACCTGAGATGGCAGTGGTTCATCCCAGCTGAGTTTGTGAAGCCAAAGCTCTTGCAAGAGTATTTTGGCTCTAATCACAACCGGTGAGACGAAACCGAGTGGATCAAAGAGTTGAGCTACCTCGGAAAGAACGAGGCGTTTTGTGAAATTATTTTGAGCTGAGTTGAACCGGGATGCGAATGTGAACATGTCTTCACTAGGAAGCCAAGTAAGCCCAAGAATTTTGGCTTCGCAGTCGTCCATTGAGATAGCTGAGCTTGACGATGATGGTGAAATATTAGCAAGGACCGTGCGGTCCGACGAGTGCCACTTGGCGAGCGGAAAACCGCCCGCCATCCACAAGTCCTTGAGCTGTTGAGCAATTTCAATAAGTTCATGAGTTGAATCCGCCCCTCCAAAGATGTCATCTACGTACCTGCCAAACATGATGGCTGGCACAGCGAGAGGAAACCGATGACCTTCATCTTTGGTGAGCTGCATGAGAGTTCTAACTGCCAAAAATGGCGCAGCCTTTGTACCGTATGTCACTGTTGTTAATTGATACGGCACAGGGTTATCTTGAGCATCAATCCACAAAATCCGCTGAAGATTCCAATCATCAGGATGAACTTTGATTTGACGATACATCTTGGTAACGTCTGTAGCAAAGATGTGTCTGTGGTGACGGATCCAGATGAGAACGTCCGAAATATTGAGCAACAAATTAGGTCCGGTGTGCATGATGTCATTGAGAGACTTTCCAGAAGATGTTGAGCTAGAACCGTTGAATACCACCCTTAACTTGGTGGAAACACTGTCTGGTCTCAATACACCGTGGTGAGGCAGATAGTAATGAATTTCATTTGTAGATGATTTCGAAGCTTTCACCATGTGACCAAGTTGTTCATATTCGACCATGAAATTTGAGTAGAGCTGACCGTATTCAGCATTTTTTGAGATTTTTCGAATGGTGTGCAACAAACACTGATGTGCTCTACAGTATGAAGTTCCCAGATTCGCAGATGTAAGAGGAAGCCGAACAATGTATCGGCCTGTGGAATCACGCTGATGTGTGTCGCGAAAATGATCCTCGCATGCCTGCTCCTCTGGTGTGAGTTGACCGACCGTGTCCTTTGGTGGCTCTTCTTGAACCCAGAATTTTGTGAGCACGTTCTGTAATTCCTGATCATCAAGTTGCACAGCAGCATGATAAACAGTGAGTGCATCAGATAGACATGAGTTAATAGGTCCAATAATGAGCCAACCAAATATTGATAATTGTGCAATTGGCGAAGATGAAGAGCCTTTGATAATGTTAGGTTTAATCACCTGACCATAAATATCTGCTCCAACTACAATATCGATCGGTCGTGGTGTGAGAAAGTCCGGATCCGCCAGCTTCAGCTTCACTATGTGAGGCCACGTGCGAGCTGGTGACTCAAAAGATGGCAAATGAGTTGTAACCGTGTCGAGAATGTGAGCCAAGACCGTGACTTTCTCTTTTGTGTGCATGGAGCACATTGTGAGTTGTACCGAACCACGTGTGCGGGTTGAGTGACTACCACCGATCCCTGTGATCGAAATTGATGAGTGCTTACGTGTTATATTGAGTTTACGGACGAGCTCTTCCGTAATAAACGTTAATTCTGATCCAGGATCGATGAGAAGTCTTGCCTGATGAGTTGATGCCAATGTATGGACGTGTATGAGTGCAGTTGCTAATAATGTTGAGCATTTCCTTGTGAGCTGTACCGATGAGTGGACGACTGCGTCAACACCCTATTGTGTTGACGTTGAGGGCTGCGCAGGCTGAGTGCTGGAAGAGGTTGCAGGGGGCGCTGCCGGATGCAGCATGGTGTGGTGCCGCCCTGAACATTCCTTACAACTGCGTGTGGAACGGCATGCATTAGCATTGTGCCGTCCCAAGCAGTTGTAGCACAACCGCGACTTCTCCGCCATCTTGCGCCGCGCCGCCACGGACAGCTGACGGAACTCCGGGCACATCACAATGAAGTGCCCAGAATTTCGGCAGCAGTCGCATGGATACGCGGACGCGTTGGTATTTGATGGCGGAGCGCCGCGGGCCGTGCTACCTGCGTGATGCGCCGATGCACGTTGAGTCCCGGCCCTTGCGGGAGGAGGGCACGCGGAAGACGTCCGACCGGAGCTAATCGGTTTTGGAGTGGCCTTCGCCATCTCCAGAGCCCGAATCTTCGTCTCCGCGAACTCCTCAATCTTCGCAAAGGTCGGGAACTCTGATGAGCGTCCTAACGCCGTCTCCAAGGCCTCGCGTGTGGTCTGGTCAAACTGCTGACCAAGCAGTCGTACCATCATGCAATCGAAAATTTCCTCCTTCGTTGCCACCGAAGTGAGGACTTTGTAGGCCTCGGAGACGGTCGTTACGGTGGCTGCGAGCGAACGCTCAGCAGGCTTGAGAGCGAAGAGTGCGTCCAACCTCTCCTGCACCAGTAGCCGGTTGTTCTCAAAGCGGGACACCAGTGTGTCCCACGCCAAAGTAAAAGATTCGTCGGTGAGGGCGAATCCGTCGATGAGTGCGGCCGCCGAGCCCGTGACGCAGGTGCGTAGGTACACCAGCCGCTCGACGTCGGCTAACCTAGAGTTCCGGATGACCAACGACGCGAACAAGTCCCGAAACGCCGGCCACCCAGAATAGTCGCCCTTAAAGGTCGGCAGCTTGATGTCCGGCAGCTTCGTCCGTGACACCGGCGCCGTGACCACTGGTGCAGCAGGCCGGAACTGACCGAGTCTCTCCCTGATCCTCCCCGCAGCCATCTTGCTGTGGAGGGTGAGCTTGGCCTCGAGGGTTTGCGTATCACTCTGAAAATATTCGTGCTCCTGGTGGGCGAGCGGCCACGAAGCCTCAAGAAGCAAATGCTCCCTCCTGAATTCTCCATGGAGCTCGTCCACCTGCTCAAGCATCGCCTCGAGGAGGGCCAGGGAGAGAGTTTCCTCCTGGTCCTCAATGGTGGTCATGATAAATCGCAGCGCCTCCACCCGTCGCTGCTGAGATTGGACCTTCATCACCAGATCGCCTGATAGGCGAGCCGGTGATCGGGTCCTCTCCGCAGCCGCGACGGGATCCGGAGCCGACAATGTCTTCTTGTCCTGAAGGTCACCAGGCGCCACCCTGCTGCCTGTAGGACTACCCTCGGACATTGTGAGCCCCCTTGAGCCGAACAAGTAAAAGAAACGAAGTGCTCCGCAGAGGTTCTACTTTACCAAATTGAAGCGCTGTGATGCTGGCCGATGAGAAAATGTGACGTCTGCGTTGCTGGTTTGCAGAGTCCAAGTCGAGATGAGCGTAAGAGTTGATGTGTGCGGAAGGTAGAAACCCTGGTTCTACCCTGTGCGAGAGTCGAAGATCCGGCTCGAAGGACCAAAATGTTTGAGATTCCGTCCGATGATGGTATTTGACAGATCTGAAATATATTGAAAATAATGAGTCTTCACTCACGACAGGGTGAAATAAAACCAGACGCATAGATGGAAAAACAGAGAAAGTGGTTTATTCTACGTTCCATAATATGAACAAAATATCACAAAATTACAAATAAATATAAATTGAATTTTGACAATAAAACTTGAGCAGCACACCATGTGATAACACTTTTTAAAACCAGTTACTTTAAATATGAAGAGAAACACAAAATATACTAAATTTAGAAAAATATAAAATAATGAAAATAAATACACCAAAATTTGAGAATTAGAAACTGAATTTAATTAGGTGAGCTGAAATGAATGATATGAGCTGAGAACCAGCTCATATACAATTATATTAATTGTGTGCTGTGAGTACTGAGAGCGGTGTACGCAGTGAGATGTGTGAGTGCGTAGACAAGTTTACTGCCTGTCAGCAAATACTCAATGTGATGGTGAAATAGAATTGAAAGAGAGTGTGTGCTAGCACATGCAATTCTGACAATTACTTGGAATTCTATTATGACAGGCTGTGATGCTGTCTACGCTGCAGAGCACTAAAGTGTGAGCTTGAGGATGCACAAATGATTAGACTGAATTCACAACACTCTCCCAGCAAGTTTAATTGGGGGAAAGTGCAGTGAATTGGTAAAACACACACAATTATATTAATCGAGCATGCTAATAATTGAGTGAAAACGTGGTGCAGCCCGCGCTGCAGAGCACGCCACAGTGTGAGACCTTTATGAGGATGTACCGATGTGTAGTTCACTCCTCACCGTCATTGAATTATGTTAAATTGTAACGGTGTACTCTTACCTGAGTTTTGAGTCCTGTTGAGAGTGATGAGAATGTCCTGAGCGAAAGGCCAACGAGAAAAGTCCAAGATAGTGGTGCGCTGTTCCTCGATGTCGTCGCAAAAGTGACTGAATTTTCAATATGGCTGCGGAATATGAAATTAACGTTGAGCGCTGAAGTCAGTTGAGCGAGATAGCCGGTGAGCGGAACCGAAGTCAAGCGAGAGAGACATCCTCTCGCTCGACGCGGCGTGCCTACGAGGCACATCCTCGGCTTAGCGAAGCCCTGCCTCGGCTATCTTCGGCTCAACCGAACGACGTGTGCTTGAGCACAGCAACAGGTCGACGCACGGCGAATATCGATCGCCGTGCGCCAGCTGATTATGCAACAAAGAGACTATCGATAATATCGTGCTAGGTCAATTGCTGAAGCGTATAATTATCGGTTTTGTCGATAACAAAGCGTTTAACGGCGACTTCAGTGTGAATCCATTCAATTTCCAAAATTACAAGATAAATTATCTTCCGTTGTATGTAGATGGTGCTCAAATACCTTCGAAACTATTACAACCTGATTTCACGAAAAATCATCTATATGTGGATGCTTTTCAAACGTTGTTTTCGGGAACTGGAATACATTTCTTGAACGACGGTAATAAATTGTGTAGTCTACGCGGAATATGATAATGTCCTTGAAACCGATGCCTCTCGGCAAGTAATGGTGGATTTTACCAGATAAGCGAAAAATGTGCTGATGTCGGAATAAAATTATTTCGTGTTAAGAGACGCAGAAGCGTCTCTGTGAGTAACTAATCATTCGAACTCGAGCATCTGTACGGATTAGACGTGAAAATGGATATCGTCGTGGATATACATGGAATGCGTGCTAAAGACTCGGAATTTATTCCGAAAGAAATTACCGTGGTAGCAGTGGTTAGACCGTACTCTGCTCATTGGATCGTCGCACCGCCGTGTCACTTCGCCGAATTAACACAGCATTCGAGAAGCCAGAATAATTTTCTCTCGAAATTTTTTCCCGGTCTTGAATGGTACGAGGGCGATGTGAGCTGTAAACAAGTACCATACGCTAACTTGCGTGAAATTTCGCGAAAATCAAGACGTATCTATACACGCGGTCATGATCTATTGTTAATAATATTTAATTAATTAAATATTATTAACAAAAATTTAGTTAAATAATTTTAATGTACAAATTTAAAGTAATTTAATAAACTAATAAATTTGTATGGTTTAAAGATAATATTTTTTTTAATAATAGAAATTTTAATTAATTAAATATTATTAACAAAAATTTAGTTAAATAATTTTAATGTACAAATTTAAAGTAATTTAATAAACTAATAAATTTGTATGGTTTAAAGATAATAATTTTTTTAATAATAGAAATTTTAATTAATTAAATATTATTAACAAAAATTTAGTTAAATAATTTTAATGTACAAATTTAAAGTAATTTAATAAACTAATAAATTTGTATGGTTTAAAGATAATAATTTTTTTAATAATAGAAATTTTAATTAATTAAATATTATTAACAAAAATTTAGTTAAATAATTTTAATGTACAAATTTAAAGTAATTTAATAAACTAATAAATTTGTATGGTTTAAAGATAATATTTTTTTTAATAATAGAAATTTTAATTAATTAAATATTATTAACAAAAATTTAGTTAAATAATTTTAATGTACAAATTTAAAGTAATTTAATAAACTAATAAATTTGTATGGTTTAAAGATAATATTTTTTTTAATAATAGAAATTTTAATTAATTAAATATTATTAACAAAAATTTAGTTAAATAATTTTAATGTACAAATTTAAAGTAATTTAATAAACTAATAAATTTGTATGGTTTAAAGATAATATTTTTTTTAATAATAGAAATTTTAATTAATTAAATATTATTAACAAAAATTTAGTTAAATAATTTTAATGTACAAATTTAAAGTAATTTAATAAACTAATAAATTTGTATGGTTTAAAGATAATAATTTTTTTAATAATAGAAATTTTAATTAATTAAATATTATTAACAAAAATTTAGTTAAATAATTTTAATGTACAAATTTAAAGTAATTTAATAAACTAATAAATTTGTATGGTTTAAAGATAATATTTTTTTTAATAATAGAAATTTTAATTAATTAAATATTATTAACAAAAATTTAGTTAAATAATTTTAATGTACAAATTTAAAGTAATTTAATAAACTAATAAATTTGTATGGTTTAAAGATAATAATTTTTTTAATAATAGAAATTTTAATTAATTAAATATTATTAATAAAAATTTAGTTAAATAATTTTAATGGGTAAATTTAAATCAATGAAAAATTACTTTATAAAATATTATTTAATAATTTATAATTATTATTTATAAATTTATAATTAATTATTTAAAAATTAAAAAATTTAATTTAAGTTTAAAAATTAATTATAAATTTATATATATATATATATATATATTTGTATAAATTTAATTTAAATAATTAATAATAATTTTAATATAAAATATTAATGATTAAAGAAATTTATAATTAGAATATTTTTTATTATAATAATTAAAATTGTGCCAGCAATTGCGGTTAAACAATTGTTATAAATTAATTAAGTAAATTATAATTAATTAATTAATTAATTAATTATAATAAATAATTTTTAGTGAAATATGATTATTTTAAAAGATTAATAATTTTTGAATTTAAAATTGAGAAGATTTTTAATAAACTAGGATTAGATACCCTATTATTATTATATAAATTTATTTAATTTATTTAGGTATTAATTGTTTGATCACTAAACTTAAAGAATTTGGCAGTATTTTAATCTATTTAGAGGAATTTATTTTTAATTGATAATCCACGATAAGATAAATTTAAATTTTAAGTTTATATATTTCCGTAAAAAAAATTTTTTTTAATTATTTTTTTAAATTTATAATATTATATATATATATAAATATTTCAGGTCAAAATGTAGCTTTATTTAAAATAAAATGAATTATAATAATTTATTAATTGATGTAATCAATAATTAATATTTTTTATTAATAAGATTTAAATGTAAATTTAATTGATTAATTAGATTGATTAAAGGTTTAGAATATGTACATATTGCCCGTCATTTTCATATAAAATGAAACAAGTCGTAACAAAGTAAAGGTATTGGAAATTGTTTTTAGATATTTTAAATTTTAGTTTAAAAAAAAATATATTATTTACATTAATAAGTTATAATTTTATAAATTTAATATAAATAATTTAAATATATATATATGAGTGTATTTTGTTTTAAGAAAAAAAAAGTTTAATT
Source organism: Cylloceria caligata (assembly GCA_963942595.1). NCBI lineage: Eukaryota > Metazoa > Arthropoda > Insecta > Hymenoptera > Ichneumonidae > Cylloceria > Cylloceria caligata. The sequence goes on from OZ012709.1 coordinate 10,884,723, forward strand.
ATATATAAAAAAAATAATTTTAAGAGTTAAATAATAATAATTTTAGTATAATAAAGAAAAAAAAATTATATTTTTAGTAGAGTAATTGAAATTAAAATTAAATTAAAATTTATATAATTAAAATAAAAATTAGTTTTTTATACCTTTTGTATCAGGGTTGATTAAAAATTTAAATTTTATATAAATTAATTCTCGAATTAATAAGATTTATTTAATTAATTTAATTAATGTAAAATAATTATTAATAATAATTAAATAGGAAAGAAATTTTATTCATTTATTAAGATATCTAGTTGTTTAATAAATGAATTAAATTCATTTTTTATAAGAAATTTATTTAAGTTTTTATTATAGATTTTTATAATTATAAAAAAATTTAGGGATTAACTATAATTTTATATTAAAATACATATATATATATATAAATATATAAATGAAATTTTTTTTTATTAGTAAAAATGTGATAATTTATAAATTTTATTAAAAATTAACTGATTTAGTTTAATTTCTTATTAAATTAGGTTTTTAAATGTAAAAAAAATTGAGATAATGATTAAATTAGTATATTATAAATATAATTTTAATATAAAATTAAAATAAATTAAATTTAAGGAATTAGGCAATTTTTATTTAAATTGATAATAAAGTTCACCTGTTTATCAAAAACATGGCTTTAAGATTATAATTTTAAGTCGGGTCTGCTCAATGATTATTTAATTTAATAGCTGCAGTATATTGACTGTACAAAGGTAGCATAATAAATAGTTTTTTAATTAAAAGCTAGAATGAAAGATTTAATGAAATTTTAACTGTCTCAGATTTATTAATAAAACTTTTTTTATTAATTAAAAAATTAATATGAATTTAAAAGACGAGAAGACCCTATAGATTTTAATTAATATAATTTTATTAGATAATTTATTTTAATTATTATAAATAAATATTAATTTAATTGGGGAGATTTTTAAATTAATTTAACTTTAATTTAATTTAAACATTAATTTATGGTTATTTGATCTTGAATTTTAGGTTATAAGAATAAAATACCTTAGGGATAACAGCGTAATATTATTGGAAAGGTCATATTTATAGTAATGATTGCGACCTCGATGTTGAATTAAGATAAAATTTAAATGGAGAAGTTTAAAATTTTTGGTCTGTTCGACCATTAAAATCTTACATGATTTGAGTTCAGACCGGCGTGAGCCAGGTTGGTTTTTATCTTTAAAATAAGTTAATTATTTTGTACGAAAGGACTAATAATTATAAATAATTTATTTATTAGAATAATTTAAATGTAATTATCTTGGCAGATTAGTGCGATAAATTTAGAATTTATATATGTAATATATTATATTATGGATAATTATAAAACAAATTATTTTTTGTTGTTTATTATTATTAATAATAATAATTTTAGTAAGAATTATTTTATTATTATGTGTAGCTTTTTTAACATTAATAGAGCGTAAAGTATTAGGATTTATTCAAATTCGTAAAGGTCCTAATAAATTGGGTATAATTGGGATTTTTCAACCTTTTAGAGATGCTATTAAATTGTTATCTAAAGAGGATTATATTATATTAAAATTAAATTATTTATATTATTATTTAACTCCTGTTTTTAGATTAATATTAATTTTAATAATATGATTAATTTATCCATATTTTACAAATATATTAATAATAAATTTGGGTATGATTTATTTAATATGTTGTTTGGGTATAAATAGATATATAATATTAATTTCAGGTTGATCTTCTAATTCAGTTTATTCTATATTAGGGTCTATACGGTCTTTAGCTCAATCTATTTCTTATGAAGTAAGGTTAGTTATTATTTTAATTAGGTCAATTTTATTAATTGATAGATTTATAATTAATAAATTGATTAATTTTCAATTAAATAGATGAATATTAGTTTATATATGACCTATTAGGTTAATATTTTTATTTAGAATAATAGCTGAACTTAATCGAACTCCTTTTGATTTTTCTGAAGGGGAATCAGAGTTGGTTTCAGGGTTTAATGTTGAATATAGGGGGGGAGGATTTGTTTTAATTTTTTTATCTGAGTATGCAAGTATTATGTTTATAAGATTAATATTTTCTTTATTATATATAGGGGGTGATTATATGAGAGTTTTATTTTATATAAAAATTTTAGGGTTAGTATTTTTAATTGTTTGAGTACGGGGGTCTTTACCCCGATTTCGATATGATTTATTAATATATATATGTTGATTAATAATTTTACCTTTTTCTTTAAATTATTTATTTTATATAATAATATTTAAATGGTTGGTTTAATAAGTAAAGATAATAGAATATTATTTCTATTTTATGTTTTCAAGACATATACTTATTCAAGTTCATTATCTAAAAGTTAATTTTATCTCAAATTTTTATTAAAAGAGGATTTATAAAATAATAAATAAAATAATTGATTGATATAATTTGGCTAGTTTCAATAAATGGAGATTCAACGGGGCATCTACCTAATCATGTTAAAATAATAAAAATATTAAAAAATATTCAGAATAAGATTTGATTAATTGGATAAAATTTTAAACCCTGGGTTTTATTAAAAGAAAAAAAAGGCATAATTATTAAAATCAAAATTGATATTAATAAGGCTAAAACTCCTCCTAATTTATTTGGAATTGAGCGGAGAATAGTATAAGCAAATAAAAAATATCATTCTGGTTGGATATGAATGGGGGTATTTATTGGGGAGGCTAAAATAAAATTTTCTGGGTCTCTTAATAAGAAGGGAGTTAGGAATATTATTATCATTAGTATAAATATTATTAATAAAAATCCTAAAATATCTTTTAGTGAAAAATATGAGTGGAATATAATTATATATATATTTCTATTGGTTCCTAGAGGATTGTTAGAACCTGTTTTATGAATAAATAGGAGATGAATTATTACTAATGCAATAATTAAAAATGGTAAAATGAAATGTAGAGTAAAAAATCGATTTAATGTTGGGTTATTAATTGAAAAGCCTCCTCAAATTCATTCAGTTATTTGAGTTCCAATATAAGGAATTGTTGAGATTAGGTTTGTAATTACTGTGGCTCCTCAAAATGATATTTGTCCTCAGGGTAATACGTATCCTATAAATGCTGTCGCTATAGTTATCATAAAGATGATTGTTCCAATTATTCAAGGTTCAATAAGATTGTATGAATTATAATAAATTCCTCGTCTAATGTGAATAAATAAACAGATAAAAAAGAAAGAGGCTCCGTTTATATGCATTAATCGTATTAATCAACCTAAGTTTACATTTTGAATAATATGAATTAATCTATTAAATGCTATAGAAGAATTGGCACAATAATGTATAGAAATTATAATTCCAGATAGGATTTGAAATATTAGACATAATCCAAGTAAAGAGCCAAAATTTCATCAAATTGAAATATTAATTGGAGTTGGTAATGTAATTAAAGAATTATTTATAATTTTAAGGATTTGATTAGTTTTTATTAAAGATTTAAACATTTTATAAAAAAAGTTGACGGATGGGAGATTTTAATTTATAGCAAATATTTATAATACAAGCTATTGAATAAAATAGGTAATTTATGATAAATAAAGAGTTTATGAAATAATAATTAAAATATAATTTAGAAAAGTTTAATGAATAGTTTGTATGGAAATTATTTTCTCATAAATAAGAGTTAAAAAATATCATATTTATTATAATTATTATAATTAGAATTAAAGGAATTATTTTAATAATGATTATAATTAAAAGTTTAAAATTTAATGAAAACAATTTATTATTAGATAGTCTAGTAATATATAAGAAAATAATTATTAAACCCCCAATTATAATTAAAAATAAAAGGTATGGTCCTCAGTTATTTGAAGATAAATTTAATTTTAAAGAAATTAGTAGGGTTAAAAAAATTAATAATAAAGTTAAAGTAATTGGATGAAATTTATTATTTTTTGATGGAATTGATAAAATTATAATTATTATTATATTAAAAAAAATTGGTGTATAGTTAAAAAAAAATATTAATGATTTAGTCATTATTAGTTTTAATATTAGGTTAGCTTTAAAATTTATTTAATTTTAATTTACAAAATTAATGTTTTTTTTAAACTATAAAGCTTAGGGTGGTATTATTTTCAAAAAATAGTTTAAAAAAAACATTAATTTTGGAGATTAATATTATAGGTTATTATTTTTTTGAAGTTAATTGTTAGCTTATGAATAATTTTGATTATTATTTTTCATTTTATATATTTATTATTTCTTGTTTTATATTTTCTTTTTATTTTAAATATTTATTATTAATAATTATTAGGCTTGAATTTTTAATAATTTTTGTATTATATAATATATTTTTAATTATAATATTATTAGAAATAGATTTATTTATAGTTATTATATTTATAACATTAGGGGTATGTGAGGGGGCTTTAGCTTTATCTTTAATTGTTTTAATAGTTCGATTTTATGGTAATGATTATATTAATTCTTTAAGATTATTAGGTTGATAATTAATTTTATAATTGTGTTTATATTTGTATATATATATAAATTTAATAAATTTATTATTCAAATATTATATCAAAATTTAGTTATTTTAATATTTTTATTTATAATTATTAAATTTCCTTTAAATAATTTAAATAATTGAGTTATAATTTATTATATTTTTAGAATAGATTTTTATTCATTAGGAATAAATTTATTGAGTCTTTGAATTTTTATGTTAATATTATTAGTAAGAGGGGATAGTTTTTTAAAAATTAGTGGGAGGGTTTATAGATTAATAATAAGTTTTTTATTATTTATATTAATTTCATGTTTTTCAAGAATAAATTTAATTATTTTTTACATTTTTTTTGAGTCAAGGTTAATTCCAATTTTTATATTAATTGTAGGTTGGGGGGGGCAAATTGATCGGGTTCAAGCTGGGATTTTTATAATAATATATACTTTAGTTGGTTCAATGCCAATATTTGTAATTATTATTTATCTTTATGTATTAAATAATTCATTGATATTTAATGTTATAATTATTATTCATTATAGATTTTGAGTTTATTTTTTTTTAATTTTTGCTTTATTAGTTAAAATACCTATATATTTTATTCATTTATGACTTCCTAAGGCTCATGTTGAGGCTCCTATTATAGGATCTATAATTTTAGCTGGTGTAATATTAAAGTTAGGGAGGTATGGGTTATTACGAATTATATTAATAATAGTTGAATTAAGGATTAAATTTAATAAATTTTTTATAATAATTAGATTATTAGGGGGATTAGTAGCTAGATTGGTTAGGTTAAATCAGGTTGATATAAAAATATTAGTTGCCTATTCATCAATTGTACATATGGGTTTATTAATATCGGGGATAATAACTTTATTTAATTGAGGGGTTTTTGGGGGTTTATTGATAATAATTGCTCATGGAGTATGCTCATCTGGAATATTTTGTTTAGTAAATATTAGGTATAATCGGACTAAATCTCGAAGTTTGTTTATTAATAAAGGTTTAATTAATTATTTTCCTTCATTAAGGTTAATATGATTTTTAATATGTTCTTCAAATATATCTTTTCCTCCTTCTTGAAATTTATTTAGGGAAATTATATTATTTAATTCTTTAATTATATGAAGAAAGTTAATAATTTTAATTTTGATAGTATTAGTTTTTTTTAGAACTTGTTATACAGTGTATTTATATTCTTATAGGCAGCATGGAAAAATTAGATTAATTAGTCATTCATTTATAGGAATTAAAGTTTTAGAGTTTATATTAATATTATTACATTGATTACCTTTAAATTTATTATTTTTAATAATGTTTATTTATATATAAAGTTTAAATAGTTTATTAAAATATTAATTTGTGGGATTAAAGATATGTATTTATATATTTTAAATAATGATTTTTTTTTTATTTATTTATTTTATATTTTTATTAATAAGAGTAATTTTATTTATATATATATATATTAAAATTAATAAATTAGAAATTTTTTATGAGTTTGAGTTAGTAAAAATTTCTTCAGTAAAGTTAGAATTATTTTTTTTTTTAGATTGAATAACTTTATTATTTATTAGAGTTATTTTATTAATTTCTATGATAATTATTTTATATAGAATTGAGTATATAATAAATGATTTTAATATTAATCGATTTATATTATTAGTAATATTATTTGTGGTATCTATGATATTAATAATTTTAAGGCCTAGAATAATTAGAATTTTAGTTGGATGAGATGGGTTAGGTTTAGTGTCTTACTGTTTAGTAATTTATTATCAAAATGAAGTAAGGTATAATTCTGGTATAGTAACTGTATTAATTAATCGTATTGGGGATATTATAATTTTAATATTAATTGGAATATTAATTTCTTTGGGGTCAATAAATTTTATATTTTATGAATTTTTGGATAATTTAATTTTATTAATAGTAATTTTAGCTTCAATTACTAAAAGTGCTCAAATTCCTTTTTCTTCTTGACTTCCTTTAGCTATAGCGGCTCCTACCCCTGTTTCATCATTAGTTCATTCATCTACATTAGTTACAGCAGGGGTGTATTTGTTAATTCGATTTAATAATTTAATAAGAGAAAGATATTTAATGAAGTTATTAATGATTTTGTCTATTTTAACTATGTTTTTAGCGGGAGTTGGGGCTAATTATGAAGTTGATTTTAAAAAGATTATTGCTTTGTCTACATTGAGACAATTGGGAGTGATGATTTTTTGTTTATCTTTAGGGGTCCCAGAAGTTTCTTTTTTTCATTTATTGACTCATGCTATATTTAAGTCTATATTGTTTATATGTAGAGGTGTTATTATTCATAATATAATAAGGTATCAGGATATTCGTTTAATTAGGATAATTTTATATAATATGCCTATAGTTAGACTATTTTTTAATTGTGCAATTTTATCATTATGTGGTATTCCTTTTATATCAGGATTTTTTTCTAAAGATTTAATTTTAGAGTTATATTTAATAGGAATAATAAATAAGTTTTTTATAATTATGTTATTTATTTCAATAGGACTAACAATTATGTATTCTATACGAATTGTATATTATTCTTTTATTAAATTTCCTCAAATAATAGTTTTTATTGATTTTAATAGATTTAATAGAATAATATTAATATCTATATTTTGGTTATTTTTATTTTCTATTATTATTGGTTTATGTTTTAGTTGATTAATATTTTCAATAAAAAATTATATTTATATAGAATTAGGAATAAAATTAATAGTATACATATATTTAGTATTAGGGGGGATGATAGGAATAATTGTTCCTAAATTATTTTTAATAAAAAATTTTTTAATTAATTTAAGTTTATATATAAAATTTTTTTCCATATTATGATTTATACCATTATTATTTGGAGTTAATATTTATAAAATTATAAAATTTAATCAATTAGTGATTTATTATGGGGAGTTGGGATGAAATGAGTATTTTATAAGGTCTAATTTGGTATTTTTTGTTAAATTGCATATAAATTATGATTTATTATTTCGTAATTTTTTATATTTATTAATTTTTTTTTGTTATTTAATATTATTGTTAATAATTATATATTTAAATAGCTTAATTTAAAGTTTAATATTGAAAATATTAAGATGATTTTTTTTAGTCTTTAAGTAAATTTTTAATTTATAAATAAATTATTTATTAATTTTATAATGAAAATATAATGTTTTAGTTTAAACTATATAAATTAAAAATAAAAATGGATTTTAACCATAAAATATAGAAGTTAGAAATTTCTTATTGTTTATACTTATTTTATTTAATTGGATTTTGTTAATCAATAAAATTATTAACAATAATTTACCTCTTTTTTGGTTTCAATTAAATTTAAGGGTTAATTAACCATATTTCAAGTCGAAATTGAACTCATATATTATGATTCTTAAATGAATTAAGATATATTGATTTAATCAATAAAATTTAATTGCAAATTAAAAAAAATATCCTATTATTTTAGTCATTTTAAAGCTCCTTCATTTCATTCTATATAAATTCCTAAGATTAAAATAGTAATAAAATATAAAGTTAAATTTTTTCAAATTTCAGGGGATCTTTGTATGTAAGAGGGGATTATAGGTAAAAAAATTACAATTTCAATATCAAAAATTAAAAAAATAATTCTAATTAAATAAAATTGGATTGAAAATGGGAGACGAGATGAGGAAAATGGATCAAATCCGCATTCAAAAGGTGAAGATTTTTCTCGATCATTAATTTTTTTTTTTGAGATTAAGAAATTAATTATTATTAAGATTAAAGATACAATGAAGAATAAAATTATTAGGATTATTAATATTATAATTATTTACACTATATATTTTATAGGTTTTTTAATTGGAAGTTAAATGTATTCATTTTACTATGTAAATTAATTTATTAATAAATTAAAATATAAACAAATAATCAAATAATGTCAACGAAATGTCAATATCAAGAGCTAGTTTCAAATCTTAAGTGATGAAAATTCGAGATTTGAAATTTAGATATTTTATAGGCTCTAATGCAGATAAAAGTTGTCCCAATTATTACATGAATTCCGTGGAATCCAGTAATTATAAAAAAAGTAGATCCATAAATTGAGTCTGATATAGTAAAAGAAGCTTCTAAGTATTCGTAATATTGTAGATAAGTGAAATATACACCTAATATAATTGTGTATTCAATAGAATTAATAGTTTCATTAAAGTTTTTATTTAATAATCTATTATGACTTCAAGTAATTGAGATTCCTGATGAGAGTAAGATGATAGTATTTAGTAATGGGGTATTATATGGATTAAATGATAGAATATATAATGGCGGTCAATTATTACCAATTTCAATTCTTGGGGATAAAGATATATGAAAAAATCTTCAAAAAAAAAAGATAAAAAAAAAAATTTCTGAGATAATGAATAAAATTATTCCTATTTGAATTATTTTTATTACATTAATAGGGTGTCTTCCTTGAAGAGTTCTTTCACGAAATACATCTCGTCATCATTGAATTAAATTTAGTGTTATGGAAAAAATTCTAATGATTAATAAATTAAAATTAAATTCATGGAATAATTGAATAGAGCTAATTAATAAGTTTATTATTATAATTGAGGTTAGTAAAGGTCAAGGGCTAGGGGTAACTAAATGGAATGGGTGGTTGTGGGAGTTATTAGATTTAGTCATAATTTGTTTCCTTTGTGTATAAAGATGTTAAAATTATGAATACATAAGATTGAATGATAGAGACTCTAAATTCTAGAATTAATAAAATAATTTGAATAGTAATAATTAATATTTGTAATATAAAATTGGATTGGGAGGCTCTTTGTCTTAAAAGGGTAAGTAGTAAATGACCCGCAATTATATTAGCAGTTAGACGGATAGATAGAGTTCCAGGGCGAATTAAGTTTCTAATTGTTTCAATTATAACTATAAATGGTATTAATAAATTAGGTGTTCTAGGGGGGATTATATGAGAAAATATAAAGTTTATATTATTTGTTCATATAAATAATATTAATCTTAATCATATAGGTAAAGAAATTCTAATTGAAAAAACTAAGTGCCTAGATCTAGTAAAAATGTAGGGTATTAATCCTATAAAATTATTAAATAAGATAATTATTATAATAGAGATTAAAAAAATGATGTTTATTCAATTAAATTTACTAGTAGTAAGAATTTTCAATTCTTTATAGATTTTTATAATTACTGTTTTGAATAGTATTTCAATTCGAGAATGTAAAAATCAGTAAAATATAGGATTTATTAATAAATTAAATATTATAGATGTTCAATTTATTTCATTAATTATAGAGGTTGAAGGATCAAAAATTGAAAATAAATTTCTTATTATTTTAATTTTATATTTAATTTAAGGAATAATTTAAGTTGGCCTAAAATTTTCAAGTTCATAGGAAGCTAGATTTTTTAAGAGTATTTGATTTTAAGGTTGGGGTATAATTAATAAAATAAATATATGTTGAAGAGTATAATAAAGTTAATGAGGTTAAAATAAATAAATTTATTCAGCTATAAGGAGCTATTTGTGGGATAAAAAAATATTTTATAATAATTTTAAATTGACAATTTAATGTTATATATTTTAACTAATTTTTTCATTAGAAGTATTTATTAATATACTATAAAATGGTTTAAGAAACCAGTACTTATTTTTCAGTCATCTAATGAAAATAGTTTTAATCAATTAATGAAATTTATATTTGAAGTTCTTTCTATAACAATAGGTATGAAGCTATGATTTATACCACAAATTTCAGAGCATTGGCCAAAAAAAATTCCTGGGCGGTTAGAAAATAAATTAGTTTGATTAATTCGGCCTGGGATAGAATCGATTTTGATACCTAATGAAGGTAAAGTTCAAGAATGAATGACATCTATCGATCTTGTTAAAATACGAATTTGGGAATTAAATGGAATTACTATTCGATTGTCTACATCTAATAATCGAAATATATTTAAGTTATTAGATTTAATTATAAATGAGTTGAAATCAATATTTTTGAAATCTGAGTATTCGTAACTTCAGTATCATTGATGTCTGATTGATTTAATTGATAAAAGGGGTAAATTAATTTCATCACTTAAATATAAAATTTTTAGTGAGGGTAAAGCTATGTAAATTAAAATGATTAATGGGGTAATAGTTCAAATAATTTCTAATAATTGATTTTGTAAGATAAATTTATTTGTTAATTTATTATTTATGATAGAATTAATAAAGTAAATGATAGAAGAGGTAATTCTACATAATATTATTATGGAATGGTCATGAAAAAAAATAAGTTGTTCTATAAAAGGAGAATTGGCATCTTGTAGATTAATTATTGATCATGTGCATATATTCTAAAAAAAGGTTTCTTTATAAATGAGGTTTAAGTTCATTGCACTAATCTGCCATATTAGAATTTAATTTAAAATTATAGGAATTTCATTATATCTATGATTTAGGGGGGGGTATTGATGATTTCATTCAATTGATGAATTTATGTGAGATGAGAATAAAAATATTCGTTGAGCTGATATTCTTTCTCAGAGAATATAAATAAAATAAATAATTCTTATTAATGATAATATAGATCCAGTTGAAGATAATGAATTTCATGTAGTAAAAGAATCTGGATAATCAGAATATCGTCGAGGTATGCCTCTTAAGCCTAAGAAATGTTGAGGGAAAAATGTAGTGTTTGTGCTGATAAATATAGTAATAAATTGAATTTTTAGTCATTTTTTGTTTATGGTTAATCCTGTTATTAGTGGGAATCAGTAGATAAATGCTCCTAAAATTGTAAATACAGCTCCTATAGATAGGACATAGTGAAAGTGTGCTACTACATAATAAGTATCATGGAGAATAATATCAATAGATGAATTGGCTAAAATAATTCCTGTTAATCCTCCAATTGTAAATATAAAAATAAATCCTATAGATCAAAGATTTACTGGGTTAAAGATTATTTTTATTCCATGAGTTGATGCTAATCAACTAAAGATTTTAATTCCTGTTGGAATTGCAATAATTATTGTGGCTGAAGTAAAGTAAGCTCGAGTATCAATATCTATACCGATGGTAAATATATGATGGGCTCATACAATAAAACCAAGAAATCCAATGGTTAATATTGCGTAAATTATTCCCAGTCTACCAAATGTTTCTTTTTTTTTTCTATTATTATAAATTATGTGGGAAATTATACCAAATCCTGGAAGAATTAAAATATAAACTTCAGGGTGACCAAAAAATCAAAATAAGTGTTGGAATAAGACAGGATCTCCTCCTCCTGCAGGGTCAAAAAATGATGTATTTAAATTACGGTCAGTTAGAAGTATGGTGATAGCACCAGCTAATACAGGTACAGCTAAAAGTAATAAAATAGTTGTAATTTTGATTGATCAAATAAATAAAGATAATTTTTCTATGGATAAGTTTTTAGGGCTTATATTTATAATAGTTGTAATAAAATTTAAAGCCCCTATAATTGATGATATTCCTGCTAAATGTAAAGAAAAGATAGTTAAATCTATTGATATGCCTTCATGATTAAGGTTTGATGATAATGGGGGATAAATTGTTCATCCTGTTCCTGTTCCTTGATTAATGATGTTTCTAAATATTAATATTAATAGGGAGGGAGGTAATAGTCAAAATCTTATATTATTTATGCGAGGGAAAGCTATATCTGGGGCTCCTAATATTAAAGGAACTAATCAATTTCCAAATCCTCCAATTATAATTGGTATAACTATAAAAAAAATTATAATGAAGGCATGTGAGGTTACAATAGAATTATAAATTTGATCATTATTGATTCATGATCCTGGAGTTCCTAGTTCTATACGGGTAATAATTCTTAAAGATGTTCCTATTATTCCAGCTCATATTCCAAAAATAAAATATAAAATTCCAATGTCTTTATGGTTTGTAGAAAAAAATCATTTTTGCATAGATTTTTAGTTTAAATAAAATATTAAATTGCAAATTTAAAGATATATTTATATAATTTTAATATAGAATTTTAATAAATTTGATGATAAAGTAATGAGTCTGAATAAAGGTGATAAATTGTAAATTTATTTAAAAGATAATAAAATCTTCTTTACTAATAAAATTTATTTAATTATAAGTATTTTTAACTTTGAAGGTTAATAGTTTTTTTAACTTAAAATTTTAATTTAATCATAAATTTAATATTCATAAATTTAAGAAAGAATTAAAAATTATGTAATATTTAAGTTTGATGGATTTAAGGTTAATAAATTTATTAATTAAGATTAATTTTGAATTTCAATGAAATTGGATAAGGAAACATATATATAATCGTATATAAAACATAAATGTTAAAGTAGATAAAATAATTAAAATAAAAATTATAATTATATTATTATTTCAATTTATTATATATAAAGAAAATCATTTTATTATAAATCCAAATATAGGGGGGATTCTTCCAATTGAAAGTATGTTGACAAATAAAAATAATTTGTTTATATAATTATTATTTGTGATAAATAGTTGATTGATATTATAAATATTTATTTTATTTAAAATTATTATAATTGATATGTTAATGGATATATATGAAATAAAGTATAAATTTCATAATGTTTCTCTAATTATTATGCTTATTAATATTCATCTAATATGATTGATAGATGAGTATCTTATAATTAAGCGTAAAGATTGGTGATTTAGGGCTATTATTGTTCCGGTAATTCTTGATATAATTATAGAAATATAAATAATTTTATAGTTGAAAATATATATTAGTATAATCAAAGGGATAATTTTTTGTCAAGTAGATAAAATTAAACATGTAATTCAATTAAAATTATTTATTAAATTAATGAATCAAGAGTGGAAGGGGGCTCTTCCTAATTTGATTAAAATAGATAAATTAATTATAATGATTATTATTGTACAAAATTTATTGTGGTTAATAATTAGAAAGTTTGAGTTTATAATTAGTAGAGAGGAAGAAAAAGCTTGAATGATAAAGTATTTAGTAGTTAAATTTTTGTAATATTTATTAAAAAAAATAATAAATGGGATAAATGATATTATATTAAATTCTAAAGATCTTCAGATTATAAATCAAGAATTTATAGAAGTTGATAAAATAGGGGAAATTAAAATTGAAGGGATAATAAAGATTTTAGTAAAGTTTAGTTGAGTTATATAATAATTATATTTAAATGTAAGATGCATATTAAATTTTGATTTTAATTGGGATAGTTTAATTCTATGAAATATAATTATATTAATAAAGGTAAAAATTTACATTATTTATTATATCATAATAATCCTTTATTCAGGCACTTTATTTATAAAAAAGAAATTAACTCTATAATTAGGGTATGAGTCTAATAGCTTAATTTAGCTTATTTTTATTATTTTAATATTTATTATTTTAATATTTATTATTTTAATATTTATTATTTTAATATTTATTATTTTAATATTTGTTATTTTAATATCTATTATTTTAATATCTATTATTTTAATATTTATTATTTTAATATCTATTATTTTAATATCTATTATTTTAATATTTATTATTTTAATATTTATTATTTTAATATCTATTATTTTAATATCTATTATTTTAATATCTATTATTTTAATATTTATTATTTTAATATCTATTATTTTAATATTTATTATTTTAATATTTATTATTTTAATATCTATTATTTTAATAATCTATTATTTTAATATTTATATATTTATATATCTATATATCTATATATTTATATATCTATATATTTATATATCTATATATCTATATATCTATATATCTATATATTTATATATCTATATATTTATATATCTATATATCTATATATCTATATATCTATATATCTATATATCTATATATCTATATATTTATATATCTATATATTTATATATCTATATATCTATATATCTATATATCTATATATCTATATATCTATATATCTATATATCTATATATTTATATATCTATATATCTATATATCTATATATCTATATATCTATATATCTATATATCTATATATCTATATATCTATATATCTATATATCTATATATCTATATATCTATATATCTATATATCTATATATCTATATATTTATATATCTATATATTTATATATCTATATATCTATATATTTATATATCTATATATCTATATATCTATATATTTATATATCTATATATCTATATATCTATATATCTATATATCTATATATCTATATATCTATATATTTATATATCTATATATCTATATATCTATATATCTATATATTTATATATCTATATATTTATATATTTATATATTTATATATTTATATATTTATATATTTATATATCTATATATCTATATATCTATATATCTATATATCTATATATCTATATATCTATATATCTATATATCCATATATCTATATATCTATATATCTATATATCTATATATCTATATATCTATATATCTATATATCTATATATTTATATCTATATCTATATATATTTATTTATTAAATAATTTAATAATTTAAATTAATATTAATATAAATTAAAATTATTAATTATATTATAATTTAAGGTATTTATAATTAATAAAATTTAAAATTATTAATAGTTATGTTATTAATATATATATATATATATATATATATATATATATATATACAAGGAATAGGAGTGGGGGTAAATTATGGTTTATTATTGTTAAATAGATATTTATTTAAGATAATTAAAATTTAAATTATTAATTTAAAATTATTAAATTATTAATATTAAGAAATTATTTGGAATATTAAAATTAAATTTATATACAAATTGTAATTTGTTATAAATTTTTTAATAAATTATTATTTAAAGTATTAATATTAAGAAACTATTTGGAATATTAAAATTGGGTCTATAAACAAATTGTAATTTGTTATAAATTTTTAATAAATTATTATTTAAGGTATAAATATTAAGAAATTATTTAAAGTATTAAAATTAAATTTATAAATAAATTGAAATTTGTTATAAATTTTATAATAAATTATTATTTCAATGAAAAATTACTTTAAACTTAAAATTCTATACTAATCAAAGTAACACAATCTATAAATTTATCGGAGAAGAAATAAATCAATGAAAAATTACTTGAAACTTAAAATTCTATACTAATCAAAATAACACAATCCATAAATTTATCGGAGAAGAAATAAATCAATGAAAAATTACTTGAAACTTAAAATTCTATACTAATCAAAATAACACAATCTATAAATTTATCGGAGAAGAAATAAATCAATAAAAAATTACTTGAAACTTAAAATTTTATACTAATCAAAATAACACAATCTATAAATTTATCGGAGAAGAAATAAATCAATGAAAAATTACTTGAAACTTAAAATTCTATACTAATCAAAATAACACAATCTATAAATTTATCGGAGAAGAAATAAATCAATGAAAAATTATTTGAAACTTAAAATTCTATACTAATCAAAATAACATAATCTATAAATTTATCGGAGAAGAAATAAATCAATGAAAAATTACTTGAAACTTAAAATTCTATACTAATCAAAATAACACAATCTATAAATTTATTGGAGAAGAAAATAAATCAATGAAAAATTACTTGAAACTTAAAATTCTATACTAATCAAAATAACATAATCTATAAATTTATCGGAGAAGAAATAAATCAATGAAAAATTACTTGAAACTTAAAATTCTATACTAATCAAAATAATATAATCCATAAATTTATCGGAGAAGAAATAAATCAATGAAAAATTACTTGAAACTTAAAATTCTATACTAATCAAATTAACACAATCTATAAATTTATCGGAGAAGAAATAAATCAATGAAAAATTACTTGAAACTTAAAATTTTGTACTAATCAAAATAACATAATCTATAAATTTATCGGAGAAGAAATAAATCAATGAAAAATTACTTGAAACTTAAAATTCTATACTAATCAAAATAACATAATCCATAAATTTATCGGAGAAGAAAATAAATCAATGAAAAATTATTTGAAACTTAAAATTCTATACTAATCAAAATAACACAATCCATAAATTTATCGGAGAAGAAATAAATCAATGAAAAATTACTTGAAACTTAAAATTTTATACTAATCAAAGTAACACAATCCATAAATTTATCGGAGAAGAAATAAATCAATGAAAAATTACTTGAAACTTAAAATTCTATACTAATTAAAATAACACAATCTATAAATTTATCGGAGAAGAAATAAATCAATGAAAAATTATTTGAAACTTAAAATTCTATACTAATTAAAATAACACAATCTATAAATTTATCGGAGAAGAAATAAATCAATGAAAAATTACTTGAAACTTAAAATTTTATACTAATCAAAATAACACAATCTATAAATTTATCGGAGAAGAAATAAATCAATGAAAAATTACTTGAAACTTAAAATTCTATACTAATCAAAATAACATAATCTATAAATTTATCGGAGAAGAAATAAATCAATGAAAAATTATTTGAAACTTAAAATTCTATACTAGTCAAATAACATAATCCATAAATTTATCGGAGAAGAAATAAATCAATGAAAAATTACTTTAAACTTAAAATTTTATACTAATCAAAATAACATAATCTATAAATTTATCGGAGAAGAAATAAATCAATGAAAAATTATTTGAAACTTAAAATTCTATACTAATCAAAATAACACAATCCATAAATTTATCGGAGAAGAAATAAATCAATGAAAAATTACTTGAAACTTAAAATTTTATACTAATCAAAGTAACACAATCCATAAATTTATCGGAGAAGAAATAAATCAATGAAAAATTACTTGAAACTTAAAATTCTATACTAGTCAAATAACATAATCCATAAATTTATCGGAGAAGAAATAAATCAATGAAAAATTACTTGAAACTTAAAATTCTATACTAATCAAAATAACACAATCTATAAATTTATTGGAGAAGAAATAAATCAATGAAAAATTATTTGAAACTTAAAATTCTATATTAATTAA
The DNA here is from genome assembly GCA_963942595.1 of Cylloceria caligata. NCBI lineage: Eukaryota > Metazoa > Arthropoda > Insecta > Hymenoptera > Ichneumonidae > Cylloceria > Cylloceria caligata. The sequence goes on from OZ012709.1 coordinate 10,902,307, forward strand.
AATAACACAATCTATAAATTTATCGGAGAAGAAATAAATCAATGAAAAATTACTTTAAACTTAAAATTCTATACTAATCAAAATAACACAATCTATAAATTTATCGGAGAAGAAATAAATCAATGAAAAATTACTTGAAACTTAAAATTCTATACTAATCAAAATAACACAATCTATAAATTTATCGGAGAAGAAATAAATCAATGAAAAATTACTTTAAACTTAAAATTCTATACTAATCAAAATAACACAATCTATAAATTTATTGGAGAAGAAATAAATCAATGAAAAATTACTTGAAACTTAAAATTCTATACTAATCAAATTAACACAATCTATAAATTTTATTGGAGAAGAAATAAATCAATGAAAAATTACTTTAAACTTAAAATTCTATACTAATCAAAATAACACAATCTATAAATTTATCGGAGAAGAAATAAATCAATGAAAAATTACTTGAAACTTAAAATTCTATACTAGTTAAATAATATAATCCATAAATTTATCGGAGAAGAAATAAATCAATGAAACATTACTTGAAACTTAAAATTTTGTACTAATCAAAATAACACAATCTATAAATTTATCGGAGAAGAAATAAATCAATGAAAAATTACTTTAAACTTAAAATTCTATACTAATCAAAATAACACAATCCATAAATTTATCGGAGAATAAATAAATCAATGAAAAATTATTTGAAACTTAAAATTTTATACTAATCAAAATAGCACAATCTATAAATTTATCGGAGAAGAAATAAATCAATGAAAAATTACTTGAAACTTAAAATTCTATACTAATCAAATTAACACAATCTATAAATTTTATTGGAGAAGAAATAAATCAATGAAAAATTACTTTAAACTTAAAATTCTATACTAATCAAAATAACACAATCCATAAATTTATCGGAGAAGAAATAAATCAATGAAAAATTACTTGAAACTTAAAATTTTATACTAATCAAAGTAACACAATCCATAAATTTATCGGAGAAGAAATAAATCAATGAAAAATTACTTGAAACTTAAAATTCTATACTAGTCAAATAACATAATCCATAAATTTATCGGAGAAGAAATAAATCAATGAAAAATTACTTGAAACTTAAAATTCTATACTAATCAAAATAACACAATCTATAAATTTATTGGAGAAGAAATAAATCAATGAAAAATTATTTGAAACTTAAAATTCTATATTAATTAAAATAACACAATCTATAAATTTATCGGAGAAGAAATAAATCAATGAAAAATTACTTTAAACTTAAAATTCTATACTAATCAAAATAACACAATCTATAAATTTATCGGAGAAGAAATAAATCAATGAAAAATTACTTGAAACTTAAAATTCTATACTAATCAAAATAACACAATCTATAAATTTATCGGAGAAGAAATAAATCAATGAAAAATTACTTTAAACTTAAAATTCTATACTAATCAAAATAACACAATCTATAAATTTATTGGAGAAGAAATAAATCAATGAAAAATTACTTGAAACTTAAAATTCTATACTAATCAAATTAACACAATCTATAAATTTTATTGGAGAAGAAATAAATCAATGAAAAATTACTTTAAACTTAAAATTCTATACTAATCAAAATAACACAATCTATAAATTTATCGGAGAAGAAATAAATCAATGAAAAATTACTTGAAACTTAAAATTCTATACTAGTTAAATAATATAATCCATAAATTTATCGGAGAAGAAATAAATCAATGAAACATTACTTGAAACTTAAAATTTTGTACTAATCAAAATAACACAATCTATAAATTTATCGGAGAAGAAATAAATCAATGAAAAATTACTTTAAACTTAAAATTCTATACTAATCAAAATAACACAATCCATAAATTTATCGGAGAATAAATAAATCAATGAAAAATTATTTGAAACTTAAAATTTTATACTAATCAAAATAGCACAATCTATAAATTTATCGGAGAAGAAATAAATCAATGAAAAATTACTTGAAACTTAAAATTCTATACTAATCAAATTAACACAATCTATAAATTTTATTGGAGAAGAAATAAATCAATGAAAAATTACTTTAAACTTAAAATTCTATACTAATCAAAATAACACAATCCATAAATTTATCGGAGAAGAAATAAATCAATGAAAAATTACTTGAAACTTAAAATTCTATATTAGTCAAATAACACAATCCATAAATTTATCGGAGAAGAAATAAATCAATGAAAAATTACTTGAAACTTAAAATTCTATACTAATCAAAATAACACAATCTATAAATTTATCGGAGAAGAAATAAATCAATGAAAAATTACTTGAAACTTAAAATTTTGTACTAATCAAAATAACACAATCTATAAATTTATCGGAGAAGAAATAAATCAATGAAAAATTACTTTAAACTTAAAATTCTATACTAGTCAAAATAACACAATCCATAAATTTATCGGAGAAGAAATAAATCAATGAAAAATTACTTGAAACTTAAAATTCTATACTAATCAAAATAACACAATCTATAAATTTATTGGAGAAGAAATAAATCAATGAAAAATTATTTGAAACTTAAAATTCTATACTAATCAAAATAACACAATCTATAAATTTATCGGAGAAGAAATAAATCAATGAAAAATTACTTTAAACTTAAAATTCTATACTAATCAAAATAACACAATCTATAAATTTATCGGAGAAGAAATAAATCAATGAAAAATTACTTGAAACTTAAAATTCTATACTAATCAAAATAACATAATCTATAATTTTATTGGAGAAGAAATAAATCAATGAAAAATTACTTGAAACTTAAAATTCTATACTAATCAAAATAACACAATCTATAAATTTATCGGAGAAGAAATAAATCAATGAAAAATTACTTGAAACTTAAAATTCTATACTAGTCAAATAATATAATCCATAAATTTATCGGAGAAGAAATAAATCAATGAAAAATTATTTGAAACTTAAAATTTTGTACTAATCAAAATAACACAATCTATAAATTTATCGGAGAAGAAATAAATCAATGAAAAATTACTTTAAACTTAAAATTCTATACTAGTCAAAATAACACAATCCATAAATTTATCGGAGAAGAAATAAATCAATGAAAAATTACTTGAAACTTAAAATTCTATACTAATCAAAATAACACAATCTATAAATTTATCGGAGAAGAAATAAATCAATGAAAAATTACTTGAAACTTAAAATTCTATACTAATCAAATTAACACAATCTATAAATTTATCGGAGAAGAAATAAATCAATGAAAAATTACTTGAAACTTAAAATTCTATACTAATCAAAATAACATAATCTATAAATTTATCGGAGAAGAAATAAATCAATGAAAAATTATTTGAAACTTAAAATTCTATACTAATCAAAATAACACAATCCATAAATTTATCGGAGAAGAAATAAATCAATGTAAAATTACTTTAAACTTAAAATTTTATACTAATCAAAGTAACACAATCCATAAGTTTATCGGAGAAGAAATAAATCAATGAAAAATTATTTGAAACTTAAAATTCTATACTAATCAAAATAACACAATCCATAAATTTATCGGAGAAGAAATAAATCAATGAAAAATTATTTGAAACTTAAAATTTTGTACTAATCAAAATAACACAATCTATAAATTTATCGGAGAAGAAATAAATCAATGAAAAATTACTTTAAACTTAAAATTCTATACTAATCAAAATAACACAATCCATAAATTTATCGGAGAAGAAATAAATCAATGAAAAATTACTTGAAACTTAAAATTCTATACTAATCAAAATAACACAATCTATAAATTTATCGGAGAAGAAATAAATCAATGAAAAATTACTTGAAACTTAAAATTCTATACTAATCAAAATAACACAATCTATAAATTTATCGGAGAAGAAATAAATCAATGAAAAATTACTTTAAACTTAAAATTCTATACTAATCAAAATAACACAATCTATAAATTTATCGGAGAAGAAATAAATCAATGAAAAATTACTTGAAACTTAAAATTCTATACTAATCAAAATAACATAATCTATAATTTTATTGGAGAAGAAATAAATCAATGAAAAATTATTTGAAACTTAAAATTCTATACTAATCAAAATAACACAATCTATATTGATCTAGATCTTCTTTGCTATATCACGAGTCGTGAAATTTCCAACCTGGAGGATGAGGAGGGCGCCCCATCGTACACATTTATGCCGGAATCTTTGCGAAAATGCTTCAGACACGCTATGATAAACGAAACAGCGTCTTCGCATTGTACATTGCGCCAGGCTTTCCAAATAAAAAATTGGCTTCGCGAGCACCCATTTAAAGGAGAATCATACATGGACGTTTGGTCAGCAGACGAAGAGGAAGAGAATAAGAAAGAGGAGAAATCTTCATCATGTAATCGTGACATGATCGACGATGCTGCGAATCAAATTTTGCATATACACGTCTTTCAAAGCGTATCGGTCACCATTGAATCATTGACTATGTGTTCAGCATGAACACTAGACAAATCTACGAGAGTCTGCAGTATCTACCACTTTCAACCGTTGGTGTATACCCTGCTGACAGAATTCCTCGCGTATGGTCGTTACAGGCTGGACTCGTAGTTAACACGGATAACCACAACGGATCTGGTGAGCATTGAATCGCCATGTACGTTAACCATCATAGAAACGGAATGTACTTTGATAGCTACGGGCTACCACCGGTAATACCGCAACAACTCGTACGACTACGAAGAAACTGCAAGTTCTATCGTTACGGCCTCAAGCAGCTACAGAGTAATACGTCGGATGTGTGTGGACAATTTTGTATTGTATTCCTGCATCTTATGTCGTGCGGCTTCACCATGTCGCGATTTAACAATCTCTTTAGCGATAATGTAATGAAAAACGACAGATTAGTACGTGAATATTAAAATACTTTTGCCCCTCGACGATCAGACAGTGATAAAAATAAATTTAACGGCGGAGGAGTCTCCGAGCGAAGATTACCGTGTTTGCAGGGATGTTGTATACGACGGTAAATATGTGTGAAGTGATTTAAATAAAATATTGATTAGTTAAAAACAAATACATCGTCTTACTGTGTCTCTTATTTTATAATTATATATAAATTATAATCGAGGTCTCTCGCGGTACGGTATCATATTCTGCGTCTTTTACTGCAGAGCAATCGCTTCACGAGGAGCACAGCGCAAACCGGTATGCACGTGCAAAACCGCTGACGCTGCATTCAAAGCGCTGTACACCTAGTTATGATTCAGAGGGGCGTTTGTTATTTTTAAGCTCTCTGATACCCGCCAGCAGCATCCGGAGTATTCAGTCTGTCTTTAGCAGTGCACGACGAAAGTCTAAATCGAGAAAACAAAATGCATCCGCGGTACGACAACTTTGCGCTAGCCGTGGCTTTTGTGTGTCAGCTGGTTTGCAGTGTGGGGGATAACTCAATATTCCTGCGTACGGGATTAATGTGTGCTGCGTGGCAAAAAATAGAGGACGATTTGGAGAAATTATATATTGATGGACTTGCTGAGAGGAGTGCATTTAAATTTGAGGACTTGTGTGCGGGAGCCTCATGTGTCGTCGTGTGGCATTAAAGGGCTAAGCGCGGGGAGATCATCGACATGGATGATGATGGGTGCTGCGAGGTGCTGCTTGTCGATATCTATGAATCGATATACGTCGATTGGCAGCAGTTATTTCACCCCGAGCCGCCGATTAGCACGCTACCTGTGTTGCTTGTAAAGTGTACGGTATTCGGGTTCGAACATTTAATTGACGAGGATGGATATCATGACCTGAACGAAGAAACATACGGTAGCGATACGCTAATCGGTATACGGATGCCCACGCCTGACAGTGCCCGCTGTCCATGGGTGCGGGTAATTCACATTATTCGGGTGTGTAGCTGCGGATTTTGATGTGTGGGTAAGTGAGTGAGTGAATGAGTAAGAGAGAGAGAGAGAGGAAGAGAGAGGGTGTGTGTGTGCGTGTGTGTGTGTGTGTGTGTGTGTGTGCGTGTGTGCGTGTGTGCGTGCGTGCGTGCGTGTGTATGCATGCGTGCATATGTATGTACCGCGGACTAATTATTGTGACCGTCACCCTGGAGAGCCGCTGTAGATGCCGCCAACACAAGGCTGAGTTATAAATTTTATTCCAAGTATGTGTACACCTTTGCTCCATCCTGCTCTTATCTCTACTCTTCCTTGTTCACCAGAGTACCCACACCACCTCACTTTACCATCTCCATGTTACCGACACTGTTTAAGCAGAGTGGGTAGCGCAGCGGTAGAAAAGTGAGGTGGTGGAGGTAGCCGCGTGGTGGGGATAGGAATGGGGATAGGAGTGGGATTGAGCAAAGGTGTACACATACTACTAATGCTAATTCGTCAGGTCGATATCCAGTTGCACTGTGCTTGAAACTGTTATAAGCGAAAGCTATTAATTTGAGTATATCTTTCCAATTATCGATGTGTCCTTCGCACATAGTTTTGATTGACTCCTTCAACAAAGCATGCATTCTTTCGATGCTTCCGTTACTTTGAGGGTGGAATGCGGTGGTTTCCATATGAGATATACCGTGTAATATTTAGCATGTAATTGTTCGAACTTTTTGTTATAAATAAGAGTTTAAAATTTAATGAACATAATTTATTATTAGAAAGTCTTGTAATATATAAAATAATAATTAATAATCCACCAATTATATTAGGTGCGCAACTAAGTTCCCGCTGTTTTTCAAGAGATGGCTCCAGTAGTAAGTGCTGGTGGATTGGGACATAACCAAAACGTCATGAACCAGGGTCAGACATATGGTAAACAAACCGCTTTGACACATTAGTGATTTCGTTTTTGCGTTATTTACTTTTGGTTGTGTGAAAATGTCTGATTTTGTGCCAAATAATCGTCATTTGCGGGAAGTGTTGCTTTTCTTCTTTCATTTGAAGAAAACGGCGGCTGAAGCGCATCGAGAACTCCAAAAAGTTTACGGAGATGCTGCTCTAAGTGAAACAACATGCCGTGATTGGTTCCCTCGCTTCAAAGACGGTGATTTTGATGTTGACGACCGTTCGCGTGAAGGAAGGCCAAAAACTTTGGAAGACGCTGAATTGGAGGCATTGCTCGATGAGGATCCGTGCCAAACGCAAAAAGAGCTTGGTTCAGCATTAGGAGTTACCCGCCAAGCCATTTCTAAGCGAATTTCTTGGGAATGATTCAAAAACAAGGAATTTGGGTTCCTTATGATTTGAAGCCAAGAGACGTTAAGCGTCGTTTTTTCGCCTGTGAACAACTGCTCCAGCGACAAAAATAGAAGGGTTTTCTTCATCGCATCGTTACGGGTGCTGAAAAATGGATTCCTTACAGCAACCCAAAGAGAACAAAATCATGGGGACTGCCCGGTCATGCTTCTACGTTGTCGGCTCGGCCGAATATTCACGCTGCGAAGATTTTGCTGTGTATTTGGTGGGACCAGGGCGGTGTTATTTATTATGAGCTGTTGAAACCGAACGAAACCATCACTGGGGAACGGTATCGAACTCAATTGATGCGATTGAGCCGAACACTGCGCGAAAAGCGGCCACAATAAGAGCAGAGGCACGAAAAAGTGATTCTACAGCATGACAACGCTCGGCCTCACGTTGCCAAACCCGTTAAAACCTACTTAGAAACGCTCAAATGGGAAGTCCTACCCAACCCGCCATATTCCCCAGATATTGCGCCGTCCGATTACTACTTGTTCCGTTCGATGGCACATGGTCTGGCTAATCAGCAGTTCAGCTCATATGAAGACATCTCAAAATGGCTTGATTCGTAGATAGCCTCAAAAGACGTACACTTCTACCGTGACGATATTCGAGCTCTGCCAGAAAGATGGGAAAAAGTTGTCACTAGCGATGGGCAATATTTTGAATGATTCATTTGTAAACTTTTTTTCACAATAAAGTTGCATTTTCATAAAAAAAAAAAAACAGCGGGAACTTAGTTGCGCACCTAATAATTAAAATAAAAGGAAAGCTCTTCATGAATTTGAAGTTATATTTAATTTTAACGTAATTAATATAGTGAGAAGAATTAATAATAAAATTAAAGTAACTCGGTGAAATTTATTATTTTTTGAGGGGACATATAAAATTATAATTATTATTGTGTTAAGTAAAATAGGAGTAAAATTTTTTAAGAATATAATTGATTTAATGATTTGAGGTTTAATATTAATATTTCTAAGCTTCAAAATTTATTTTATTTTAATTTACAAAATTAATGTTTTTTTAAAACTATTTTATTTTAAAACAAATCATATTATCAAACAATCTTTAAATTCTTCAGCGTACACGATTATAAAGGCATTCAAGAGCCCGGGAATAATTAATTGTAAGGCGCGTGGTAGCCAGAATACCAGGAAAAAGGGATCGAGATCATCAATTGAACTTCATAGTATTTTTCTATTCATGTATCGCATAATTTACACTATGTTTTCTCGAATAAACCCTACTTTTACCTTTTATTGAAGCCTATATTACTTTCTTCCCTGCTCGAGTCAGAACTAAAAACCCTTTCAGGGTAATGTTAACGATAAATACCGTTACATTTAGCGCCCGAACAGGGACTCGAGCATAGGAAAAAAAGGCTGATAGTGGGTGCCAAGTAGGGAAATTATGCGTTTCAAATCTACGTTTGTATTCAGTTTTCGCACCTACCAAGTACACACTCAACTCATGCACACGCTAGTCGCACAATCATCTGACGCCTCGCGTCATATGGTATAGCTCGCAGGTATGCTATATCGATGCACATTGTCCATCAGCTCACATCCACGATCGAATCTCACTCAAGCGGCCAACGCTGCTAGCGTGGCCCCAGCGGCAAGACCACTCACAAAGCTCACTTTCCATCGCTGGCGGCGAATCACAACTCAAGCAAGCTGTGACGCACGTCCGCCCTCTTGATACTCTGCCTCGTGGTCGACGGATGTGGCCATTGTTCTCACTCGAGTCGTTCGCGCTACACGTTCCCGCGTAAACTCACGAAGATATTCATAAGTTCCACTCACGTTTGTGTGCACTCAGTATTGTAGCCTATTACATTCTTGGTCAAATCACCCGTGTTTCAACTCAGTGTCAGTGCGAATCACCACAAATCAACAAAATTATTGCAACATTCACATAAACGTCAACGGTGTGGTTCGTCGGTGGCATCAGAGATGCCATTCGGCCTCGCATCGCACGTTGGCGATAGCTCACTCACCAGCCTGCCGTGTGGCTTCAATAGAGCTCTACAATCAGACCATATCACCAGGATCATCCACACAGGATCAACACGTCAACTCAGAGGCCTGAGATCCCACTCACCGCCAGTACATCATCACACACTCCAGACAAATCACAGTATAATTTTGTATCCACCAGGTATTTTTTATGCAATCGCTGTTGATTAAATAAACGTTGAACTATTCTTGTTAATTACATGGTGCATTCAATTAAGTATACTTGTCATCAGGATCCTTAATCTTACTATTCACATCTGTCACTAGACATGCTACGTGTGAATGCATCGACCTGCTACCCGTCGACAGATTAAAAATACTCAAATGATACATGTTTACTGCACAGAGAGCATTATATTCATTGCCATTTATTGTGTGTTACTCAGGCTGACTAGGCGCTCACTCTGCGCACTTGTCAATCTCTCTTATAGTGTTCTGTCCCATCAATTAGTTTTCATTCTAGAGTTCCTAATAATTTATGTGAACCATAATCAAATAATTCCAACTCACTCACACTCATTATCATACAGTTTGTAAATCGATTAGTCCAGCGGGCGATGCTAGATGCAAGCCAAGAGCTTAGTACGTCATTGTTAGAACGATCTCTAGAATGGGAATCAACCACAGCGGATGGTCTACTAAGACATCAGCGTGGCAGGACCGTGAAGAAATTGCACGATTGTCAGTGATCGATAGTATTACGCAAACAATGAAATCAAACGAGTCAGGTGTACGAGGGGAGGGTCAATCTACTCCAGTATTAGGAAATACTCTCCCTGTTGTTCCAAATCCAGTCGACATGACTCAAATCCTGGCGCGCCTGCATACAATAAAAGAGGGCCAGGACAAAACATTCGACAAACTTCAGGCCAAACTAGACAACGCCACTGATTCCTGTGTCTCAAGGACTGCTACACTCCGGGAAAATCTGCAGGAGCATGTCAAAAGCAGTATCCTCGAAGTGGACGAGCGAACTGACAATAAAATCGAAGCGGTACGACAGGAGATCGTTCAGGAGCAAGAGACGATAAACAACTATCACCGAGAAGTGATTCTGAAAGAGCAGATGGTTAGAGCAAGGCTAAAAAAAGAGATGTAAGAAGCCATGGAACGGATACAAAATAACCAGACTGTCATAGAAAATCACGCAACAAAAATCAGGGAGTTGGAACTACGTGTCACCACAGGCATGGATAATTCGGCCTGTGGATTCTCAATGTTTCAGGCAGAAAACCTTACTCGTTTCCAGGCAGTTTCACAGAAGCCTCCAAAATATGCGGCAAATGAGAAACAACGACCCATGAAATTCTTGAAAGAACTACTGGAATACTGCGAGGCAGCCGGTACTGAGGGATCGGACGTGCGTTTCGTCATCAAGGATGCATTAGATGGTCAAGCCAAAAATTGGTGGCATCCTGTGGAAAGTTCTATCCACAGTTTTGCGGAATTTGGAAGAGCATTTACGGCACGGTACTGGACATGAGAAATGCAGGACAAGATCCGAAGGAACCTCGAGTTCGGGACGTATGATACTGAAGGACAGAATCGTACGATTGCAGAATACGCTACTCTGATTTTCGGAAATGCACGTGATCACGAAGAGAAGATGTCCGACGAGGCTATTATCCGTCGCCTTGCCAGACATTTTGATGAGGAAGTCAGGTGTGCTGTCAGGATCTACCAGATCATATCACTGCCAGAGTTTCTCAGATTACTCGAGAGCATTGATATGGCGGGTCCTCTAAATAGCAAAAGAGGAATCCAAAAAAAAGATTCCCAAGGACATGGGGGACCAAGAGACCAGGGTTGGCGAGGACCACTGAGAAATGAGTGGCGGCCACCACGAATCCCTGACAACCGGCCACGCTGGCAGACACATCCGTACAATGGGTACAGAAGACAGCCAGCATGGCAACAGGCGTAACAGGAACCACCACCACAGTACCAGACACCGCCACCGACACAATGAGATCAAGAGAGCACGAGACCTACGGCATGGCAACAAGCGCCTCCTCCGACACCTAGAAGAAAGCAGGGACCACCGAGGCAAATGAATCCGATCCAGGGACATCCTCCTGAACCATTTATCGAGAACACGGCGACACCAGTGATACAAGCGCAATAGGACAGACCATAAATCCGGGAAACACTTAGACGTTGCGCCCGTAGGAAATATCAAGAGAAAAGGAGTAGAACGATGAGGCGCAACGGAAAAAAAAGAGAAACAGACACAAAAGGAAGAAGTTCAAGGCGGGACAGTTGAAAGGAGGAATAAAGAAGCAAAGAACGAAGAATCACAAAAAATATAAAAGAAGAAGAAGAATCGAAGGCAGACAAGGGGAAAATTGCAAGTGAGCCATCCACGAGTCAAGCCATTCTGAAGGATGTCGGGAGACCGGAATCATCTGGGCGAGAGCAGGGAATCGCTACCCCAAGTAACACTGATGATCGGCGAGAGACGTTCGAGGAAGCGGCAAAACAATGGAGCGTGAATTTTTATGAGAGGAACCGAGGAGGGGGGAAAAATGGTACGACGATGTACATCCCCGGTGTCCTGAAATTCCTGTGGAGATCGAGAGGGTAACTGTGGAAAGTCTGATTGACAGTGGCAGTGAGGTGAGCTGCATTTCAAAAGAATTTTTTAATCAATACAATGAAAAATTTGAGAAATGCACCACACTATACGTCACTACGACGGAAGTAGTAGGAGCGTTTGGAAGAGAAGCAGAAAGACTAAGGAAGCAAATCATGGTCGGAGCGGATACACATGGATCCAAAGCAGAGATCCAATTATTAATTGTCCCGAAACTGTTACGACCCATCCGGATTGGTATTGACGGGATAATAAATCTACAGATTTCCGTTGATGCTTGCAGCAAATGTGTCTCAGTCCGAGACATGGTTGTGGCCAAATTGGTCGGTGAATTTTGGCAATTGGTAGACCCAAGGATGGAACGTAAAGAAGTGAGCAGAGAGACGTGTGCCATACGAGGAGTACCACCACTGACGCTTCCACCGTGGAATGCCACGGACTCGAAAAAATGGTAAATAACAGCTTGAATGCCCTTATAGGAAGAAACGGGGTGTCAGATATGGGGCGCACCATCTGTCCATACGAGTATAATGGAACACCGGGGGATCGACACGTAATTGGATAAGCAGAAGGAACAACAAGAGGGGTGAGGGAAGTTCACCGAGGTGAAGAGAATATTTTTAGAAATAATAATAACTACAATAATAATAATAAAAATAATAAAAAGTAATAAATAATCAAAATAGAGTAAGGAATTAATAACGATAGATAGGGATAATAAGGAAACAATAAAATAGGAAAGAACTGGCATTAAGAAGCTAACGACAAGAACAGAAAGGAAAATAAATGCAAATGAAATACGAATTGAATAGTACGGTAAAAGACAACAGCAAGAGGAAGAGAGAGAATAATATCATCGCGAGGATCCTCGGTTTACAGGTTCACCTTGGGTCGGGGGACAATATAACTTACTGGTCATATAATAACGCGCGGTGCACACATCGAGGCATCGATACCGCGCGTTACTCACACCAAAGGAGACCGGCCTATACTTGTCAACTCAAGACGCGCGGTACACACAACGAAGCACCGCTACCGCGCGTCACTCACGCCATGTATCAGGAGTACAAATTGAAAATGCGGGATTTTTTTCTATTTTTGAACGTTTATTCTGAAAAAATGGTAACAAATGAATTATTCAAAGTATTGTCCATCGCTAGCCACAACTTTTTGCCATCTTTCTGGCAATTTACGGATACCGTCGCGAAAAAATTCGGCCGGCTTAGCTGCTATCCAGTCATCGACCCATTTTTGGGCTTCTTCGTGAGAATGGAAGCGCTGGTCAGCTAGGCCATGTGTCATCGATCGGAAAAGGTGGTAATCGGAAGGAGCAATATCTGGGCTATACGGCGGGTGGGGTAAGACTTCCCATTTCAGCGTTTGTAGGTATGTTTTGACCGGCGCTGCAACATGTGGCCGAGCGTTGTCATGTTGCAAAATTACTTTGTCGTGTCTTTGCTCGTATTGTGGCCGTTTTTCTTTGAGTGCGCGGCTCAAACGCATCAATTGAGTTCGGTATAGTGCTCCTGTGATGGTTTCGTTCGATTTCAATAGCTCATAATACACCACACCCAGCTGGTCCCACCAAATACAGAGCATGAGCTTGGCGCCGTGAATATTTGGTTTGGCCGTCGATGATGATGCATGGCCGGGGTAACCATATGATTTTTTGCGCTTCGGGTTATCGTAATGGATCCACTTTTCATCACCAGTGACAATGCGATGCAAAAAACCCTTCCGTTTTTGCCGTTCGAGCAGCAGTTCGCATGCAAAAAAACGGCGCTCGACGTCTCTCGGCTTCAGCTCATACGGCACCCAATGTCCTTGCTTTTGGATCATTCCGAGGGCTTTTATACGATGGGAAATGGCTTGTTGTGTCACTCCCAATGAATCTGCGAGCTCTTGTTGAGTTTGACACGAGTCTTCATTGAGTATTGCCTCCAATTCAGCATTCTCAAACTTTTTCACTTGGCCCGGCCGCTCTTTGTCCTCAACGTCAAAATCACCACTTCTAAACCGCACAAACCATCTCTCGCACGTTGAAACCGATGGAACATGACTCGGATAAGCCTCGGAGACCAATCGATGTGCTTCAGCAGCACTTTTCTTCAAATTAAAGAAGTAAATTAAAACTTCCCGCAAATGCTGTTTTGTTGGCACGAAACTCGACATATTGAGAGCTCAAAAAAACTATGAATTTGACACTGCGATAAATTGACACATACTGAAAATTAAAGCTATAAGACGTAGCTTTGACATGAACATAGTCACAGTACTGCCTGATGCGTATAGCGTTAGTAACGCCATCTGTTATCAAACCCGCATTTTCAATTTGTACCCCTGATAGGCCGGCACGTCGGAGACAAAGTCCCGTTATTCGTTTGAAACAGCACGAGTAACCAACGATAGAAACTAACGACGAATTTTAAAAAGACCAAGGCTATCAGTGGGCTACAGGAGATGGGCTAAAGGACCGCCACCAGCTATAGTGATATCAAAAAGCATAGGACAAACAGAGGGGGTACTGGTATAAAAAGACCAGACATTTGGCGTTCGGGGAACAGTTTTGTTCGCAGGTCCCGCGAACGCGGAAGTCCAGCTCCCACGAAGGAAGACCAAATGAGCCACTGCTAGCTGCAGCCGCGCTGGTACACGCAGAGCCCAGCTGTAACGTCAGACCCACACTAGACGGGTAGCAGCTAAGCCTATGCTGCGCCCGAGTTCAACGTACTGCGGAACCCTCCAAAACAACAACAAAGCGGACTCACTCTAGCAACCGAGGATAGAAGATCCAGTGGGCTATTCTATCAAACCAATTCGATAGCCTACAGCAAGTCATGCATTTAAATAACGAATATAATATAACACGATAGCGTAGGAATAAAAGAAAATAATTATCAGTTACAGTAGCTCAGGAAAAATATAGGATATTATTGAATTTAATGAGGTTGGGCCCTGAGATATTAAACATCTGCGTTAGCACCCTGAGTGCATCTCGCTGACGCCGGACTGCAGCGGCGGTGAGGTGAGCGAGCGAGTAGGTCTTTACGAGGAAACCCAGTAAAGATCCGAGGCTAGTCCGAGTCCTACGAACAGCTGCCGGCCATTTACCGACAGTACGCGTGCTTAAATATCTTACCTCGTGAACGCGGCGGGTAAAAAGAATTATCAACCGACGCTTATCATTTCATTATTAAGCAAATCATATTATCAAACATTCTTTAAATTCTCCAGTGTACACGATTATAAAGGCATTCAAGATCCCGGGAATAACTAATTGTAAGGCGCATGGTAGCCAGAATACCAGGAAAAAGGGATCGAGATCGTCAATTGAACTTCATAGTATTTTTCTATTTATGTATCGCATAATTTACACTATGTTTTCTCGAATAGACCCTACTTTTAAATATTATTGAAGCCTACTTACTTACTTTTCTCTCTGCTCGAGTCCGAACTAAAACCCTTTCAGGGTAATGTTAACGATAAATACCGTTACACTTAATTGGGCGATGCCGTTTTCAAACAAACGCCAGCCGACATTCTCTATTCACGCGCCTGCATAACTTTCATAAAGCACCATATACCATTTGCATTGTGTACATCAAAGTAAAAAACTCCGAGATCCAGGAAGGATACGTTCCGTGGTTAAAAATGCGGTTGAATTGCATACGTGGGCATAATTAATAAAACCAACAATGCCATCGATTTTGAAATCCCGACAGTCGAACTGCAACCTGTAGAGTGCATGTTTCAGGTTACAGCCATAGCGGAGAATTCTCGCTGTAGCACCGATGCTGCCCAAGCTGTCAAGGATTCCTCAGTGCCCAAAGATAAAAAAGCCATAAAACAGTTCACTGTTCTCGCTGGATATTACAGACGTTTTATTCGAAATTTCGCAAAAACCACAGCCCCTATGACAAAACAGTTAAAAAAATATGCCAAATTCGAATGGACTTAGGAATGTCAAAAGGCATTCGAACATCTCAAGAACAAAATTCTCTGGAGCAGCTCGGTCTCGCCTCGTGAAGCGCGCGTCTTATTTTAGTTAATATTTTCGATGCTCATTAGTTATATCAGTTTCAGGTAATAGTGAACTTACATTGAACATCAGATGTTTAACTCAGTATGGAAATTAGATGGTCTACTCATTGGTGCATCACCAATAATCGGTCTCACTCGTGTCGTGCTCTCGTCGTCAACGTTAGCGCGTGAGGATTTGCACTCAGGGCTGCTGAAATTCGCTTTTGTTTTGTGTTGAAACCAGTTACTATTTGTATGTTTTATTCCTTATTTTATGCATGGAAGCGTCCATTAAAATTGACAGGTGGAGCACTTAACGAAATACTAAACGCTACAAGGGTCATTTGAAAAGTTTCTGGCCTCATCGACATAAAGTAACTGTAGAGCCAAACTTCTTTCGCCGTTCGATAGATGGCCTTGACATATCTAAACCGTAAACATTTCAAGTCATTCTGATCATTACTTTGTGTATGTTTTAAACATTCCCTAGTGTTCTTGAATCTGAAATTGTTGGAAAATCAGCTGACACTGTCGACCTGTTGCTGCTGGGTAGTGTGCTGCGCTCGGCTAACACGAAGGTAGCCAAGGAAGTGCCTCGCAGGCATGCTGCTTAAGCAAGAGGTTGTTTTTCTCGGTTGCCTGCAGTTTCGCACCACGACTGTTTTTCGCGCTTGACTTCAGCGTCGCACAACGATGCTTTTGTGAGGCACAGCCATCTTAAGAATTTTAGACACTTCTGTGAAAACCCGCTTGGACAGCGCATTCCTCTGTACTCACCTCGGACAATTTTCAACATCACAACGGATCCACTCATCATATTTGTGCTCAACAGGACTCATACAAACGGTAAGAGTACACCTTCATAATTTATCCAAATTCAATGTTGGCGAGGCAAGTATATCTCATTTGTGCATCCTCATAAAGTCTCATCGCGTGGCGTGCTCTGCAGCGCGGGCTGCACCACGTTTCACCTCTAAACTACAGCACGCAATTAATATAATTGCATGTGCTCTCACTTAATTGACATTCGCTTTCTCAACTAAATTAACTCACAATTTTATAGGTGATACTTATTTTTCAATTGTTCACTTTCTCAAATCTCTTCTCGTGGAGTGCTCTGGCTGCTGGCTGCACCACGTTCACCTCACAAATGACAGCACTCAATTAATATAATTGTGTGTGTTGCGGATTTATTCCTTGGTGGTTGTGGAACGAATCTGAAAGATATTGAAAATAATGAGTTTTGACTCACGGCAGGGTATGAAATAATAACAGACTAACAGATGTTGGTAGAGAAAATGGTTATTTATTCAACCATCGACTTTTATCGGTACAAAATATATATATAAAAAAAATGCAAAAAAATATAGAATGAATTTGATTAATTTACTCTGAGAAGCACACAATTATATAAATCTTTTCTTGTGTAGTGAACGTGATGCAGCCTGCGCTGCAGAGCACGCCACCGAATGACAATTGTGAGAATGTAGAATATGTTACTTATTTCCAATAAATTCTCAGTAAGTTTACATGAGAGAAAATACAGGAACTGAGTGAGAGCACATGCACTTATAATACTTGAGTACACAAAGTGTGATGTAAAAACATGGGGCAGTCAGCGCTGCAGAGCACGGCAAAATAAGAATTTGAGGATGCACAAATGAGAAGAATATTCACAGCACTTTCCCAGCAAGTTTAGTTGAGGGAAAGTACAGTGAATGAATAAGCACACACGCAATCATGTTAATTGAGTACGCAAAGTGTGATGTGAAAACGTGGTGCAGCCCAATGTATGTGGATGCACGAATGAGAATTCGTGAGCACGAAAAAGCTATGTAGATCCGGTGAAAATGGTGAAAAGGTCCGAGGTATGTGCAGATGATGCGCTGCCCAAGCGGGTTTTCACAGAAGTGTCAAATTTTGCAAGATGGCTGCACTTTCAGAAAGCGTCGTTGTGCGACGCTGAAGTGAAGCGAGCGAGATAGCTGGTGAGCGATGCCGAAGTCAAGCGAGAGAGTTAGCCTCTCGCTTCAAGCAGCATACTTGCGAGGCGCCTCCTCGGCTATCCCCGTTATAACCGAGTGCAGCACACTACCCAGCAGCAACAGGTCGACGCACGGCGAATATCGATCGCCGTGCGCCAGCTGATTCTCCAACAGTGTGCTTCTCACAAAATATTAAAACCATAATTCACTTTCAACTTATTTGTACTATTTTTTTATATTTCTATTTTTTATATTTTATATTTTTTATATATTTTTTTTGTAGTGTGAGAGTCGATGGTGGAATACAACCATTTTTTTTGCTTACATCTTTTGGTCTGATTATTTCCTACCTGTCTTGAGTGAAAACTCATTCTTTTCCGATATATTTCAGATCCATTCCAACAACACCAGGAAGGAAATCTCAATAGAAATATATTGGAATGGCATGAGTTTTCACTCACGACAGGTGTGAAATAACCAAACCAAAGATGTTGGTAGAGTAAGTAGCATTTATTCCACCTTTGACTCGATTTGACTACAAAAAAAAATATAAATAAAATATACTGATGAATTTGAAGTGAATTTAATGAGCTACATATACAATTATATTAATTGCGTGCCGCGCTGTGTGAGGTGAAACATGAAGCAGGCGGTGCTGCAAAGCACGCCACGAGATGAAATTTATGAGGATGCCCAATTGAGATTTCCCCACCTCACGGTTATTGAATTTATGTAAAATGTGACAGTGCACTCTTACCGTGTATTTTGAGTCCTGTTGAGCACTTCTGAGTTGAGTAGATCCTGAGAATTCTGTGAAAATTGTCCGCGGTGATAGCAGTGGTTGGAGCTGTCCAAGCGGTTTTCACGGGAAGTGTCAAAATCTTCAAGTTGGCTAAGCAGTATAAACGCGTCGTTGTGAGACGCTGGATTCAAGCGAGAGAGACCGCTTTTCGCTTGAGTAGCATGCCTGCGAAGCGCTGCATCGGCTATCTTTGCGACAGCCGAGCGCAGCACATCACCTAGTAGCAACAGGTCGATGTACGGCGATCGATAATCGCCGTGCGATTCCTACATTTCGATTAATTCCTACATTTCAACGGGAAAAAGGCTCAGGAAATGAAATATGAGTTGAACTCTGTATACGGTGAAGCCTCGCCTTCATTTCGATAATCGATCATTTCAATCGATAATCGCCGTGCATCGACCTGTTGCTATTAGCGTTGTACTATGCTCGGCTGTCGTGCACACTGCCGAGGCAGCTCTTCGCAGGCATGCTACTCAAACGAGAGACCACGGTCTCTCGCTTGAATCCGGCGTCTTACAACGACGCGTTCATACAGCTCAGCCATCTTGATATTTTTTACACTCTCGTGAAAATCGTATAGACAGCATCTACCTCTGCTCTCACCTCGGACATTTTCACTGCTTTTTTCGGATCTACTCAGCCAAGAAGTGCTCAACAGGACTCAAAATACTCGGTAAGAGTGCACCGTCATAATTTAAGTAAATTCAATGTCGATGAGGTCAGAAAATCTCAATTTGTGCATCCTCAAAAGTCTCACCTCGTGGCGTGCTTCGCGGCATGTGCTGCATCACGTTTCACCTCACATATTTCGGCACACAATTAATATAATTGTATGTGCACCTTATTAAATTCACTTTAAATTTATTCGTGTAATTTTTTTGTGTAGTGACTTGGGTGGTGTATTGGGCGGCATTCCCGACCGCTCCTTGACCAGGGGCGAGAGGCTAGAATTACCCTGAGTGCCTCTCGCTCCCGATCCTTGTCACACAAGAGGCGGTAGGATTAATTTAACCTATTGCCGAGTGTACGGATTTTCGACCATCCTAGAGCCGGAACGCATTTTCCGAAGGTGAGAAGTTCATAAACACCGATTACTACACCCTTGTGAACCAAGTATTCCTGAAAGAATTGAATCTCGCGCATCCCGCACCCTCTAGACGGTGTCGTTACCTTTTGTATTACGCGCGAACTCTATCGCTGCTGTATATTGCGCACCTCGAAGCCCGTTCCGAATTTGACACCATCATCTGTGTAGCTCGCCCGTACGAATTTGACTGCGTGCGGCATGCGCTCGAGCTGTGACATTCGAGGGAACGTTGTGGACACAGATTATCGCGATTACTTATGCGTAAAATTGACTTTTTTGTCATAGACTCGTAGGTAAGCATGGTGCCCACACCGGCGCCTTCGACGCCTCGTACTATACACGTCGTCATTGTATAGGTACCATCCTCTATTCGAAATTAGCGCGCGCTCTGAGCTACACTATTAATTAGTCGCCATATATTGTCAGGAACGATGTCACGACCTGGTCGAATTGATAACCATACAGGTCCTTGCGCAAAAGATGGCACGCTCAGAGTCATACCCACATAATCATGTCCCTCGCACGATTCTGTAAAATGAGTGAGAATATCTCGTACACCGCCCTCGAACCAAGTCAAATGATCAATACCGTGCGGTGGCCGACGAAAATAAAAATCTGTCTCCCGCCCCTCCATTTTAATGCGTGGAAAATTTCGGCTCTGCTCATTGTTGATACCGAAGCATTCACAGGGAGGCAAAATATCACCTCCCCGTACAGCAGTCCTTCCATTGCCAGTCCGTCCACCTGCAAGCATAATTAAACCATTTATTAGAAATTTTAATTTAATTCAATTACATTTTTTGTTTGTCGCTAGCTATATGCTATGTATATGAATTGTGTAACGTGAGAAATACGAACTTATATTTGCTTCTAGTCCTTGAATCCCTCGACCGCACGGGAGAACCGGGGAAGCATTTCATAAACCAACTCGATTGTCGGCGGTCTCGGCGCAATGAACGGTGCAAAGCGAAAAACTTTTGAGTCCGACTCGTACCCTGTTTTTTCATTTTTACTGTTATTATACCCATAATTTATTGATTTTTGCCAGCGTAATTGTATTATCAAAGTTTCCCGGAATTTACCGGGTCTTATTCGTCTTCCTCCACGTCATTCTCCTCACTCTCCACCTTGCCCGCCTCCACTCGTTCTTCTTCTTCTTCCTATTCTTCTTCCTCGTCGTCTGTATTGTTATTGGTATCATCCTAATACCACTCTAGTTCTTGTAGTTGTGATAACCAATGAAAAGTAAATAAAAAGATTGGTTATTCTTTTAAACTCGTGTATTCATTTATTACAATTCTTTCCCTACCTTTCAACAAAAAAATAAATAAATAAAAAAGCTGCTCGTTTTTCCTTATAACACCAAAATGACCCACAATAATAAATATTTATTCATTCTTTTACGAAAATATTAATATAATCGCATAGTACATGCCGTAGAAATGATTCAACAACAACAACAACAACAACAACAACAACAACAATAATAATAATAATAATAATAATAATAATAATAATAATAATAATAATAATAATAATAATAATAATAATAATAATAATAATAATAATAATAATAATAATAATAATAATAATAATAATAATAATAATAATAATAATAATAATAATAATAATAATAATAATAATAATAATAATAATATCTATCAAAAAATACGGACAGGGCAACACTGCACCTTCCGAGACGGGACAGGACGGACAGCGTGTCGAGTGCAGGGAGCGGGGAGGCTATACCTCTGCGGCCTCTACTCACGACAGTGACAACAGACGTACGCGCACACAGACGGGACAGATGAAAGATACAAAAACGGACGCCACAACACTACGACAGAACGAACCTGACGTGACGGAGCTACTAATGCTCATACAGAGGACAGCGACGAAAATGGCCGAGGCAGCGGCAATACAAAAAAACATGAATATGGCAGTGAAAACCGGCATAAAGACGGTTCTCGAGGCCGCCGACGCTGCACTAAGCATACAGAACAGGACAGACTCAAAGGGACAAATGGCGGCAGACGACTTGACGGAAACAGAAACGGAGACACACGAACCGACAACGCGACCGTCAAAGCGTAAACGGGAGGCGACAAAGACCCCTCCGGAGGCATCGCGTAAGCGACCCCCAAGGACGGAGGACGATGGAGCCTGGACAAACGTGACGAAACAAAAAAGGAAAAAAAAAACGACGGAACCGAAAAACAGGACGGACGAGACGAACGCACCGACCCGGGCTGAAAAGCGCAGACCGGCCCCCAAACATAGGGGAACGGCTGTGCTGGTCAAGCCTGGGAAAGACAACACGTACTCGGACATGGTGCGGAAGATTAGGACGACGGTCGACCCGACGAGCAGTCACGTGCAGGTGACGGCTCTAAGGAAGACCAAAGACGGACGGTGTCTTATCAAGATACAGACAGACACGGACGGACGAGAACAGTTTCAGCGCGCAATTCAGGACGCGGTCGGAGACACAGGCACCGTCAGGACCATGACCTCCAGGGCGCAACTGGAAATCATGGACTTGGACTGCGTCACCACCACGGATGACGTGATCCAGGCGCTGAGACGAGAAACGGGACGAGACGGCGACTTCGGGGTCCATATCTTTGGCCCGAATCGCGCCGAGCAGTACATGGCGGTCTGCGATGTGGAGTCGCGGGAAGCCGAGGTGCTGCTTCGGCGGGGACGGGTCGGGATAGGATGGGTGCACTGCCGCGTCCGAAAACGACTGACAGTGACGAAATGCCACAAGTGCTTTGGCTATGGACACGTCAAGGTCAACTGCACGAACACGGACCGGACAAAAAGCTGCAGGAAATGCGGCGAAACGGGACACTACGCAACGGACTGTAAAAACAAACCGGCCTGTCCTTTGTGCGCTGAGGCAAAGCACAAGGACGCGGCGCACCTCGCGGGTTCCGGGAGGTGCGCGGTGTTCCGAGCTGCGCTGGAGGAGTGCAGGAAGCAGGCCGGAAGACGGACAGAATAGTTCAGGGAAACCTGAACAGGAGTAGGACAGCAGACATGCTACTACCACAGATAGCTGACGAACATGACGCCGACATTCTGATCCTGTGCGAACCGTACAGGAGAAGAACGACACAAACGTACATTACGAACGAGACAGAGACCACAGCTATCTGGGTAAGGGGCGCTGCCCAATCTCGAATAATTAACTGCGGTGTCGGGGACGATTACGTCTGGGCAAGGGCCGGCGCTGTCACTTACGTCAGCGTTTACCTGACACCCAACTGCACCGCGGCGGATTTCGAGAGGAAAGTGGCGCTCCTTGAAGACGGAATCAGGAATCTGCCTGGAGACGTTATCATCGGGGGAGACCTCAACGCGCGGGCGATCGAGTGGGGAATGACAACAACGAACAAACGTGGACGGCTGCTGCTGGAGATGGCCGCAAGGCTAGACCTGGTTGTAGCAAATACGGGAAACGTACCGACGTACAGACGACCAGGGTTTGGAAACTCCATCCCTGACGTCACAATGACATCGGACAGAATATCGCCACGGATAGGACAGTGGCGGGTGTTCGACGGCTATACGGCCAGCGATCACCAGTACATTGTCTTCGAAGTGGCAGGACAAACGGCGACGAGACGGACGAGGACCCAGTACCCCCCGAGGTGGAACCTCAACAAACTCGACTTACGAAAATTTTCGGAGGAGCTGGCGGCAGCACCAGCACCAATGACGAAAGTCCCCCCTGAACTGATTGGCCGGCGAAGGGCGGAAAGACTCGCGGACGAGACGGCCAAACTGACGGACCGGCTGTGCAATAGCACAATGCCGAAACGACGACATCGACAGAACAGACAGCCACAATACTGGTGGACGGACGAAATAGCCGAGCTGCGCAGGGTCTGCTTGGCGAGCCGACAACTCGTAACGAGGGCTGGGGGAAGACCCGAAAGGGAAAACCTCCAAGCCGCATATAAGACAGCACGGAAGAAACTGACGAGCGCGATACGAGACAGCAAGACGCGTTGCTGGAGGAGGCTCTGCGAGGAGGTGGATCAGGATCCCTGGGGCACTGGTTACAAAATCGTGACCGGTAAACTAGGGGCCCGGGTACCACCAGAAATCAAAGAAGCCGAATCCGCACGACGGATCGTCGACGGCTTGTTTCCAACACACCTGATACGGACGGACGTTACAGACGATACGGACACACCGGCAGCCCCCATCTTCACGGCGGAGGAGCTCACTAGGGCATCCAACGCAATGAAGACTGGTAAGGCACCGGGACCAGACGGAGTACCGGCGGAGATTATCCGGCTGATGGTCAATCTGAGGCCGGAGATATTTCTCGACCTGTATAACACATGTTTGACGACGGGCACGTTTAGCGACCGGTGGAAGGCGGCAAGGCTAGTTCTTATCCCCAAAGGTAAGGGCGACCCCAATACGCCGTCAGCCTACCGGCCGTTGAGTTTACTCGACACGACGGGTAAACTCTACGAACAATTACTGAGACCGAGACTGACGGACGTGATACAAACCAGTGGAGGCCTTTCAGACCTGCAGTTCGGCTTCAGGAAGGGTCGATCGACGATTGGAGCGATCCAAAAAGTGGTTGACTCCTTCCTGGACTTAGAAAGACATTGCCACGCAGCACGACCTGTCGTTCTGCTGGCAACCTTGGACGTCAGGAACGCCTTCAACTCGGCCAGGTGGGTCGATATCCTGGAGGCGCTTGAAAGCAACTTCGGGGTTCCGGCTTACTTGGCTCGGGTGGTGGAGGACTACCTGAAAAACAGACAGATTACGTACGAGACGACTGAAGGACCAGTGACGAGGCAAATCACCGCCGGGGTTGCACAGGGGTCCATACTGGGACCGGACTTTTGGAACGGACTTTACGACGGCTTGCTCAGGCTGGAAATGCCGCTCGGCGTACTACTCGTCGCTTACGCTGACGACGTGGCGGCGGTGATCACCGAGCGGTCTCCGGATCTGGCACAGCTAAAACTGAACCAGACGATGCGACGAGTGGGACGATGGATGACGGATCACGGACTACAACTCGCGACAGAAAAGACCGAACTGACGTTCCTTAGTAGAAGACGTATACAGACGAGACTTCCTATGTTGGTCGGGACGGACAAAATCGTGGCCGGGGGGGAAGTCAAGTATCTAGGGGTAACTCTGGATACGAAGATGACCTTCTGGCCTCATATACAGAAAACAGCTCAGAGGGCGGCCGAGAGGATAGCATCCCTAAGCCGCCTGATGGCTAACACGACTGGACCGAGACCGGGCAAACGACGACTTTTAATGGCGACGGCCCACTCGATCCTCCTTTACGGCGCGGAGATCTGGGCAGATGCCCTGAAGACAAAGAAGTACTGCCACGCGATGACGACGGTACAAAGACGGGGTGCGCTGAGGATCGCCTGCTCCTATCGAATTGTATCTGCACAAGCAGTTTTGGTGGTGGCCGGCGTAATCCCCGTGGACCTCCTAGCTTTCGAGCGAAAGAGGATCTACGGGAAAAGCGCGGACATAAGACGGGAGGATGCGGCAGTTGCGGAGCGCAACAGGACAATACAGACTTGGCAAGACCGATGGACAGAAGAACGCACAGGCAACTGGACGAGACGACTTGTAAAGGACCTGAGACCGTGGATCGGAAGGGAGTTTGGGGACGTGAATTTTTACGTTACCCAGCTCCTGACCGGACACGGCTACTTCCGAAGGTACCTTTACAACATGAACAGAGTACGGACGCCAGACTGTAAGTACTGCGGACACGAACGAGACGACGTGGAGCACACATTTTTTGTGTGTGACCACTGGACAGAACTGCGACTAGAACTCGAGACGATTGTTGGTAGCATCACCCCGGACAACATTGTCCAGGTGATGCTCCACTCAACAGAATGGTGGCAACTAGTTGCCACCTATACAGAGACGATACTGCGACGAAAAAACGTAGACGGCTGCCTCACCTAACTGAGCAGACGGACTGACGTGACGCGACAGGTTACAGACAACAAGACGAACGGACGAACACAGACAGAACCCCCAGCCAGAAGTAATATCGAAATAGTTCCTGGTCTGGGGGAGGGCAACAAGGAGAGGGCGGTTTAGTGGGTAGGCCTACTTTTTTGGGAGTCCCACATACCCCCCCAGTTCGAAAGGCTGGGGGATATCCGTAAAAAGGATTCCGCAACTCCTTGTAAAAAAAAAAAAAAAAATAATAATAATAATAATAATAATAATAATAATAATAATAATAATAATAATAATAATAATAATAATCCCTCCCAAGTGTGTCGCCTTGCCGCGGCGGGGAGGCTTGCGTTTCTGCAATGAACTTTGGAGCTCAGCCGGCGGGGGCTCTGGCCCCTGGCAGGTCTAACCTTGCCGGACAGGTCCATGGGGAGCAGGCAGACTAAGAACACACAACATCAAAAGCTACGGTGGAAGGCATCGTGCCTACGGCTGCATGGCCGCAATGATGTAAACTAAAGCGGTCGCGAACGATCCCTGCAGGGCACCGGGTGGAACCCTGCAGTATTTACACCTTACCTAGACAAGGCGGCTCTGCCTAGGCAGACCTACATTCCGACCTACTCGTGGGATTAATATGGAGAAACTTTTAAAAGAAATAAAACCTAAGCAGAAGAAGGAGTTGGAAAAAACATCGACCGAGGAAGAACTCAAGACAATCGGAGAACTCGCGACGAACAATATCGAGGGAGAGTCGAACGATGATAGCTTGGCGAACGTGACTGAAAGTGTCAACCTGAGAAAGAAAAGTATACTTCAGTCATGTTCGTCAACAGGCACGGAAGATCGATCTCTACATCAGAAGAAAAAGAAATTAAGATACAGAAAGAGAGAAACGACACCGCCACCCATGGAAGAGGGTAAAACGGTTCCACCTGTCGTCGGAAATATAAGGAAGCATCGAGAAAAACCTGGAACCTCCTCATTCGACGATTACAATAAGAACCAACCCGATTTGACAGAATTATTACAACTCATTCATGAGACCGCGACGAAAATGGAAGAGGCAGCGGCAATACAGAAAAATATGAATATGGCGGTAAAAACCGGCATTAAGACGATTCTTGAGGCCGCCGACGCTGCGCTAAACATGCAAAGCAGGACAGCCTCGAAGGGACAAATGATGGCAGACGACCTGACAGAGACAGAAACGGAGACAACGGAACCGGCGACGCGACCGACGAAACGGAAACGGGAGACGACGAAGACCCCACCAGAGGCCCGACAGAAGACACCCCCAAGAACGGAGGAGGCCGAAACCTGGACAACCGTGAGGAAACGAAAAAAGAAGAAAAAAAACGACGGAACCGAAAAACAAAACGGACGAGACGAACGTACCGACCCAGGCTGAAAAGCGCAGACCGACCCACAAACATAGGGGAACGGCTGTACTGGTCAAACCTGGGAAAGACTACACGTACTCGGACATCGTACGGAAGATAAGGACGACGGTCGACCCGACGAGCAGTCATGTACAGGTGATGGCTCTAAGGAAGACCAAGGACGGACGGTGTCTCATCAAGATACAGACAGACACGGACGGACGAGAACAGTTTGAGCGCGCACTACAGGACGCGGTTGGGGACACGGGCAGTGTAAGGACCGTGACTTCTAGGACACAACTGGAGATCATGGACCTGGACTGCGTTACCACCGCGGAGGACGTGATACGGGCACTGAGACGAGAAACGGGACGAGACGGCGACTTTGGTGTCCACATCTTCGGCTCGAACCGGGCCGAGCAGTACATGGCAGTCTGCGACCTCGAGACGCGGGAAGCCGAGGTGCTGCTGGACCGGGGCCGGATCGGGATAGGATGGGTGCGATGCCGACTACGACAACGATTGACGGTGACCAAATGCTACAAGTGCCTGGGCTACGGACATACAAGGACGAGCTGCACGA
The DNA here is from genome assembly GCA_963942595.1 of Cylloceria caligata. Taxonomy (NCBI): domain Eukaryota; kingdom Metazoa; phylum Arthropoda; class Insecta; order Hymenoptera; family Ichneumonidae; genus Cylloceria; species Cylloceria caligata. Next base: position 10,930,041 of record OZ012709.1, read on the forward strand.
ACGCGGATCGGACAAAGAACTGCAGGAAATGCGGCGAGACGGGACATTACGCGACGGACTGTAAAAACAGACCGGCTTGCCCACTGTGCTCTGAGACGGGACACGGGGACGTAGCGCACCTTGCGGGAACCGGAAGGTGTGTGGTATTCCGGGCTGCGCTGGAGGAGTGCAGGAAGCAGGCCGGAAGACGGACAGAATAGTTCAGGGAAACCTGAACAGGAGTAGGACAGCAGACATGCTACTACCACAGATAGCTGACGAACATGACGCCGACATTCTGATCCTGTGCGAACCGTACAGGAGAAGAACGACACAAACGTACATTACGAACGAGACAGAGACCACAGCTATCTGGGTAAGGGGCGCTGCCCAATCTCGAATAATTAACTGCGGTGTCGGGGATGATTACGTCTGGGCAAGGGTCGGCGCTGTCACTTACGTCAGCGTTTACCTGACACCCAACTGCACCGCGGCGGATTTCGAGAGGAAAGTGGCGCTCCTTGAAGACGGAATCAGGAATCTGCCTGGAGACGTTATCATCGGGGGAGACCTCAACGCGCGGGCGATCGAGTGGGGAATGACAACAACGAACAAACGTGGACGGCTGCTGCTGGAGATGGCCGCAAGGCTAGACCTGGTAGTAGCAAATACGGGAAACGTACCGACATACAGACGACCAGGGTTTGGAAACTCTATCCCTGACGTCACAATGACATCGGACAGAATATCGCCACGGATAGAACAGTGGCGGGTTTTCGACGGCTATACGGCCAGCGATCACCAGTACATTGTCTTCGAAGTGGCAGGACAAACGGCGACGAGACAGACGAGGACCCAGTACCCCCCGAGGTGGAACCTCAACAAACTCGACTTACGAAAATTTTCGGAGGAGCTGGCGGCAGCACCAGCACCAATGACGAAAGTCCCCCCTGAACTGACTGACCGGCGAAGGGCGGAAAGACTCACGGATGAGACGGCCAAACTGACGGACCGGCTGTGCAACAGCACAATGCCGAAACGACGACATAGACCAAACAGGCAACCACAATACTGGTGGACGGACGAAATAGCCGAGCTGCGCAGGCTCTGCTTGGCGAACCGCCGACGAGTTACGAGGGCTGGGGGAAGACCCGAAAGGGAAAACCTCCAAGCCACTTACAAGACGTCACGAAAAACACTTACGAACGCCATAAGGGACAGCAAAACGCGATGCTGGAAGCAGCTCTGCGAGGAGGTGAACGAAGACCCCTGGGGAACCGGTTACAAAATTGTGACTGGCAAACTAGGGGCCCGAGTTCCACTTGAACTCAAAGATGCCGAAACCGCAGAACGGATTGTTGACGGACTGTTTCCGACCCACCTGATACGGACGAACGTGACAGATGACACGGAGGCCCCGGCGGCCCCCATATTTACCGCGGAGGAGCTCTTCAAAGCGACTGCCGCGATGAAGACTGGCAAGGCGCCGGGACCAGACGGAGTGCCGGCGGAGATTCTCCGGCTGATGGTTCGCCTGAGGCCGGAAATATTTCTTGACCTGTACAACACGAGCTTGACGACGGGAACGTTCAGTGACCGGTGGAAGACGGCAAGGCTAGTTCTTATCCCTAAGGTTAAGGGCGACCCCAATACGCCGTCAGCCTACCGGCCGCTGAGTTTACTCGACACAACGGGTAAACTCTATGAACAACTACTAAAACCGAGACTGACGGACGCGATACAGACCAGCGGAGGCCTCTCAGACCGGCAGTTCGGCTTCAGGAGGGGACGATCAACGATTGGAGCGATTCAAAAAGTGGTCGATTCCTTCCTGGATTTGGAGAGACATTGCCATGCAGCGCGACCAATCGTTCTGCTGGCGACCTTGGACATCAGGAACGCCTTTAACTCGGCCAGGTGGGTTGACATCCTGGAGGCGCTTGAAGGCAACTTCGGGGTTCCGGCTTACCTGGCTCGGGTGGTGGGCGACTACCTAAGAAACAGACGGATCACGTACGAGACGACTGAAGGACCGGTGACGAGACAAATCACCGCGGGGGTTGCACAGGGGTCCATACTGGGACCAGACTTTTGGAACGGACTCTACGACAGCTTACTCAGGCTGGAATTGCCGCTTGGCGTTTTCCTTGTCGCCTACGCTGACGACGTGGCGGCGGTGATCACCGAGCGGTCTCCAGACCTGGCACAGCAAAAACTGAACCAGACGATGCGGCGAGTGGGCCGTTGGATGACGGACCACGGACTACAACTCGCGACAGAAAAGACAGAACTGACTTTCCTTAGCAGAAGACGCATACAGACGAGACTACCCATGTGGGTCGGGACGGACGAAATCGAGGCCGGAGGTGAAGTCAAGTACTTGGGAGTGACCCTAGATACGAAGATGACCTTCTGGCCTCATATACAAAAAACATGCCAGAAGGCGGCTAAGAGGATAGCATCCTTAAGCCGCCTAATGGCCAACACAAACGGGCCGAGACCGGGAAAACGACGACTCCTAATGACGACAGCCCACTCGATCCTCCTGTACGGCGCGGAGATCTGGGCAGATGCCCTGAAGACAAAGAAGTACTGCCACGCCATGACAACGGTACAAAGACAGGGTGCGCTGAGGATCGCCTGCTCCTACCGAACTGTCTCTGCACAAGCAGTCTTGGTGGTTGCGGGCGTGATCCCCGTGGACCTCCTAGCTTTCGAGCGAAAGAGGATCTACGGGAGAAGCGCGGACATAAGACGGGAAGATGCGGCGGTCGCGGAACGCGACAAGACGATACAGACTTGGCACGAACAATGGACAGAAAGAGCGACAGGCAACTGGACAAGACGACTAATAAAGGACCTGAGACCGTGGATCGAAAGGGATTTTGGGGACGTAAATTTTTACATCACCCAGTTCCTGACGGGACACGGTTACTTTAGACGGTACCTTTATAACATGGACAGAGTACGGACGCCAGACTGTAAGTACTGTGGACACGAACGAGACGACGCGGAACACACATTTTTTGTGTGCGACCGCTGGACAGGACTCCGACTGGAACTGGAGACGATTGTTGGCAGCATCACCCCGGACAACATTGTTCAGGTGATGCTCCACTCGACAGAATGGTGGCAACTAGTTGCCACCTATACAGAGACGATACTGCGACGAAAAAACGTAGACGGCTGCCTCACCTAACCGAGCAGACAGACTGACGTGACGCGACAGGTTACAGACAGCAAGACGAACGAACGAACACGGACAGAACCCCCAGCCAGAAGTAATACCAAAATAGTTCCTGGTCTGGGGGAGGACAACAAGGAGAGGGCGGTTTAGTGGGTAGGCCTATTTTTTTGGGAGTCCCACATACCCCCCCAGTTCAAAAGACTGGAGGATATCCGTAAAAAGGATTCCGCAACTCCTTGTATTAATAATAATAATAATAATAATAATAATAATAATAATAATAATAATAATAATAATAATAATAATAATAATAATAATAATAATAATAATAATAATAATAATAATAATAATAATAATAATAATAATAATAATAATAATAATAATAATAATAATAATAATAATAATAATAATAATAATAATAATAATAATAATAATAATAATAATAATAATAATAATAATAATAATAATAATAATAATAATAATAATAATAATAATAATAATAATAATAATAATAATAATAATAATAATAATAATAATAATAATAATAATAATAATAATAATAATAATAATAATAATAATAATAATTAAGTCCGCGTCGGGCTTCGATCCGACGATCCAGCGCTTACGAAGCGGAGACGTTGCCGACTATGCTACGCGCCCGTGTTGAATATGTCTCAACGCAGAGAATATATGAACGCTCGGAAATTTTAAATATTTCATATCTCGAAAACGGCTGAAAAGCGCATCCTATTACTTGCACCTATTGCACCCCTGGGTGCGACCTACCTGTGAAAAAAATTTGGTCCGAATCGGTGTTCCACGTACCTGGAGGTCCCCTTGTAAGTCACGCTGGTGGCACTCGCACAGCACACCGCGAATGTTACGAACAACCGCTTTCGTTGGAAGTTCCCATAGTGTGTAAAATCTGTGAATTTCTTGTCTCCCATCGCGAACTCAACGACGGCCTACGTTTTAATACAAACTCTATCAATTTTCTTACCAATGAGCGTTTGGCCACCCTGATCATGATTGTGCTTTTAGAGTAGTAGTAACCACAATAAATCAGACAATTATCTAGAGATTTTTCAAAGCGGCACGCTTATATACAATATATATTCCTTCAATACGATCTTTCTCTCTTTCTCTCTCTCCATATACTGCAGCGATGTAATGAATGCGATTAACGAAGAAGATCGCCGCACACGATCACTTTACAAAAGTAAGATACATGAAAATATTTAGCGATGGTGATGTAGATGTAAGATCCTGTCATGTACTAAGTTATCGAGTTTCACCGATGAATGTCATATTGTTTTCATATAATTTTAAGGCACTCGGCCATGAGGAAAATCATCAAATTTCTATGACGAATATTATTTACATTTCATGCCACATTTTATCTGTAATTAGTAATATTGGTGAGTCATTATTAGTCGTATGATTTGCAGTATTAAAAGAAGCGGCGATGTAATTAGACGGTAAGGGTTATCTGTATAAATCGGGGTATGAACGCCGCCGATGATTCATTCGAAAAGTTAGAGTCTACAAGAAAGCAATAAAAATGGCAAATAACAGTGCTACGTCTCACACGATATCGCTATAAATAGCGAACTTCGTTATGCACGGTTTAAATAAAACATTCGGTAAAATAATCGTCGCCGGACTCGAGTTAAATTCTGGGTGTATTACGCCAGTGGTGAAAATATTGTCAAATACTTATACCGGAATTACACTCAGTGCGGACAAGTGGCGAGTGTTTAAAAGTGATTTTTCTCGCGTACAACGATATTTCGAAGCTCATGGGGCTGATGCCGAGAAAATGTGTAATCCAGCATAGTGTAACGTACTGGTCATCTAATAACGCGCGGTGCACACAACAAAGCACCGCTACCGCGCGTTACCCACACCATGTAGGTCGGTTCGTCGGGGGTAAAGTCCCGTTGTTCGGTTAGAAAAGCACGACTATGGAAGCGCCATCCGACACAATTGAAGACCATCGTTAAAGACAAACGACGAATTTCAAAAAGTACCAAGGTGTCGATGGACTACAGGAGATGGACTAAAGGACCGCTACCAGATGTAGTCATATCAAAAACATAAGGTGAACGGAGGGGATGCCGGTATAAGATCACCGGAAATTTGGCATTCGAGGAGCAGTTTTGTTCACAGATCCCGCCGATACAGAAGCCAGCTACCAGGAAGGAAGACCAGATGAGCCATCGATAGTCTGCAGCCGCATTGGTATACACGAGACCAAGCTGTGACGCCAGAGCCACACTAGACCGATAGCAGCTGAGCCTATGCTGCGCTCCGAGTCTAGCCAAGCTGCACAGCCACCAAAAAACATCAAAGCGGACTCACTCTGCTAGCCAAGGATAGACGATCCGGCAAATTATTACGTCCAGCGAAACAAAGAGAAAAGAGTCAATCGAGCATTAAAAATAACTAACACAATATATACCACGATGGCATAATGATGTAGAATAATAAGTAGGATCGTCTATTACGGTATCTGACGGAAAATATAGAATTATATTTAATTCTACGAGGTCTGGCCTTGAAATGTGCAAGGTCTGCACATGCACTCCAAGTGTATCTCACTGACACCGGACTGCAGCGGCGGTCAGGTGAACAAGCGGGTACGCCGCCACGGGGATCCCAAGCGGGAGCTCCTCTCCCACCAACGGTCCCGTGACGTAGAAAGCGTACTACTGTGTTCAAAAAGTAAGATGAATTTTTTGTTTAAACTTCCCGCGTTAACCGAATCGGACAAATGAATTTTTTTTCAAGTTGGTAGGACTGTTAGTGATATCTGTGACAAATTACATTTCAATATCATCATTAGTTTTTAGTTTACGCTTGGTTTTGTGAACAAAGAAAAGTGAATTTGGCGATGTTTACGATGTCGAATTTTGTTGAGCAAAGAAGTGCTATTAAATTTTGCTTGCGGAATGAAATTTCCGCCGCTGAAACGTATCGAATGTTACAAAAGGCCTTCGGTGACGAGACTATGTCACAGAAAAATGTTTACAAGTGGTACAAAGACTTCAAAGAAGACAGAGAACACAATATTTACTCCATAGTACACACATGCATGCACGCACGCACGCACGCGCGCGCGCACACACATACACACACACACATGCACTCTCTCTCTCTCTCTTTCTCGATCTCACTCACTCACTCGCTCACTCATCCACACATCACCATCTGCAGCTCAGTGACCGAATAATACGAATTACCCGCACCCATGGAGCATGGGCACCGTCAAGGGTAGGCATCCGTATACCGATTGGCGTATCACTACCGTATGTTTCCTCGATCAGGCCTTGATCGAGGCCGAATACCACACACTTCACAAGCAACACAGGTAGTATGCTAATCGGCGGTTCGGGGTGAAATAGCTGCTGCAAATCAACATATATCAATTCGTCGAAATCGACAAGCAGCACCTCGCAGCACCCGTCATCATCCACGTCGATGATCTCTCCACTCACAACCCTTTGATGCCGCACGACGACACATGACCGCCGCACACAAGTCCTTAAATTTAAACCCGCTCCTCTCAGCACACCCATCAATATATAAGCTATCCAAATCGTCTTCTAGTCTTAGCCACGTACCACAAATTAACTCCATGTGCAGGTATATAGCGTTATCCCCCGCACCGAAAATTGCCCGTCACACAAATCCCATGGCTAACGCAAAGTTATCGTACCGTGGATACATTTTCAGATTGTTCATTCATACTTCGCTTATAGTTCGTTGTGCACAGCTTAAGACAGACTGAATGCTCAGGATGCCGCTGGCGGTGAACACAGGGTTTGAAGATAAGAAACTCCCGTCTGAATCATAACTAGGTGTGCAGCGCTTTGAATGCCACGTCCGCGGTTTTGCACGTGCGTACCACTTTATGCTGTGCTTCTCGCATAGCGCTTGCTTTGCAGTAAAACATGCAGAATATGATACCGTACCACCAGAGACCTCAATTCTAATTTATATATAATAATAAAATAAGACACAGCAAGACGATGTATTTGTTTTTAATTAATCAATATTTTATTTAAATAACTTTACACATATTTACCGTTGCATGCAACGTCCCTGCAAATACGATAATCTTCGCTCGGAGACTCCTCCGCCGTTAAATTTATTTTTATCACTGTCTGATCGTCGAGAGGCAAAAGTATTGTAATATTCACGTACTAATCTGTCGTTTTTTATTACATTATCGCTAAAGAGATTATTAAATCGCGACATGGTGAAGCCGCACGACATAAGATGCAGGAATACGATACAAGAGTGTCCACATACATCCGACGTATTACTCTATAGCTGCTTGAGTCCGTACCGATAGAACTTGCAGTTTCTTCGTAGTCGTGCGAGATGTTGCGGTATAACCGGTGGTAGCCCGTAGCTATCAAAGTACATTCCTTTTCCATGATGGTTAACGTACATTGCGATCCAATGCTCTCCAGGTCCGTCGTGGTTATCCGTGTTAACTACGAGTCCAGCCTGTCACGACCATACACGAGGAATTCTGTCAGCTGGGTATACGCCAACGGTTGAAAGTGATAGATACTGCAGACTCCCGTAGATTTGTCTAGTGTTCATGCTGAACACATAGTCAATGATTAAATAATGATCGATACACTTAGAAAGACGTATATTATATATGCAAAATTTATTTCACAGCATCGTCGATCGTGTCACGACTACATGATGAAGATTTCTCCTCTTTCTTATTCTCTTTCTCTTCGTCTGCTGACCAAACATCCATGTATGATTCTCCTTCAAATGGGTGCTCGCGGAGCCAATTTTTTATTTGGAAAGCCTGGCGCATTGCACAATGCGAAGACGCTCTATCGTTTATCATAGCATGTCTGAAGCATTTTCGCAAAGATTTCGGCATAAATGTGTACGATGGGGCGCCCTCCTCATCCTCCAGGTTGGAAATTTCACGACTCGTGATATCGCAAAGAAGTATAGGCTTCTCATAACCGCGTGTATAGATACGTCTTGATTTTCGCCAAATTTCACGCAAGTTAGCGTATGCTTGTTTACAGCTAACATCGCCCTCGTACCATTCTAGACCGTGAAAATATTTCGAGAGAAAATTATTCTGGCAGTAGTATGTGTACACCTTTGCTCCATCCCACTCCTATCCCCACTCCTTCCCCCACCACGCAGCTAGCCCCACCACCTCACTTTTCCACCGCCGCGCTACCCACTCTGCTTGACCAGTGTCGGTAACGTGGAGATGGTAAAGTGAGGTGTTGCGGGTGCCTTGGTGAACAAGGAAGAGCAGAGATAAGAGCAGGATAGAGCAAAGGTGAAAATGAATAAAATTATGTACTCACCGCCGCAGCTGTTGTAGGCATCTACCCTCCTGCCAAAGCGATTTTAAACTCCTGTCTCTCGAATGTACTGTCTCACACACGCACACACACACACATACACACGCACAGCGTCGTGTCTTTAATTCATTACTACCAGGTGTATGCATAAGTTTTTTCCGGTTTTTTGGTAAAAAAAACACGTAATTGTCAAGGGAAATTAATTTTTGTTTTATTCAAAATATTGGCCATCGGCTTCTACACATTTCGCCCATCTTTCAGGTAACTTATGAATACCATACCAGAAAAACTGTTCGTCTTTTGCGGCAAACCATTCGTCGAGCCATTTTCCAACTTCCTCGAAATTGCTGAAGTGCTGCTCTGGGAGCGCGTGCCCCATTGATGCGAAGAGGTGATAGTCAGATGGCGCCAGGTCTGGCGAATACGGCGGGTGCGGAGGGATGTCCGATCCAAGCGATTTCAAGGTGTCTTTCACTGCTTTTGCTGTGTGAGACGGCGCATTGTCGTGTAACAAAATCACTTTGCCATGTCTTCTGGCCCATTCCGGTCGTCTTTCGATTAATGCGTGGTTTAAATTAATAATTTGTTGGCGATAGCGTTGTGTATTAACGGTTTCGCCGGGCTTCAAGAGTTCATAATACACAATACCGCTCTGGTCCCACCAGACACTGATCATGGTCTTCTTGCCGAAGCGATTTGGCCTTGGTGTTGAAGGACCGGCTTCGCCAGGTGAAAGCCACGATTTTTTCCGCTTCGGGGTTTCAAAATAAATCCATTTTTCGTCACCCGTCACAATTCGATGCAAAAATGATTTCCTTTCGTGGCGTTGAAGCAGCACTTCACAAGTGACTTTGCGATTTTCTATTTGACGTTCATTCAAATCGTGTGGGACCCATTTACCGAGTTTATTGATCTTCCCCATTACTCGTAAACGTCTGCTGATTGTTTCTTGTGACACATGTAATGCTTCTGCTGATTGCCGTTGAGTTTGAGTTGGGTCATCATCCAATAACTCCTGCAATTGCTCGTCTTCGCATTTTTGTGGTCTACCAGAGCGCTCACTGTCTTTCACATTGAAATCACCACTTTTAAATTGTCGAAACCATGTCTCACATGTTCTAATCGATGGAGCGTGTTCACCATATGTTTCTACCAGCAAACGTTGACTTTCAGCAGCCTTTTTCTTTTGATTAAATAAGAAAAGCAATGCGTGCCGCAAATGTTCTTTTTCAGGCACAAAACTCGACATGATCACTGAACGATAAAACAAAGACGCTACTTTTTGGCGGACTCAACTTGTGTGCGTTTGTAGGTTAATGTCAGACGAACAAAATGACGTATGTGTCAAATTAATACGCTGCGTACTTTTCGCTGGCGCCCCATCTCTTAGTTAAACCGGAAAAAACTTATGCATACACCTAGTAT